>JAJHSJ010000012.1:62783238-63109674 GCA_021015155.1 Magnolia officinalis
TGGTGTCGCACGAGGGAGTGTGTGGTGAGGGCATGCATCATGACTGCATTCATACTAGCATTAATAAGAGTAGTTAGGATGTTGTTTGTTTTACTGCTTTATCATTACTGCTTGACTGAATTGATAACATGTTAACCTATGCTTTATTGTTCCACTGAGTTAGCTACTCACTCCCACGTTACGGGATGGTGTTGTACACACCAGCCAGACTCTGTCTTAGGTGCAGATGAGATGACGACTCAGGAGGCTGAGCCGGACTATGACGAGGACCAGGACGAGTTCTCGTATATGCAGTATTCCGGTGGCTTTGACTAGACTACCTGGATCAACGGGACTTACAGGGCTCACTTCTCTAGTTATATTTTTGATATTTTGATTGTAAAACAGATACATGTATATGGTGACTCAGTTGGGTTCATACTCTGGAGATTGAGATGGTTTTGTTTCTTTTACATACATATATATACAGTTTCAGTCTTCCGCTTGCCTTTATACAATTGATCTGGAGTATGAATTACTGTTTTGGTATAATCTCACTCATGTTTATTGCACTAACACAGACAACATTTAATCATCATTATCTATGTTGCATAAGTGATGTTTTGGAACTCGAGAGTTGAGTTGCTACTCAACCCTTGAATTTCAGGGCATTACAAGTTGGTATCAGAGCATGATTTTGATTAAACCGGACATGAGTTATGTTCCCACGACGTACGCTGACGCCTTTTGACATAGGAGGGTGCGAGAACAATGTAGTAACAGTCCTAGGCATCCCAATTTCGTCTAACGGCAAAGTTCACTAAAATGAACGCCGAAATCGAGTCTGTACCCAACCCTGGTCGCACGAGTCAATCCCAAAACACTTCTAGGCCGTCTATTGACGGGTCTAGATCACAATCCACCCAACCCTAGCCGTTAAAACTCAGTAAATGTCCGTTTAGATCAGAGACTTCTCAAAACTACCCAGATTTAGAACGAACGGAGTCGTGGGCCTCCCCGCGCTAATCCTGAGGGACCCAGGACAGACCCAGGGTGTAGTTGATACCTTGGGAGGGTGGTGAACACTGCCCTACCACGGTGGTGCCACGCCTTGCCCATCGGACCGCGGCGGAACCGCAGTCACCGCGGTCGACCGTGGTCGGGTCCATCGGGTCTGGTTGGGCCGGGTCTGGTCAGGTCGGCCCGACCCTAGGACTTGTGTGGGACCCGCGAAATCGTGTGGGGGCCCCTATTTCTACTCCATCAGCCCCCCTTTCCTCATTTCCACCCTTCCAAGCCCTCCAAATTGCTGTCTCTCTCTCAACTCTCCCTCTCAATCGCCCAATCTGCTATTTTCGACCACAACCCATCCATTCCCATCGTTCACAGTAACCCTACCTCCCTATCCTCTCCATTTCTCTCTCATTTCAGTCCATACACTCCCCATTTCATCCCAAAATCGTGCACGCCCCTACCCCACTTCATCTCTCCTTCTTTCTTCTTAAACCCTGGTCGTTTGGGCCTCTACAACTAGTGTTGAGACCCAAGTTCATGGTGAAGCAAGGAGAACAGCCCTTTCTCTCTCTTATCTTCACTTTTCATGGCTTTCTTCGCTATCGTTTCGGCCATTTTCTCCGTCTCCGCCGTCCTTTCTCTTATGGGGAAAAGGAAGACTGCTGCAGATGAAGCTGGGCCTAGCCGTCCAACCCGTTCGAGGAGAGAAGTGGACGATGAAGCCAGCCCTAGCACAGTTCAGGAGTATAGGTCGAAGCGAGACCTAGATCCCCAACTTTCGATCAGACATGCCTTTCCAATAGGCTTCAAATACGGTCGTTTTGCCGACCGTAAGATTGTGTTTGAAGCTCACGTGGATGAGAGGATGTTTGGGCTACACCCGATGATGGACCGCTTGGTGGACATTGAATGAGGTCCTATATTTGAAGGTGAGTCTCCTACATGAGAGAACACGGTTCGTGCCTTCTATGCCCATATCGTAGACCCCTCGTTGGAGCCTCTTCAGTTCACGGTCTCTGTGAGGGGCATAAGGTGCACAATTACTGTGGTTGAGATGGCGCGGGTCATGAAGATCTCACGTGGTGAAGTGTTTCCTCATGACAACTTCTTCAAGAGTGTGCGAGAAAGGGATCGCCGTACGCGATACCTTTGTGGTCGACGGGTTTCTTGGACGCGAGTGCATGCGCTTGTAGCTGAAGCTCCTGAGACATCGATTACGGCCCCGATGGCTTTTAAGGGTACGACCCACATTCAAGGTACATCTGTCTCCTTGTTGGTAGACACTGGGTCCACTACTTTTATCATTTCATATGGGGCAGTTAAGCGTCTAGCTTTACATACTACTCCCACGAAGGGAATGAGCCTCACTACGGCTACTGGAACATTTTTGGATGTCACACGGGTATGTGAGGGTTGCTCCATGGATATGGGTAGCAGAACAGTGCTCATCAACCTCATTGTTGCTCCACTATGGCACTACGACATTATCCTCAGTATGGACTGGCTCACCGAGATGAAGGCAGAGATTGATTGCGATACTCTGGTCGTGACAGCCAGAGGACCTGATGGCACAGCCTTTACTTTTTCAGTGCAGGTTAGTTAGCCATGTCGTGTTAGATGTTACGCTTCTTTGCGAGAGCATGTTGATGGTCCGACGTTGAGAAATACGCATGTGGTTCGGGATTTTGCAGGTGTGTTTGCGACGATTCCTGGTTTGCCTCCTCGGCGCAAGATCGACTTCACTATTAATCTTACGCCTGGTGCGACACCTATCTCATTGCCGACTTATCGTATGCCTCCATGTGAGATGGAGGAACTACGAAAACAGATTGACGGGCTGGTAGAGAAGGGCTTTATACGACCTAGTGTGTCTCCCTGGGGAGCACCTGTACTGTTTGTGAAGAAGAAAGATGGCTCACTACAGTTGTGTATTGATTACTGCAGGTTAAACCAAGTCACCGTGAAGAACAAGTATCCTTTGCCCAGGATAGATGATCTGTTTGATCAATTGAAGGGGGCAAAGTATTTCTTTAAGATCGACTTGCAGTCAGGGTACCACCAGTTGCGCATCAGAGTGAAGTCGTGCAGAAGACAACTTTCAGGACCTGTTTTGGGCATTACGAGTTCCTGGTGATGTCGTTCGGTCTTATGAACGCACCGGCTGTGTTCATGGACTTGATGAACAGAATATTTCGGCCATTCTTATACCGATTCTTCATCGTATTCATTGATGACATCCTGATATATTCCACTAGTCGGGAAGAGCATGAGGTGCACCTGAGAGCGGTGTTGGATACTTTGAGGAAGAACCAGTTGTTCGCGCAGTATAAGAAGTGTGACTTCTGGCAGGAAGAAGTAAAGTTCCTGGGACATATGGTGTCCAAGGATGGATAGTTGTGGACCTTACTAAGGTAGCCGCGGTTCAGGATTGGAAGCAGCCTGGCTCGGTTACCGAGGTGAGGAGTTTTCTTGGCCTGGTAGGGTATTATCGACGCTTCATTCGAGACTTCTCGAAGATTGCCAGGCTGTTGTCACAGTTGACGCGTAAGGATTTGAAGTTCGCCTGGAATGAGAAGGCAAAAGCAGTTTTTTCGGAGCTGAAGGACAGACTAATGTCCGCCCCTGTGCTAGTATTGCCAGAGCAAGGGGTTAAGTACACGATATACACTGACGCGTCTCGCATTGGTTTGGATTGTGTCCTTAGGCAGAAGGACAGGGTGATTGCGTATGCCTCGAGACAATTAAGGAAGCACGAGGAGAATTACCCTACACACGACCTTGAGTTGGCAGTTGTCATCTTTGCATTGAAGCTCTGGATACATTACCTCTACGGAGAGGAGTTCGAGTTTTTCTGCGACCACAAGAGCCTTAAGTATATATTCACGCAGCGAGACTTGAATATGGGGCAGCGCAGATGGATGGAAACCTTGAAGGACTTCGAGTTCGAGGTCTCTTACCATCCTGGCAAGGCCAACCTTGTGGCGGTTGCGTTGAGCCGCAAGAAGGCTATTGCATTTGCGGCTCCACTGATGATAGCAGAGTGGGATATGTTGGAGTTCGTGCGGGACTTCGAGCAGAAACTCACCGTGGAGGAGCCATTTGAGTGTGTTGCGCACGTTCAGGTGTGACCACTATTGATGATAGGATCATCGAGGCCCAGAAGGGCGATAAGCGGTTGTCTGAGCTTCGAGAGCAAGCTAACGACGCCAAGGACTCCGAGTGGAGAGTTGGCACAAATGGGGATTTACAATACCGTGGCCGCTTATGCATTCCTGATATTCATGACTTGCGACAGGAGCTCCTCGAGATTGCCCACAAATCCAAGCTTGCGATGCACCTTGGTAGCACGAAGATGTACCAAGATATGAGACGGTCTTATTAGTGGGACGAATGTAGACCCACATAGCCGAGTATGTTTCTCATTGTCTGACGTGCCAGTAGGTCAGGCAGAACATCGCCGACCTCCTGGACTGCTTCAGCCCATGCCCAAGCTGAATGGAAGTGGGACTTCATTTTCATAGATTTCATATCGGGGCTGTAGAAGACGAGGAAAGGACATGATTCCATTTGGGTGATTGTGGACCGGCTGACCAAATCGGCCCATTTTCTCCCTATCAGAGTCACGAACTCTGCAGACGAGCTGGCTAGGCTGTACATCAAAGAGATTATGTGTCTACATGGAGTTCCCCTAGAGATCGTGTCGGACTGAGACGCGTGGTTCACGTCTATCTTCTGGACTCGTATCCAGGAAGCGATGGGTGTGAAATTGAACTTCAGTACTGCGTTTCACCCTCAAACCGACGGGCAGACAGAGCGGGTGAACCAGATTTTGGAGGATATGTTGCGGGCCTGTGTCTTCGACTTCAAGGATAGTTAGGATGATTGTCTTCCTTATGCAGAGTTCGCATACAACAACAGCTTCCAGGCGAGTATTGGCATAGCTCCATATGAGGCCTTGTATGGTCGTCCTTGCAGAGCACCGCATTGCTGAGCTGAGGTCGGCGAGCGCAGTTTGATTGGCCCAGAGTCGGTACAGGCGACCTCAGAGAAGGTCGACATTATCAGGCGTCGACTTCTTATAGCGCAGAGCAAGCAGAAGAGTTATGGCGATACGAGGCGGCGACAGCTTGAGTTCGAGGTCGGTGATCATGTATTCCTCAGAGTTTTCCCTATGAAGGGAGTCCTTCGGTTTGGGAAGTAGGGAAAGCTCACACCGAGGTTCATCGGTCCGTTTCAGATACTTGATCGAGTGGGTGCTGGGGCATATCGTCTCGCTTTGCCCACACCACTTGCAGCTGCACATAACGTATTTCATATATCTATGCTGAAGAAGTACGTTCCTGATCCTTCACACATTATCAGCTGGGAGCAGGTACAGTTGAACGAGGATGCTACATATGTGCTGCGCTCGACACGTTTCCTTGACAGGAAGGAGCAGGTACTGCGTAGCAAAGTGATTCCACTCGTGAAGGTTCTGTAGACGCATCATACAGAGGAGGAAGCTACCTGGAAGACAGAAGCCGAGATCCGAAAGAACTACCCTCAACTCCTCGAGGAGTACGAAAAGGTACTAATTTCGAGGACGAAATTTTTCATTAAGGGGGGTAGATTGTAACGACTCGAAAAATTCCGTACGATGGCCCGAGTACCACATCGACCAGAAATCACTTAGGATTAAATCCTTTAGAAATTTGATAAAGTTAACTAAGTGTTAAACTAGATTAGCCATGAAATCCGTTTGAATTGCTTTAAATATGATCTGCAAGACCCAAAACTTGTAGAATCATTGACGCTAGGTTACCCTAAAATCTAGGATCAAATTCATTACCCAACTGCTCTCGGGAGCACATTGAAACTCCGTATCAGATCAGGACCGCACATCGGGAGTCCGAATAGTACGAAGTTATAGACTTAGGACCGCCTCGCTGGGCTTGACAACCATCTTCGAAATCGAATCCAGGCAGTGTCCCACGGCTGTTCGCTTGAGTCCGGAGCGAGGAGTGTGAGAACACTTATTTTCTTTACAAATAAATATCTCAAATACTAATCTGGCACGTATCGCTTGAGAAAAATTTGTAAGTAACCAGACCGTCAGAATCTGACCCAAATACATCCTCGGATCAGGAAAATTTCATATACATGACAGTGTACTTGAAATCTCTGATCGAGTTTCACTGACTGTTGAACTGAAACTTGTCCGCCACGCGTGATCTGGAAACCCTACTGGAACGAAACCTTAATGGTACCTAGATCCAAGGTCTGTGAGCTTAAGTCCGACCTTTGGCTCAAGGAGGCCCGCCAGAAGTCCTCCGTTGAGCTGAAACTGGCTCGTTTTGGTTATAACCTAAGTATACCTTGACCTTAATTCTATTTTAGTGTGTTTTTAGGCTATATAAGGGCCTTAGAACCCTCTCTCTTACAGCCATACGAATTTGAAAGAAACTCTAAGAGAGAAGAGAGAAAAGAGAGAGAAAGTGTGAGAGAAGTGGGAGAAACACCCTACTACTATCCCTTGCTGTTCTACTAGCTTAACCACGCAGTCTAGTTGCTTTCCCGGCGATTCCGACTTCGTTTCTAGGTAAGAAACCCCAACCCTAATCTGTTTTGGGGTTGTGAAGGTTGTAGGTTATGAAATAGCTAACATATTTCATTCTATAGACTACCAAATTGCCGAATACGCAAGCTTAGCAAACCTATCGTATTCGTTACGATTCTACGACTAAAGGTGAGGACTTTAGGTATATAAGTTATAGTTTTCAATGCTTTCAATGTCAGATAATGATATATTCATGATTTTCATGCAATTGCATATGTACAAAGTGTTGTCTGTTTTCCATTTCGATTAAAGATGAAGAATATGGAATTTTACATACTCTAGGTATTTGTAGAAAGTACCGTATACGTATAAATTTTGGAAATGTGTTTGCCATAATTATTTGCTGTATTGATATATTATATATGGATAAAATACTTGTTTAGCGAAAGGACTCGCCCTAATACATGTTTTGCTAATATACACTATGTATGTTGAAATAGTGTATTCTAAGTGTTTGTGAAAATGCTTGTGAGAGTAAGTGTTTGGATGATGGTGTCTTAGGTAGGTGTTGAGATGGGATTCTCAACTACCTTAGAGACGTATATGATTTCCTCCATGTTGATTGTTTAATTTAGCCGCTTACTTATGAAATATATATATATGTTTGTATCTCCTGTTTATATGATGCTTTATAATATGCTTTATGATATGCTTGTTAACATGCTTGAATTACTTTGTTTAATATGCTTTACTCTACATGTTCTAAATAAGGATTGATTGAGTTTGGGACTATGTTTATAGTCCAGACAATCGGTACCAGACTTGAGATCGTGGTTGAGATTCATTTCGCCACGTAAGATGTGTTTGACGAACCCGAGTTGTACTTCAGTTGGCGACAGTGGTTATGTCACGCGAAGTGCTTATGCACTTCATGTCGTTCAATTGATTGTGTGCTCGAGCTAGTCAAGCTCGTCAAGTAACCTGATATGTCTAATGTATGTTTACCATGTTTGGATGCTACTACTTGAACCTAGGGTACCAAACTTACTAGTGAAATCCCGTTAACAATGGTACCTCGATCCGCTAAGACTCATGAGCCGGGCATGGTGGTATGGGACACCGTGGTCGAGCTGTCGGCCTACGCTGGGGTCACGTGCCTCCCCGTAGTGTCTAGTGAGCAACCAGACTCGTGGCCGATTATGGTGGTATGAGACACCATATTTGAGCTGTCGGCCTACACTGATTGGTGACGAGCCCTTTTTAGTGACCTCGAGTATACTCTGAATTTGCGGTGAGGCGACGAGTTTTGCCGCAGTGTATAGAGTATGAACTAGGCCTGTATTAATTTAGTGATGAACCGTTAAAAAGGTGATGGGGGAGTGGTGTAACGAATGCGTGTAACAGCTGGGGCAGCCTTTGTAGCGACCTAGAAATGCACCATCGTATGAGATTAACTAGGACTGACGACCCTAGAATGGATCATGTTTGGGAATGATACAAGGGAGGTACCTTAGTTTCCCAATCCTGCTGTTTGAAATGAACTAATAATAACTCGATAATCATGCTCATCATCGCATTGCATGTGCCTGGAAGATGTGGAGCACTGAGGAATGCAAGCATGCTGCGAACGTAAGATGGTGTCACACGAGGGAGTGTGTGGTGAGGGCATGCATCATGACTGCATTCATACTTGCGTTAATAAGAGTAGTTAGGAGTGTTTGATTTTACTGCTTTATCATTACTGCTTGACTGAATTGATAACATGTTAACCTATGCTTTATTGTTCCACTGAGTTAGCTACTCACTCCCACGTTACGGGACAGTGTTGTACACACCAACCAGACTTTGTCTTAGGTGCAGATGAGATGACGACTCAGGAGGTTGAGCCGGACTATGACGAGGACCAGGACCAGTTCTCGTATATGCAGTATTCCGGTGGCTTTGACTAGACTGCCTGGATCAACGGGATTATAGGGCTCACTTCTCTAGTTGTATTTTTGATATTTTGATTGTAAAACAGATACATGTATATGGTGACTCAGTTGGGTTTGTACTCCGGAGATTGAGATGGTTTTATTTCTTTTACATACATATATATACAGTTTCAGTCTTCCGCTTGCCTTTATACAATTGATCTGTAGTATGAATTACTGTTCTGGTATAATCTCACTCATGTTTATTGCACTAACACAGATAACATTTAATCATCATTATCTATGTTACATAAGTGATGTTTTGGAACTTGAGAGTTGAGTTGCTACTTGACCCTCAAATTTCAGGGCGTTATATGAACAAAAGGGGCCAATCCCCTCAGTTTTGTCTGAGGCGAATTTAGATAAAATCTGAGTCGGGTATCATGTTCCCGACTCAGTGATTCTTCAACGTCCGCTCCCAAATGAATTGCCCGACCATCCCCCTCCTAGGATGGTAGCAATTTTTCAAGTTGTCATGCAATGTGGCATGCGTCTGCCCTTACAACCCGTTGTTTGGGATTTTCTTTCCCGACTCAGGATTACACCCGGGCAGATAGTTCCGAATGGGTGGAGGAACTTGCTTGGATGTGCAGTGTTGTGGGCTGAGGCAGAACAACCCCCACTGACCATGGACGAGTTCCTCTACCTATACCAAGTTCGGCCGAACACTTCGCAGCCCGGCTGGTATTTCTTGAGCGCTTGGCGGAATTAGGGCGGTTCCTTGATAACCGACCCTCCTACCTCTAATAAGCACTAGAGAAAGAGGTGGTTCTGGGCATGTGGTCGCTGGGAGACTGCCGAGCCTGGGCTGTTCGAACCTCTTGTTCCCCAGGCATTTTCTGAAGCAGATGACTCGGCACGCCCTTTCTCTCGTTTTGCCTTGTTGTAATCCTCCTGAGTCTGACTGAACATATTGTGCAGATATTCCCAAGAAGAAACCCAAGCTAGCAGCCAACGCTTTAGCTCGGATTATGGGCCTACGGACGTTGAGTCCGGATGATAGGTCTTGGAAGTCTCTTTTACAACTAGAGCGTCTTCTTCTTTCGGGCTTAGATTCGTTCGTGACAAGTATCTTTAAGCTATTCAGATGTATCTTCCTTGAATTTTTCTGACTCTGCGTTTTATCCGACACAAAGATGGCCAAAGCTCGACCCCTTCTGAAGGCAAACTTGAAGGCTCCTCCTATGTCAGTACTTCTATCGGGGCCTCGGCCTCTGAAGAAGGCAAAAATTGCTCCCTCGATCGTGGAACCTTCCGCCCCCGTCGCCACCACTTCGGTCATCCCGGCTGTAGTTGTTCTTTCTAACCCTGAAGAGAGGGTGGAGGACGTTTCGGTCGAGTCTCGGGCAGCTCCTGAGCCGACACCAATTGCAGAACGGGTCTCAGGGCTAAGGAAGAGCAAAGAGGAGAGACTTCATAGGAGCAATTGTCCTTCCGTCGGGCTGTGGTAGACATGGTCCCTTGGGCTATTTCCCACGGGAGTGATAAGGAGTTCGCTTCCATCTTCGAAGCCCCTGGGACTCAGATACTCTCCCAAGCTGCGAAGATCTTGCTTCAGGTAGGGTTCGAATTTATCTCTTAGCTCCTTGTCTCTTTCAGTTTTAATCAGGCTTTGTCCTTTCCTTATGTAACTCGCCCCTTGCTTGCTGAGAGCCTGCGGAGATTTGACCGAGGCCGATAAGGTCCGGAAAGATGTGGCGGAAGTCCAAGCAGCTCGGAAATGGGCAGCAAAGGCAAAGGCTCAACTTGAGATTACTTCGATTAAGGTCAGCCATTTAACTGGCAAGTTGGGCCTTACTCGAAAGGCAACTGAAGACGCCAGAGGTGAATGTACTCGGATGGCTCAGCTACTGAAGGAAGCCCATGATGAGAGTCAACAACTCCGCCTGGCTCGTGACACCGCTAACGAGAAGCTAGCTCAGTTGAAGGCCGATACGAAAGCAGCGCTCGAGGTGGCCAGGAAAGAGGCAGGGGATAAGGCTATAAAAGACTTCCTTGAATCGTTGGAATTTGAAGATGAGAGGGATCGCCTATATGCGAGCGGGTACCAAGCTTACATCTAAGTGGTGAAGTAGTTTTATCCCGATCTTGATATCTCGAGATTCGAGGAGGGGCCTCCCGAGTATCCAGCGACTGAAGTGGCTGAGTCCAATGATGCTGCGGGTGGTACCAGGGTGGAATCTAAAGCGACTCCAGCTCCAGAGGTTGTCCCGAGCGACCTTTGATAGTCTCGGATCTCAGTTTTTGGTACCATCATCGGCTCCATTCTTGGTTTGGTACCATCATCAGCTCCGTTTTTGGTTTGGTATCATCATCAGCTCCATTTTTGGCACTCACACCAGCCTTATGCAAGCTCGAGAATAGTCTTAGCCGAGGAAGAGATTCGTACGTTGAGGCCGATCTTTCTTTTTGCCCCCAACCCTTTCTAGTCTAATCAATGTAACGCTGAAGCAAGATATAACCCGATGTAACAAACATACCGATAAATGAATATGATCAATTTCATTTTATTCATTTTGACTCAGTTTACATGCCTGTTATTTTCGATCCTTTTTCATTGCTTTGCTTTGCCGACTTTAGGGATAATAGATTTTTAGATGCTCGGCATTCCACGGATGAAGCAATAATCGTCTAGTTAGGTCTTCTAACCGATACGTCCCCGGTCGGATGGTACCTGAGATAATATAGGGTCCTTCCCAGTTGGGTCCCAGTGTACCCAAGCTAACTTCTTTTGTGTTGAAAAACGTCTTTCATAGAATCATATCCCCAACTCGAAAACGTCTTAATTTGACTCGGGTATTATAGAATCGAGCTACCTGCTGTTGCCGAGCCCTCACACGTAGCCGAGCTCTTTCTCTTTGTTCGTCCACAAGATCAAGTCTGAGTGCTAAGAGTTATTCATTATCCTCTGCATTAAACGAACTGACTCGGGCTTAAGGCAACCCGATCTTGACGAGAGTGACGGCCTCCGAGCTATAAGCAAGGGAAAAAGGAGTTTCTCCCGTGGTGGTTCGAGCTGTGGTTCGATATGCCCACAATATCTTCAGGAGTTCTCAGCCCATGCTCCTTTGGCTCGATCAAGCTTAGTCCGTAGATGTTGTTTGATGATCTTATTGACCGCCTCAACCTGTTCGTTCGTCTGAGGACGGTGGGGCGATTAATACACGTTTCTGATCCCGAGATTGTCACACATCTCGCGAAAGCTCCTATTGTCGAACTGTTTTCCATTGTCGGTAACATTGGTTCGGGGTACCCCGAATCGACAGACAATGTTCTTCCATACAAAATCAGTGATCTTCTGTTCAGTTATTTTTACCAGTGGCTCAGCTTCGGCCCACTTTGTAAAATAGTCCTCAGCCACAACAACGAACTTGGTCTGGCCTTTTCCCATAGGGAGTGGCCCTATGATATCGATTCCCCACTGTGCGAAGGGCCAAGGTCCAGTCATAGGCGTCAGCACTACGGGAGGTTGTCTCGGGATAACAGCGAATCTCTGACATTTGTCGCATCTCTGAACGAGCTTACGAGCGTCGTGTTGGATAGTCAGCCAGTAGTATCCTTGACGTAAGACCTTATGGGTGAGTGATCGTCCTCCTGAATGATTTCCGCAGATCCCTTCGTGGATTTCCTGTAGTACATAGCTTCACTGGGGTTAAGGTATCGCAATAATGGAGTATAATAACCTTTCTTATATAAAGTTCCGTTAAGTATAGTGTAACGGGAGGCTCGGACCTTCAGTCGTCGGGCCTCGGCATGGTTTTCAGGCAGCTCACCTTTCTAAAGATATTGGACGATCGGATCAAGCCAAGTAGGTTCCGAGTCAATCGTTTGTACGGTCGAGCTAACTGATTCGTTAATACTCGGTTTAGCGACGTACTCGATCGGAACAGACCTGGGTAGGTCGTCTTCATCGGCAGAGGCGAGTAACGCTAATAGGTTGGCTTTGGCATTTTCTGTCTGAGGGATCCGAGTGACGATACAAAACTGAAAGTCGTTGATCAGCTCCTTAGCTTTTTCCATGTATGCTTTTAATTGCTCTTTCCGTGTTTGATACATATTGACAACTTGATTGACAACTAGCTGAGAGTCACTGAAAACATTCAGATGTGTAACGCCCAAGCTGGCTGAAAGTCGGAGGCCGAGTAACAATGCTTCATATTCGGCTGTATTGTTCGAAGCTTGAAATCCAAGTTTTAAGGCATATTGCATGTAGGTATGATCAGGAGTTTCCAAAACTACTCCTGCCCCGCTTGCCTTAGAGTTGGAGGAGCCGTCGACATACAGCTTCTAGGAATGGGGTCGGGCGATGACTCAGGAGAAGTAGTAGTCGACTCTTCAATAGGCTCAGTCGAATGGTCAATTCACAGGTTGGTTTGTGGTGTTACTTCAGCTGATACTGAATGTCGCTACTCTCGGCTACTCTCGGCTAGCCCTTTAATCACTACTCTCGGCTTATACTGAATGTCGAATTTGCTGAGTTCGATTGCCCATTTCGTAAGTCGGTCGGATGCCTCCGGTTTCCATACAATCTGACGTAGTGGGAGATCGATCATAACGACAATGGTATGGGCTTGGAAATATGGCCGAAGTCGGCACAAGGCGACTACTAGAACTAGGGCCACTTTTTTAAAGAGTGACTATCTAGTTTCTGCCGGAAATAGTGCTTTGCTGACATAGTAGACTGGCATTTGCTTCCCTCCATGCTCTCGTATCAGGGTCAACTAACTGCTGCCTTAGACACTGCTAGATACAACAGCAGAGCTTCTCCTGGCTTGGGCTTTGATAAGAGAGGCGGAGATCCGAGATAAGACTTTAGTTGCTGGAACGCTGCTTTGCACTCTTCCGTCCAATCTACCATTTCTCGTCCCTTCAATTGTTTGAAGAACGAGAGAAATTTATCCGTGGCTCTGGATAGAAAACGATTAAGTGTTGTTACTCGTCCAGTCAGCCTTTGAATGTCTTTAATCGTTTTTGGAGATTCCATGTCGAGCAGGGCTTTTATCTTTTCCGAGTTTGCCTCTATTCCCCGTTGACTGACTAAGAAACCGAGGAACTTTTTCAATCTTACACCAAAGACACATTTACTCGGATTCATCTTCATTCGAAATTTGCGTAAGATAAGGAACATTTTTTCTAAGTCGGCTATATGGTCGGCCGCGTGTACACTTTTGACGAGCATGTTATCAATATACACTTCCATGGTTTGGCCGATCAGCCGAGCAAACATTTTGTTCACTAATCTCTGATAAGCCGCACCAGCATTTTTCAAGCCAAATGGCATCACTCGGTAATAATAAAGGCCTTTGTCAGTGACAAAGGTTGTTTTAGATTTATCGGATTAATGCATTACAATTTGATTATACCCTGAATATGCATCTATAAAGCTAAGGAGTTCATGCCCCGCAGTACTATCTATCAACTGGTCTATCCTCGGAAGAGGAAAGCTATCCTTTGGGCAGGCTTTATTTAGGTCGGTATAGTGAATAAAGACTCGCCACTTTCCATTGGCTTTCTTCACAAGTACAACATTAACTACCCATTCCGGGTAGTATATCTCGTCTATGAATTTTTCCTTGAGGAGCTTGCTGACCTCCTCTTCAATGACAGCATACCTTTCAGGGCTGAGTGGTCGTCGCTTCTGTTGGATTGGTCGATAGGTCGGATCGATATTGAGTCGGTGCGTAATCACTGACGGGTCGATCCCGGGCATATCTTCATGGCTCCATGCAAATACATCAGCATATCGTCGGAGCAGTGCTATCAAATTATCTTTCAATGGTGATTTCAAAGATAAGCCAATTTGCACCGTTTTGGATCCATCTGTCTCATCCAAAGGCACCGAAACAAGATCTTTAACTGGCTGCCCTCGTTCATGAGTCTCGACCCGGGGGTCTAGCAACTCGATCATCGATACTTCCGTTGGAGCTTTCTCAGCAAAAATTTTTACAGCTGTCACGTAACAACATCTCGCGTCTTGTTGGTCTCCTTTAACGACTCTTACTCCCGACTCAGTCGGAAATTTCATGGAGAGGTGATACGTAGATACCACGGCCTGGAGGAGACTCAGAGAGGGTCGACCGAGTATAGCGTTGTACACGGAAGATTGGTCGACTATTAGGAAATCAACCATTATTATTGTTTGATGCGGAGGGTTCCCGGCTATGAGTGACAGTAAGATAATCCCTTCTGGGAGTACATGTCCTCCCAAGAATCCGACCAATGGGGTACGAACCGGTTGCAATGCCGATCGTTCAACTCCCATTTTATCGAACGCTTGAGCGAACAGTACGTCAGCCGACGATCCCGTGTCGACTAAGATGCGGAACACCTTTCGATTCGCGATGGTGAGAGTGACAACTAATGCGTCATCATGGGGGTGACAGATACCCCAGGCATCCTCATCCGTAAATGAGATACAATATTTTTCTCTTTTCTTTTCTTTTAAAGGTCGAGCTATTATCATGAGCTCTGACTCTGGTCGGCTGAGGCTTCTGGCGGGGTTTTTTCGAGCATTATTTGAGTCGCCTCCACCTCAGGGACCACCAATGATATTCTGGATTTCCTCCGTGGGTCGGTTGTCACCTGGGCGTCCTTCAGCTGTCCTGGTTCTTTCAACATGTTCGGTGAATCGGCCTTCTTGGATGAGCCTTTCAATCTCTTCCTTTAGGTGATAGTAGTCGTTCGTATTGTGCCCGTGATCTCGATGATAATGACAATACTTGTCTTTATTCCACCGATTGGGATTGCTTCGGAGCTTGCTGGGCCAGTTGACGAAGCCTTCACTTTTGATTTCCATCAACACCTGCTCCTAAGTCTTGTTGAGGGGGTATATGTGGAAAACCTTCGGTCGGGTCGTTTGCCCGACTTTCGGTCATTGCGTGCCTGATCATCCTTATGCTTCTTTCCTCCAGTCGAGTCAGTTTTTTTTTGGCTGACTCTTTGATCGAGAATTTTGCGTTCTAGGCTATCTCATTCATGATTCGCGTTTCTTTGGCGTCCGCATATTTGTCCAACCGAGCCATAAACTCTACTAGAGTCTCTGGAGGGTTCTTATCCAGAGATGCTAGGAATGGCTTATCTTTGACCCCTTGCATAAGTGCAATGAGTGCCGTTTCTTCTAAATGTTTTCGAACCTAGAGAGACTCAGAGTTGAAACGCTTAATGTAATCTTTTAAAAGCTCTCCCTGCTTCTGAACTATATTGTTCATGTGTGCGAGGGGCTTCAGTTTCTTTTTTCCACCTATGAAGTTAGTGAGGAAAGTATCGCTGAGTTTGATGAATGAACTAATAGACCTTAGTTTCAACTGCTTGAACCAAAGCCGAGCTACATCAGTCAACGTAAGAGAGAAGGCTCAACACATCACAGCATCCGAGGCATCATGCAATTCCATGTAGGTTCTGAAGCATTCGATATGCTCCATTGGGTCGGTCTTCCCAGTGAAAGGAGTGATTTGAGGTAGCCGAAACCTTTCTAGTAGTCGAGCCTGCATTATTTCGTCCACAAAAGGGGATGCTTTTGCCTCGGATTTGGTTGGATGTATATTCCGATCATGTTTCATGTTTGCCATCTCTTTCGTCATTTCTTCCCTTACTTCCCTTTTGAAGTCCTGGATGTCAGTTTTCCAAGGCTCGTGGCTATTCGTCGTACCTTCAACAAGAGGCCGGCTGCGCCTCCTTCGATCTATCTCATGTCGGAGATCGGTAGGAGGCAGGACGACTGTAACAGAGTGAGCTGGTGTTGGCTCGGGAGAATCCCGGGCTGACTTAGTTGATGGAATGATCGCGGAATAGTAGGCTGAGGGTCAGCTGCTGGTGAGGGGACATGTGCTGCCTGCCCTTGCTGAGGCGGCTGCATTTGTTGATGGTACATCTGCTCCAGCATCTGCTTCATCACATTCATATCTGACCGGATCTCCTGAACTTCCCAATCTAACCGCCCATTGTTGCAGTTTCGCTGATTATTGGCTGCAGCAGATGTTGTTCGTTGTGCCGCAGAACCCTGACGGTTATTGGGTGGATTTTGAACTACGCTTGCGCCCGTCGGTCCTGTGATAGCAACCTCATTCAATTCTTCTTCTTGAACCGTCCTTCTAGTTGTCACTATAATTTCAATTGTGATTGGAATATGAAAAATGACTTTTCGTACGATTCCCACAAATGGCGCCAAACTGTTGATGCAAAAAACTAGATCAACCTCTTCCCGTACTTTGACCTGCAATATAATGAAGGAGAAAGAGAGACCTTAGCTAGGGCCGGGGGTCCTCCGATGCTTAAGTCAGTAAGGGCTCAGGAAGAGGAGTTTTCTAGGGTTTTTATTGCGTACCTTTAATCCTGGAGAGCCCTCCTTTTATAGGAGTGAGAGGTCCCGGTGTAAGGGGATTCTCTCCTGATTTACTGAGAGATTTGATCTAGTTAATATTTGTTTACGGATGCTTCCCGATCCCGAGATTTCCGGGGTCGGGGATCATTTTACAAGATTCTCGGGGCGGTGTTTAGATTACACCGTATCTTCCGTACTTGGCTCGGCCTTAATAGATTCGCAATTTCGGCTGGCTTACAAAGAAAGTTGTTTACCCACTGTCGGACGAATCCACATCGATTCAGAACCCATGTTTTTCTTCAATCCGATAGCTGACACTACAACCAACCTTACATAGGTCAGTTTCATAGCCAGTCAGGTGGCTTTCAGTTTTAGGGCCTTTAATAGGTCCCTTTAGACATTGTTGTCTCGTTAACCAAGTCAACTTGATGTGTCTAATATTTGCTCAGGGCTCTTGACTCTTTCAGCTTCGGTTGGAATTCATGTCCTCTACAAATCCGAGCTAAGTCTCTCCTTTAAGCTTTATATAATCTCGGTCCGAACTATTAGCTCGGACTCTCGGATAGTTTCATTAAAGCTGATCTATTCCATAATCGAGTCTCCGGACTTGTCATATTTTTCCCCAATAATCATCATCACTAAAGTCATACATACAAGTTAAATATGTACGGCTAAAATGAATTTCTAATAGCCTCGTTTTCTTGTAAATAAATATCATACCATTAATCATTAAAAATAATAATTTATGTCCTTCACATGTTTAAAAGAAATCCTACCAAATTAATGGACCAGATTTCATATACATTCACCGAACCTTACAAATACATCACAAGTGTGCAGCTTCCTAATTCATCCCATTTTCTCTTGAAATCCATTGGTAATTTACATATCAACTAAAGTTAAAAAATGCTCTCGTGGGAAAAGAAGCTGGTAGATGTCACTTTGCAAAAGGAGTACCCAACTTGGGTGGGCCTCACTACGGTGTTAAAGTGAAATCCACCCCAACCATCAGGTGAATGACCCTCTGTTCGACCCAGGGCCAAAAAATCTGCCCATCTTTATTTCAGTTGGGCCACACTTATTGGAAAAATTTTATCGGAAAATCTGACCCTCTACACTATTCTCTATATATGGCCCCACTTGAATCACATTTGAGCTTGATTTTTTAGTCTTTAAGCCAATATTTTGTTTTCGCATCTAATGGGTGTAATGGATTTTACATACACATTATAGTGGGCCCCGTAAAAAACGAAGGTGGATGTCTCTCTCCCAACTATTTTCCTTCGTGTGCCTCAAATTAATAACATTTCATCCTGATGTTTTGGCTACTAGCCTATAGTGGTATTACACATATAATGGTCGGATTTTATTACACATATAATGGTTGGATTTGATCTCACATACACATCAACGTGTGGCCCCGTAAAATATCACTGTTGGCGTCCCTCCGCGCGGGTTCCCAGAAAATAGTCTTGTTACGAGGAAAGATCAATATTTCCATAACAGACTTAGATTGTGTAGCGTTGGGAATCCGGATAGGCCCACTGTGATAGTTGTGAGAAATCCACCCCGTTCATCCATTTTGTGAGTTCATTTTAGGACATTAGGGAAAAAAGTTGAACCGGACCCAATGCTCAAGTGGGCAGAAAACGTGAGAATTGAACGTCCACAGTTGAAATATTCATGGGGCTACAGAAGTTTTGAATCATGTTTATTTTTGTGTTTTCAGTTCATCCCAGTAGGAATGACTTTATGAACAGTATAGATGGTACGTAAACATCACTGTTGACCCCGGGGAGGTTTCAACGGTATGAATTTCCCTAACCACGTTTTCCTTTAGTACGGCCGACTTAAGTCGTGGATCTTTCTTGCGTTTGTTCTGATATCTTAAAAAGGAACTCACAAAATGATGGACGGGTGGATTTCTCGCAAACTTCATATGGGTCGCATCTGGATTCCCTTCACAAGAACTTCCCTGCCAAAGGCTTTCTAAAAAAATCCACGCCCGAAGCAAACGCCCCTCCCTCCCAATAAATGCCCAAGTAGTTGGACCAAAATGCACGGTCCAACTAGTTGTGTGAGTTGTGTATGAGCATCTCTCTCTCTCTCTATATGTATATATATAGGGAAAAGGTATCATGCGCTCGAGCTGATGGGACCGTCCCATGAGGTCGAGCTGTGTGGGCCTCACTGTGATGCGTTTGGAACATCTACCCCATCAGTCAGATGCACCATTCCATCGTGGGCCTAGGTCTCAAAAATCAAGTCAATCTGTGACTTTTGTGGGCCACACCACATACAGAAGTTGAGAGGGGCCGTGCACCATTTAAACATTCATAATCATTTTTTGGGTCCACCGAGATGTGGTTTGCAAATCCAGCCCATCCATTATGTGTGTCCCACTTGGATGAGGGTTCAGACCAAGTTTCAACAGCATTCAAAACTCAGGTGGGCCCCACCAAGTGCTTTTATATGTTTTTGGCATGTCTTCACATGTTTTTAGATGGTATGGCCCACCTGAGTTCCGTATACGGCTGATTTTTGGGATATCGCATAATTTAAAGGGGACCCATCAAATGCACGGTGTTGATGGTCGACACGCATCATGTTGGGGCCCACCATAGATCTTGTTCGTCCAACCACAGAGGAAGATCCAATCTGCTAAATGTTTAACAATTGTTTTGTTGTAGTAAAAAAAAACAATGTGTTTCAAAGTGCCAACCAAACACTAATTACGAGATGTTAAGGCTATTGGCAACGAAGGATTGAAGGTGCAGATCATGACTCGTGTGACAATGTAACACCCTTGTGTGAGATGCGAGCCATTCCTTGAAAAGACCTAGTGACTTGGATCGACTCGTCTGGTCCCAAGGCCACTCAGTAACTCACCTGAGCCGGGGTGGAATGACCAGCCTAACTACATGGTTCCAATTCAACTGCACGGAAAATAAATAAATAAATAAAATTCCATTCAACCAAAGAAAAGCCAAATATTCTTGAGCTCCGTTCTTCCCATATGTGTGGTTTTTTAGCTCATGGGTCAGTCATCCATTGCAAGTAGGGGCGTACTCGAACCGAGCTAGCTCGGTTAGCTCCCTTGACTCGACTCGAAAAAGCTCGATTCGACTCGGTTCGAAGCTGAGTTCGAGCCAAGTCGAGCTGATTTTTTGAGCTCGAAAATGAGTTCGATCCGAGTTCGAGCAGGCCCCAGCTCGACTCGGATCGAATCCAGCTTGAGTCGAACTAGTTCAGTGACTCGATTACTTTGCCATTAATGTTGCTCACCAAGTGTTTGATAAAATGACTCAACGAAGTGTGGCTGGTGGCAAGGAAGGTATGTACATGAAAGAAATACCCTTTTTTCTTGGTTTTTATGTTGCTTAGAAGGTGTTTGATAAAATACCTGTAAAAACCATTGCTTTTGTTTTAAATTCAGATGGATTTTGAATGTGCAGTCCAAGTGTTTGTGAAAATGCCTCAATGGCAAACTCGGCTCGAATCTTGGCTCGAACTCGACCCGAGGTGGCCCGAGCTGCTGACTGAACTGAGTTGAGCTGGCCAATCAAGCTCGAGGACTGAGCCGAGCCGAGTTCGAGCTGAGGTCAGCTAGTGGCTGAGCCGAGTCAAGCTGAGGTCAGCCAGTGGCCGAGCCAAGTCGAGCTGAGGCCAGCTCGACACGGTTCAGCTCGATGTACACCCCTAATTGCAAGTCAACCTCGACCCAATCCCACTTAAACCACAACTCGACCACACCCTGAATTCCTCTATACTCAACCTAAGCCGACCTATCTGACCCAGACCCAAACCCAAGTACATGTGATTATTTCCAACCTTAGCTTAACCTGGCCTTTCTTTTAAATCCAGCAACATATTCTTTTTAAATTTACGGAAAGTTCGGCTAGCCTGAGCATTGTTTAGGCCAGCCGAAGGTTACGCAGTTTATGCGCGGACTGCGTAAATTTGAGGCGGTTTCCGAACTATTCCAAGTCGGTCCGAAAGTAGGGTTTCCTAATCTATAAATAGGAGTTCCTAGGGCCATTCTAAGAGAGTATTAAGGTTTTCTAAAGGTATTCCAAGGGCTTCTAAAAGGGGTTCTAGGGTTTCAAAAGGTGTAGCAAGGGTGAGATTCGAGGTTGTTCAAATCGGGTAAGTCCGCTCTCTTTGTAATTTATGCTTTCATAGTAGATTTTTGTCACTTTGTACCGTGGTTTTTTCCCGTAAGGGTTTTCCACGTTAAATCTTTGTGTTCTCTTTGTGCTTGCTTGGTACCTTTGGATTGCTATCCTAGATCCATATCTGTGTGATTCCGTAGAACAAATCCCAAAAAGTGGTATCAGAGCAATCGTTGGGGCGGCACAGGTCTGAATCTGAGGGATAAACAATAATGGTAAGCACTAGGTATGATATTGAAAAGTACTCAGGGAAAAATAACTTTATATTATGGAAGATCAAGATGATCAGTTCCTTAATCAAGCAAGGCGAAGATGGTGCTCTTGAGGAACGAAAGTCTACTATGACTGATGATTATTGGAATACTCTTGATAAGAAGGCCTTATCCTCGATCTGTTTATGTCTTACGGATTAAGGTTCTCTACAATGTCATGAGAGAGAAAACTGCAGTTAAGTTATGGACGAAGTTAAAGGATGTCTATGCGAAAAAATTCTCTTAAAATCGCCTACACTTGAAGCGTCAGTGGTATAACTTCAAGATGGCAGAGGGTGAAGATCTGGAGGCTCACATCAGCAACTTTAATAAATTGGTTTACAAATTGCTGGATATGGAGGAAGTGATGAAAGATGAAGAACAAGCATGTATGTTGTTGAATTCTCTTTTGGCGTCATATGAGTCATTCAAGGACGCAATGTGCACCACGAATAGAACCCTGAGTGTCGACACCGTTATCTCAACCATTCAAGGGAAGGCCATGAGAAAGCTAAATGGCAACATGGGGACATCTTCTGATGAACTGTTTACGAGAGGCAGGAATTCTTAACAAGGTACAGGATCTTCAAGTTCTATATTCAAATTCAAGAGTAAAGGCAAAGGTAAGATAAAGTGTTGGAACTATGAGATGGAAGGATACATGATGAAGGATTGTGAAAATCCTAAATCGAAGAGAGAAGAATCTGAGGCTTCGTTCTGGGAGGCCAATGCTGCCACGTCAGATGGATCAAGTGGATGTGATGGTGATGTCTTGTCTGTATCAACAATCAGACGTCCATACGATGATCGTAAGGGCGAATGGATCCTAGACACAGGGGCATCTTCTCACATGACTCCTCATCGAAGTTGGTTCACCAGTTACAGAGAACACGATGGTAGACATGTGTTTATGGGCAATGATGTTGCCTGTAATGTTGTGACTGTTAGTACAATGCTCATCAAGATGTTTGATGGGACAGAGCGTACCTTGACTGATGTGAGGCACGTTCCTAATTTGAAGAAGAATATGATTTCTCTTCATGTACTTGAGGCAATGGACTGCAAGTTCACAGGTATTGATGGTGCTCTTAAAGTATTAAGGGGGCATGGGTAATCATGAAAGCGCAACGACTCAGTAATTTTTACAAGTTGATCGGGAGCACTTCAATAGGTGAAGCTATAGTGGCTGTAGCGGATTCCACCTCTGCATGTGTGTGGCATGCTGGGCATGGCCACATGAGCGGGCATGGCATAAAGGCTGAGACGCGAGGACAAAGATACAGAGCAAGTGGAGCAGCCACCTATGAGAAGAATCACACCACATGATCGCAAGATATCAGCGAGGTACATAAACGACTCCAATATCGCATATGCCATTGTTGCAGATGAGGGGGATCCATCTTCTATTCAAATGGCTTTAGGTGAGACTGGTGCTGAGGAGTAGAAGGTGACTATGGACGATGTGATGGACTCATTGTACCTGATCAACACATGGGAGCTGGTGGAGCTTCTAGTGGGCCGGAAAGAGATTGAATGCAAGTGGATCTTTAAAAGGATACATCTTAGATACAAAGTGAGGCTGACAACAAATGGTCATGCTCAAAGAGAATGGATCAACTTCCCAGAGATATTCACATTGGCAGTATAGTAGGTGTCTATTAGATTAGTATTGGCGCTAGTATCCCAATGCGATCTCAAGTTGGAACGGATGGATGTGGAGATTGCACTGCTGCACGGGAAATTGGAAGTGTTGTTCTTCATGAAAGCAAACAGAGCGGTTCGAAGTTAAAAGGGACTGAGAAAAAAAGTTTGCAGGAGGTCATTGCATGACCTGTCGCCTAGGCAGTAATATAAAAATTTGATTCCTTCATGGTGATTCAGGAATTTTCTAGGAGCTAATACGATCACTATGTCTATTGCAAGACACTGAGTGATGACACGTTCATCTTGGAATTGTATGTTAATGACATGTAGATCTCCAATCATGACATGTCTGAAATCAACGTACTAAAAACTCGGTTAAGTGGGACATTCAAGATGAAGGATCGGAGGGCTGCAGAGATGGTTCTTGGCATTGACATTCATAGAAACTGAAAGAGGAGCAGGCTTTGGTTATCACATGCAGGATACCTTAAGTAAGTATTGATCAAGTATGCGATGGACCAGGCAAAGCTGGTGAGCGTTTCCCACGCAGTTCACTTCAAGCTTTTCTTAGGATAATGTCCCAAAACAGATAAGGAAAAATAAGTTATGTCTCATGAACCTTATTCGAATGTGGTTGGCAGTGCATGCAATGGTCTGTATTAGACCGATTATTTCACAGGCAATCGGTGTTGTGAGAAAATACCCCGGCAAGCAACATTGGATGACAGTGAGATGGTTACTTCGATACATTCGAGGTACAGAAGACTACGTCTTACTTTTGGAAAGACAGGGACAAAGCTAGTAAAGTATGTGGATTTAGATTACGCAGGCAGTGTGGATTCCAGAAAGTCGATTTCAGGTTACTCGTTTGTACTAGTGGGTGGAGCAATTAGTTAGATGTCAAAGCTTCAGTCTGTGATGGCTCTTTCCACAACCGAAGCAAAATTAATTGACAGGTGCTTGAAGAAGGTGTAACACTGGAGAAAATTCACACCAGCATGAATCCAGCAAACATACTTACCAAGGTCGTTCCTATAGAGAAGTTCAAGTTCTGTGCAACTTCTCTAGGCTTGGTGATGGTGTAAAAGGAAGACGGAGTGTATACGAGAAACATTGATGGAGCTATGATGTGTGAGACCCGTATCCTAGCCCGTACCATTCTGTAGGCTTTCACGGTCCTCCCGGTCGAATTCTAGCAACCCGTGACCTGTAATCGTCGTTTGCGCGCGATCCTGAGTCATGTCCCGTATATCAGAGTCAGCTTGACTCGAAATTTGTACCTTTGCGACCGTGTCATCGCCGCGGTTCCGATGCCGCGCCTCACACCCCAAGGCCATACCCGGGCCAGAAGATGTGGGCCTGCATTCATTCCAAAGAAATGTTGCGTTTTGTAAATATTGAGAGAATCTCTATGACACATCACATCAATCCATCAATCAAATGTCAAGTACAACACTCATATTCAAGTACAAGCAACCCTTAACTCTCTCTTACAACCAAGTACTCTAAAGTCAAATCTCCCCATCACCCATCCCTCTCTCTCTTACATCACATCCCTCTCTCTCTCTCTCATTTCAAACTCCATCTCCCAAGCAACCAAGGGAGAGTGGATGTCCATGGCTTCCAAGAGATGAGAGCCTAATGTGGCCCACCTCCCTATCTCCCATCTCCACCGTCCAATTACCATCATCCTCCATCAAAGTGGTAGCCGAGGAGCTTAGCTTGCCATTGATCCAAGAAGAAACAAGAAAGGTGGGTGATCTACCATTGATTTTCATTGAGGGTTTATTTACGATGGGACCCATTTTGTGATGTATGTGTTGTAATCAATGAGGGGCCCATAGTGGCGGGGTCTCTCCACTACACCGATCTCTCTCTCTCTCTCTCTCTCTCTCTCTCTCTCTCTCTCTCTCCCTTGATCGTATGGCCCACCTATGATGCATGTATTTTTATCCACACCACCCATGGAGAGATCATTTAGGGCATGAGCCTAAGAATGGGTCAGATCCAGCGAGCAGGGGCCTGCCCAGCCGCTGGTCCACCCTGATGTATTTGTTTTATCTTAACGGCCCACCTGATTGGGAGAGGATGAGGGTCGACCACTCCTTGGGTGACCCACGACTAAGTGGGACCCACCGTGAGCATGTGATTCATCCGGGTCGTCCATCTGCAGCATGCTGCTGGACGGCAGCTGCAAGGCCCACCTGCATATGTACAGAAGTCAGGGCATGGGCGCTGGATTTTTTTAAAATAAATAATATATAATATAATAATAGCTATAATATAATATTATATACCATATAGGTATATCTGGTGGGCTATACGTGGGACCCACCAAGCTGATTGGCCAGTGTACCTTAGCAGCTATATACCTGATGTGTGACGTCAGAAGTTCTGTGGGTCCCACCTAATATACGTGTTTTATCTAACCGTCCAGTCCCTGGACGTGGACTGGACCCCACCTGTTGTGTGTGTTGTCCACGACCGTCCAAGGCTAGGATGTGGACCCCACGTGGATGATGTAATCCACACCGTCCATCTGAGGACGTGGGATCCACTGTGATCCAAGTGTTTTATCCACGCTGCTAGCCCCACACGTGGAATCAATGTGATGGGGACTGTCGCAGCTCTGCTGCTGCACTTGAATCAGCAAGTTCTGTGGAATCCACCATGATGTATGGATTTGATCCACACTATCCATCTATTTGTGTGGGCCCTGCGCGTGTGGTGCATCCTCACCGTCCAGACCTTGGACGGTGGGACCCACCCTACACGTGGGGCCTACCTTGATGAGGACAGCGGGTCGGCTGGTATACTTGCACCGTCCAGATGGGTTGGACAGTGGGGTCCACCATGCTGTATGTGTTTCAAGAACGCCGTCCGTACATGGGGCCCACTTTGAGGCATGTGTTGTATACACCGTCCATCCATGTGGGGCCAAGCCATGATGTATTTGTTGTTCACGCCATTCGTTTGCTGGATGGGTGATGCCCACCTTGATTGTATGTATTTTGCAACCATGCCATCCAGTCCGCTGGGACGTGCAACCCACTCGATGCATGTGTTGTTCATCCATGTTGTTCATTTGGTGGGCCCATTTAGGAGGTGCAAGCCCACCTACTGGTTGTACAGGACCCACCTGCGGGGTGGCCCATTGCGATGTATTCGAGGCCCATGGGCAAGGCCATGTGATGTGTTTATGGCCCATATAATGAGACCCATTGAGATGTATTTTCGGCCCATATGTCGTGGCCCATTGTGATGTATTTCCGCCCCATTTGGTAAGGCCCAATGACATGTATTTTCCGGCCCATGTATTGCAGCCCAACTGACATATATGGGGCCCATGTATTGTGGCTCATTGTGATGTACATGAGGTCCATGAGTGAGGCCCAATGTGATGCATATGTGGCCCTTGAGTGAGGCCCATGGTGATGTATATTAGAACCTTGTGTGAGGTCATGGGCCCACTATACATTTGGTTCTATGTGGGTCACTCCTACGGAGCAATGTTGGTTAAATGTCCACATTGATGGGCAATGATGGTTAAATGTCCACATCGTGACCTTCCCTTATGTAACACCCTGGAAATCGGGGGTCGTGTATATACTCAACTCCCGAGTTCCCGGGATCACTTATCATACATTTTATGGTTTTATAATTGGTCAAATTAATTGCGCAATTTGGAACAACCTGGAACATAAAGCACAACCACAAGTCTACTGAAATGGAAGAAGACAACATAAATATCTATATACATGTCCAAAAGAATAAAGGGCACATGGCGCCACCCGACAAAACCGCAAAAGAATAAGATGTCCAAAAAGAATGGGACTGAGCCCACAACTCAGTGGTCCGATCCCGCCTCTCCAGCTGACTAAGAGTCGTCCATCAGCTGGAAATATGATAGCTCTTCCTCCACGTCGAGGGTAGCATCGCCACGCTCCAACTGCTCTGCATTCCCTACATCTATGAGAGAGTCTATTTGGTGTTTTAAAACACCGTCCTAGAGTGGGAGTGAGTGATCAACTCAGTGTAACTATTAATCTTAAGTTATAACAGGCATCAATTATATTATGAATTTAATGAAAAGCAGTCAATCAGCAACACGTACAACTCTTATTAAATGCGCATGCAATGCGATGATATGATGCATACCCTCGCCACAACGCTCCCTCGAGTGACTTCATCTAACGATCGCATATGGCAGCACTCCCTCAGAGCGACCTCGACTGCCGAATCGCCACCCTAACTAATGCGATGCAATGCGATCGTGTTAGCCGAGTTATTAGTTAAGTCCATTCATCCAGCAGGTTGGGGATTCTAATTCACCATACGAATCACTGCCCTAAGCTAGTTGTGAGGCCAAGGCCCCATCAACGCGTGAGGCCGAGTCCCCGCGGTCCGTGATCCCATCGGGGTCCTCATCCCCGACTCCAAGCACATGAGGAGTGCCGATAGGAAGGGATCGCTCGCGGTCACTACGGGGAGGCGCGGTACCCCAGCGTAGGCCCAACAGCTCAGACACAGTGTCCCATTCTACCATGCCCCGGCTCACGAGACTATGGACCCGTTTTTAAGAGATTTTTGATGGACTACAACGGTTGCAGGGTGGTTCAGGTTTCCATACATAAGTGAGCACACAGGGTTAACAAAAAGGGTTAGTCAGATAGTAGGCTAGACCGCACGAGTCAAGCGAGCGTGAGACGAGTGACCTCGGGCACAAGAGACCCATGTAGTCGAACTACAAGCCACCCGAACACACCCGCCCCAAACCCACGGGTCTAGCCCTAGCATAGTCCTACCGATGGACTACCGTCACTTCTCATGTTCCTGACCAACCCACAGGTGTGAGGGTGATCCATAACCAGCCATCTATACAAGCTATCAACTAACATATCAACATCATACCCCATGCACCTCAGTCATATGAACCAACTATTCATAGCAAGCAATCATGAAATTTAGTGCATGTGAGTTGTGTGGGTTTGTGAGGGAGGTAATGCACTTCCTTCATCTTGAGAAATCACTTGCACAAGAGTAATGAAAACATACATACTATGAAGCAACAAGCATGGAGAAATCATAAATGCATGAGCATGTAATCATCCAAGAAATCAAAAATGCATGAGCATGTAATCATCCATTCACAAAACCATGTGAGCACGAGATCCAAATCATGAGAGAATCAAGCAAGCATATCCATACAATCCCATCAAGCTACAATTCCTAGGGTCTCTCTAGACGTTCAAATATAACATCCGAGTAATCAAAATCATTAAACTCGTATTAAAATTGATGCTAGGCCACCTAAGAACAATAGTCTGCACCTTTGGATTTGTTGGAGACTCGGGAATGACCTAGGAGATGTGGATCTTGGTGTAAAACGGTCGGAATCCTAGGAGCAACATCACATGTTAGATTCCCATGCAAATCCCCTTCATCACAAGGGTTTCAAGGAAACTTGGTGATGGATCTTACCTAGATGCTCAACGGGACGAAGGAGCGGCCGCGAATGAGGGATCCTCCTTGGAGAAGATGTAAGAGGTTGTGGGATTGATTTTCTAGGGCTCCACCTTGATTTAGGGTCCACCAAATTACCTTCACCCTCTCTTTACTCTCCATGGTCGTTGGAGATGGTAGGAGTTATGAGGGAGAGAGATGGGTTGTTGGAGATTGTAAGAAATTTGAGGAAGAGCTTGGTTGTTGGAAAATTGAGGAGTTATGAGGAAGAGAGATTGGTGGTTGAAGGTTGGAGGAAGTGATGAGGGAGAGAGAGAGCTTGTTGTTGGAGAATGGAGAAGAGTTATGAGAAAGAGGGCCTTAGGGTTTTATTTTCTAGACTTGGCCCCTTTGGCCCCAAGCTCCCACAATTTTCAAAATAGACCTATGGGACTCCTATTGGTGTTGGGGTGGCCCCAACACCCCTCTAGCCACCAAATTCGGCGTGTAGGTGTCTTATGGCACGACTAGGGTCCATGCAAAAATTGAGGACGAACGGATGAACGGATATATGATCTGAGAAGGCGTTTCCGACCCTTAAATGGCCCTGTGGGGGCCCATTCTGATTGATGGGGCATCTCTGGTGGCCTTCTGGCTATGAAATTTATAGGGTAGGTGATCCATGGCCCGATGAAGGGTCACACAAAATTTGGGAACGATTGGGTGTGGGGTTTAGTCGTATGGGTCTGATTTGCGATCAACGGTCACCGTTCCACGATCAGGTCCGGGTGTAGAAAAATATATTAAACCATCACCGCAAATTTGGAAGAAATTCGATGGCTGAAACGCCAAATATCTCGGCTTCAATTGCAAGTGCCAGATTCTAATACTGGCATTGGTGGGGTGCATTCGGCTAGTGCCAGATCCCAGTTCTGGTTGTCCATTAGGTCCGTAGTCCGTGATGGACCACAAGCCCAGTGAGATATATGATTTCCTAGACTTCCGAAATTTTCTGACCCTCCTCGGTCGTTGTGTGGCCCACACGGGCTGTCGTTAAGTGTAACTAGTCATCCGGCTTGGCGGGCCACACCAGGTCCCATCATGACCAGCCTTGTCTATTCTAATGGGTTAGTCTTAGGTTAATTAACTTGTGGTACCTCACCCTGAGCAGTTTAAACGGATGGTCTTGCGGCAAATCCGACGTGGACCCTCAGGATACTGTGCTGGTTGGACGGGACGTTACAATCTACCCCCCTTATAAATAAATTTCGTCCTCAAAATTTTGTACCTGTTCATATTGTTGAAGCAGTCTTGGATAATGCTTGCGGACTTCTGCTTCTGTCTCCCAAGTGGCCTCTTCTTCATCATGATGGGTCCATAGGACCTTAACCAATGGGATGACCTTGTTGCATAAGACTTGCTCCTTCCTATCCAATATTCGAGTGGGTCGAAGAATGTATGTGGCATCTTTCTTGAGTTCCACATGCTCCCACTTGATGATGTGTGAAGGATCGGGGACGTACTTCTTCAACATGGATACATGGAAGACGTTATGCACTCCGGCGAGAGGCGTGGGTAAGGCCAAGCGATAGGCAACCGCCCAACACGCTCCAAATATGGAAAGGCCCGATAAATCGAGGTGTGAGTTTCCCCCCTTTTTACCGAAGTGTAAAACACCTTTCATTGGGAAGATTTTGAGAAATACATGGTCCCCTGCTTCAAACTCTGAGTCCCTTCGCCTTGAGTCGGCATAGCTTTTCTGTCTGCTTTGAGTCGTCAAGAGGAGGTGCCGGATAATTCCAATCTTCTCAGTCGTGACTCGCACCAAATTCGGCGCTAGCAAACTCTTCTCACCAATCTCTTCCCAACAATGCGGGTCTCGGCACGGACGCCCATACAAAGCCTCATAAGGCGCCATGCCGATGCTAGCCTGGAAGCTATTGTTGTAGGCGAACTCGGCATACGGGAGACAATCATCCCAACTCTCCTGAAAGTCTAGAACACAAGCCCGCAACATGTCTTCCAAAATCTGGTTCACCCGCTCGGTTTGCCCATCTGTCTGGAGGTGGAAGGCGGTGCTAAACTTCAGTTTCACTCCCATAGCTTCTTGAATGCGGGTCCAGAAGATCAACGTGAAGCGAGTATCTCGGTCTGACACAATCTCCAATGGGACGCCATGGAGCCGCACTATTTCCTTGATATACAACTTAGCCAAATCATCGGCGGAGCTTGAAGTCTTGATTGGCAGGAAATGGGCTGATTTGGTTAGCCTGTCCACAATCACCCATATCGAGTCATGCCCCTTCCTGGTCTTGGGCAAACCGGAAATAAAATCCATTGAAATGAAGTCCCATTTCCATTCCGCTATGGGCATGGGTTGCAAAAGACCTAGTGGCCGGCAGTGTTCGGCCTTGACTTGTTGACAAGTGAGGCATCGGGACACGTACTCCGCTATTTCCTTCTTCATGTTGTCCCACCAATAGTTCCGCTTCAAATCCCGATACATCTTCGTACTACCAGGGTGCATCGCCAACTTAGAGTTATGAGCGGCATTTAGGACATCCTCTCGTAGTCCCAGAAGGTTGGGAACACAAAGGAGGCCTCGGTACCGCAATCCCCCATCTTTTTCAACTCTCCACTCGGACTTCTCATCATTCCTTGCTCCTTCCCTCATCTTCTGCAATAACTCATCGCCCTCCTGGGCTTCAATGATTTTGCTGTCAACCATTGGCTGGGCTTGAAGGTGGGCTACTACCTCGTACGGCTCCTCCACGGTTAGCTTCATGTCGAAGTCCCATACAAATTCCACCATGTCTCACCTCTCACCATTAGCGGGGCCGCAAATTCGATCGTCTTTTTGCGACTCAGTGCGTCCGCCACCAGATTGGCCTTGCCAGGGTGATACGAGACATCGAACTTGAAGTCTTTCAACGTCTCCATCCAGCGACGCTGCCTCATGTTCAGGTCCTTCTGGGTGAAGATGTATTTGAGGCTCTTGTGATCAGAAAAGAGCTCAAATTCCTCACCATAAAGATAGTGTCGCCATATCTTCAATGCGAAAACTACCGCTGCAAGCTCGAGGTCATGGGTAGGATAATTCTCCTCATGTTTCCTTAATTGTCGAGATGCATAAGCAATTGTCCTGTCCTTTTGCATAAGTACACAACCCAAGCCCACATGAGAGGCGTCTGTATAGACAGTGTACTTGACCCCTTGCTCAGGAAGCATAAGCACAGGTACCGAAGTCAATTTATCTTTCAACTCTTGGAAGGCCGCCTCCGCCTTCTCATTCCAGGAAAAATTGAGGTCCTTCCGTGTCAACTGGGATAGTGGTCGAGCTATTTTTGAAAAGTCTCTAATGAACCTTCTATAATATCCGGCGAGACCGAGAAAACTTCTCACTTCTGTAACCGACTTTGGTTGCTTCCAATCTTGTACGACCGCTACCTTGGCGAGATCCACCGATATCCCTTCCTTGGACACTACATGTCCCAGGAATTTGACTTCCTCCTTCCAAAGTCGCATTTTCTGAATTGCGCAAGTAATTGATTTTTCTTAAGTGTTTTCAGGACTGCCCTTAGGTGCCCTTCATGCTCTTCACGGCTCTTTGAATAAATTAATATGTCGTCGATGAATACGATGACGAATTGTATAGAAATGGCCTAAAGACTCTGTTCATGAGGTCCATGAATACCGTTGAGGCATTGGTGAGCCCAAACGACATAACTAGGAACTCATAATGGCCAAAGCAAGTTCTGAAGGCCGTTTTCTGTATATCCTCCTCCCTAACTCGCAGCTAATGGTACCCTGATTGTAGATCAATTTTGGAGAAATATTGGGCACCCCTCAGCTGATCAAACAAGTCGTCAATTCTGGGCAAAGGATATTTGTTTCGAACCGTCACTTGGTTCAATCTCCTGTAATCTACACATAACTGCAACGTGCCGTCCTTCTTCTTCACAAATAAGACCGGAGCTCCCCCATGGCGATACACACTGGGTCGAATAAGCCTGACTTTAGCAATTTGTCAATTGGGACCTTAGTTCTCTCTCCATCTCACATGGGGCATGTGATAGGTAGGCAAGAGATAGGCTTGGCACCCAGAGTCAGATCGATCGTGAGTCTATCTCATGTCGGGGAGGAAGCCCAGGTATGGGCTTAAATACGTCGACAAAATCTCAAACTATGGGAGTACATATGAGTGAGGGTTCATCACAAACCCTTCTCCAATGAAGCATAACACAAGACCCTACGATCGTGGCTAACCTGGACTGAAAATGTGAGGGAAGTGTCGTCTTCTTCATGAATTTCCACTGTCAGAGTGTCACAGTCGATCTCCGCCTTCATCTTAGTCAACCAGTCCATGCCTAGGATGATGTCATAACGGAAAAGCTTAGTCACTATCAAATCTACACGCACCACCTTGCATCCCAAATCAATGGGGCAATCACGACATATCCTTGTCGCTTCTGAGAAAGTATCGGTGGCGGCAATGATGTTCACTCCAACGGAGGGGGTAGAGAGTAGCCCTAGACGCTTGATAACTGCATGCGATATGAGAGAAGCAGTAGATCCAGTGTCCACCAAAAGAAAGACGGGAGTACCTTCTATGTGAGCCGTAACCTCAAAGGCCGTAGGAGTGGGGATAACTGCGTCTTGGCCCTCGGCCGCTAACGCATGGACTCGTGCCTGCTATGAAAAGTTCGGTCGTTGCATAGGCCGTTGTGGCGGCCTAACTTGAGGTGGTGGTGGACGACGAATTGCTGACTAGGCCCCATCATCCGTAGGGGCGGAATCTGCAATGCCTGCTGTGGAGGTCTGTTGTTTGCGCTGAGGCGGCGTGAAGCTGAGGTCCCTCATTCTCGTGAAGCAGTATAGTTCGGAATGGACGGCCCTCCTACAATAGCTGCAAGTCTGGGTAGGTCGTGCAGAAGGGGTCGGTGCGGCAGCTAGTCGTGGCGGGGAGTTCGGGCGCGGCCTTTTTCCCGCAAATGAAGAGGACGGTCCCTCCATCCTACCTCGCTGCCCCAACTGTGAACGGTTCCCTGCAACTCGTTCCTCATCCTGCTCAGCCCGTATAGACATCTCCACGAGCTCGGCATAGGTCCTGAGATTCATGCAACATAGTTTAGAGCGGATGCCGCTTCTCAGCCCTGTTGTGAACCACCTCATCTTGATCGCTTCGCTGGCGATCATTTCAGAAGCGTAGCGTAAGAGTTCCGTGAAGCGGTTCTCATATTGTGCCACACTCATTCCCCCTTGTTGGAGGCGGAGGAATTCGTTTTCCCTCTCATGCTGGTACGACTGAGGGATATACTTCTCGTTGAAACGAGCATCGAACGCCTCCCACATCCATACGTGGCCCTCGGGAATGGACCGGAGGATACTTGCCCACCGTAGGTCCGCCTCTTTCTCAAAGAGGTAAGAAACAAGCTCGACATTCTCCGTTTCAGAACAGTGGAGAGGCCGGAGTAGTTTGGTGACTCGATTGAGCCAGTATTCTGCTTCCTCGGGACGGTGGGTGCCGGCGAAGGTAGGCGGCCTGTGCCTCTGGAATCACTCATATAGATTGTTTACGTTAGGCGCGGGTGCGGCCATGGCGGGTAGTTCAGGTTGTGGTATGCCCAAATTCTGGGCCAAGGCCCCCATCACAGTGGCCAACATGTGTTGTTGTTGTTGCATATTTGTGGCCATCATCTGTTGTTGCTGTTGCATACTTGCAGCCATCATCTGTTGTTGTTGTTGCATGAGAAGCAACATTTGGCCCATCTGGTCCATGGCCGGTGGCGGAGGGGGTACAGGTGTCGCGGCTGGTGGCGGCGGAGCATTTGGGGCCGCCTCCTAGGTGGTGCAACCCGTATTTTGGGAACCGTTCGCCCCTTAGGGGCCCTGTTGTTCGTCAGGGACCTGGTCCCGATCGACTAAGCCACCATGAGGAAGGCAGACAAATCGACCTTCCTGTTACAGAGGCATTTCCTGAAAAAATGTCCTTGAATGGGTTAGGTACTAGAATATTTCTCACACCCAGGTTATGCGTACATGGGCGAGATCCATATATAATCCATTCGTGAACACAGACAACATACATACAAGCATTTTCAGGACGACAAGAATTCTTCCGAGGTAATCCACACATTCACATTGATTTCAAAATGTCATTGACATGGCCAGTTACATGTTACAGCGTGGATTACAAACATCAGTAAACATGTTAGACAGAAAGGAAAATACAAGCTAATGAAGCAAGGTCCTAAGCATCCATCCATACATGGTATTAGACCTAAACACCTAAAGCAAACTACTAAACAACCTAAAGCAAACTATTAACATCAATATGGTGGTACTGCTACTCGTATGAGTCAGGCGAAAGTGGAGGCGCTTCTTCCCCCTTGCTGCAGCAGATCAGGGCCTTTATGGCCCGATACATCTTCTTGTTCCACTTTTCCTGCTTTGCTTGGTTTGCCTCAATCCTTGCTTGGCTCTCCTCGATCCTGGCCATCCTAGAATCGAGTGTACCCAAGCGCCCAAGTACATCTGGAGCGATAGGTGGCTCCTCACCGACTCCTTCAATTTCCTCGGCTTCCTCTACTTTTTCAGTTTCCTCGGGGCCTCCAGGCGCTTCGGCCTCACCCTCGCCCTCACTTCCTTCCTCTTCATCCCCATCGCTGTCATCTTCTTCTTCGTCAAGGTCCCCATATTGGTCGATGTGGGCTTGTCGCTGCTTGGGACCTATCTTCATCTTATTTAGTACCTCATCACCCAACAGCTCTACTGGTACAGGAGTTCCATCCAGTCTACGCATACCACATTCTTCGGCCAATTGGCAGACCAGGCGACCGAACGGAAGGCATGCACTCTTCCTCGTGTTCCTCGCGGCCCGCACAATCTGGTGAAGTACCACGCTGGGAAGGCACACATCTGCTCCATTTCCCACTTGATACAAGAACTCCACCATATAGCGGGAGCACTCGGAGCGATTTCCCAGCCTCGGATACACATTATGGGTGCAAATACGGTGGAGCACCCGGTATTATGGGTAAGTTTGGTCGATCTCAGACCTTGCCCTTGCTCCCCTCGCTTCCACTGGGCGGCCCGTCCACACAAGAATCGAGTCTGTTCGTCGCGTGCCTGGCTCATATCCAAGTTTCCTTCGTTGATCTGAACCTCGCCTTCAGACACTCCAAGTACGTCAGCAATATCCGCCACCCCGATCGGAAGTCTTTCGTTTCCCACAACTAAATCAAAACCCAGAGGTTTAAATTAGGGGTTTCTGATCCGCAGATAGAAAGCCTTAGCCTGTGCTACACTCGCCTTATAGTTCCCATAAAACATTGACCCCAATCCTTCTTCATAAGACGACTGAGTATGGGGAATTGGTCAAATAGGTGCTCTTCCACAGAGGCCTCAAAAGCGACGCGGCGTACTAGAAAGTTCCCCATATCTTCTACCGAACGTTGGGAGTCTAGGGTTTCGCACCTCCTCTGGGAATCGTTGTGGCACTTGGATCGGACTTCCGCAACCGCCTTCCCCTTTGAATCGGCCCTTTGCTTGTTCTTCCTTTCTTGGCTCGGTCCCGGCTTGGCAGTGGCCGGTCTTTTCTTCCCCATGAGTGCAAGGATCACCGAGACGGAGAAGAATGAGGCAATGGTTGCTAGGAGAGCCATGCCTTGGCAAGGTGATGGGTGGTGTTTGAGATGAGTTGAGGGAGAGTGGGTTAGGGAGAGGGAAATGAGAATGGGAGAAAGATGGGTTTTGTTAAGATGGTTAGAGTGAAGGAGAGATGATGGGAGTTTGTAGAAGGTTATGGATCTAAGGAGTGCTTGAAGAAGTGGGGGTTTAGGAAGGTTGGAAATGGGTCCCCAAGAAGGTATTGGAAAAAGAAAAATAAAATTAAAATGTGGGGTGAGATGGGTCAAGGAAATGGATGTAGTGGACGAAGAAGGAGGTAGAGTTGGGTTTGGATTTGAGAAATGGAAATGGAGAGGCTTACTAAGGGTTTAGAGGCAATGGAGTGAAGAGAAATGGGAGGAAATAAGGCCTCTTGGGTTTTATCTACAAAGGAAGTGGGCCCCACACGTTTTAAGTTGGAGGAAAGGGGGAGAAATCCCATTTTTGGGCTGGGCGTTGCAACGCCGGGCCCCTGGAGGTGTGGGCGTGGCGACGCCGGCTGGGCGTTGCGACGCCAGGCCCCTGGTAGTGTGGGCGTGGCAACGGCGGGCAGGCGTTGCGATGCCGGGTCCCTGGAAGTGTGGGCGTGGCGACGCCGGGCCTCTGGAGCGGTGGGCGTGGCGACGCTGGGGGCCCCTTTGTTTTTTCGATTTTCCGGTCACCGGTGCGGCCTCTTGAAAAGTGTTATATACGAATTTGAGGTAGGAGAAGCCGATCTACGCAATGAGCCTAGTGGCTTTGCGAGATTCTTCTCGGTTAGGGACCCAAAATCCTAATTTCCCCCGTCCTCTCTATTTCCCACAATTTTCATTCGCCTTTACCTAATTACCCCCGAAAGGGTTGGAATTAATATGTTCGGTCCGGTATTGACTCATTTAGGCTCGAACAAGGGCTTCTACCGTCCAATCATCCAGTATCCGGCTCGTTCCTACCAATGTCCGAAAAAAAAAAAATAGACTAAAGGACAGTGGGATTTAGACTTAATCCTGCATGGCTAGTAGCATTAAGCCACACGAAATGGGATTACAATGCTAATCCCAACTCACGATTGGGGATGACAAGTCCGGAATGAGTGTGGGGTGAGATTTAAAATTGACTCCATAGGATTTGCCGAATGAGCCTTGGGTTGAGAAGTGTGTCCCAAATCTCACCTAATTCAGTTGGCCCCACGGGCCCAAGGAATTCGGCGGACTAACTAGCTAAACCTCTTATTCCATCAAATCGAATCTTACCGTCAAGTCAAGACCCTCGGATTCCCTTTCTTGCTACCAATTCCTAATTCCTTGGAAGTCCTATCCCCCGTCTATAATTATCGGTCCACGGTCTGGGATGGTTCCTACAATTCTAAGTTCCTATTGCATTTTCAAATACGTATCCACTCAAGTCAGCGGACGCGTTAGTGAGTTCATGACCCATGGCCCAAGGGATTTCAAACTATCGCTCTGATACCAACTTGTAACGCCCTGGAAATGGGGGGTCGTGTCTATACTCAACTCCCAAGTTCCCGGGGTCACTTATCATACATTTTATGGTTTTATGATTAGTCAAATTAATTGTGCAATTTGGAACAACCTGGAACATGAAGCACAACCACAAGTTTACTGAAATGGAAGAAGACAACATAAATATCTATATACATGTTCAAAAGAATAAAAGGCATATGGCACCACCCGACAAAACCGCAAAAGAATAAGATGTCCAAAAAGAATGGGACTGAGCCCACAGCTCAGTGGTCCGATCCCGCCTCTCCAGCTGACTGAGAGTTGTCCATCAGCTGGAAATATGATAGCTCGTCCTCCACGTCGAGGGTAGTATCGCCACGCTCCAACTGCTCTGCATCCCCTGCATCTATGAGAGAGTCTGGTTGGTGTTTTAAAACACCGTCCTAGAGTGGGAGTGAGTGATCAACTCAGTGTGAACTATTAATCTTAAGTTATAACAGGCATCAATTATATTATGAATTTAATGAAAAACAGTCAATCAGCAACACCTCCAACTCTTATTAAATGCACATGCAATGCGATGATATGATGCATGCCCTCGCCACAACGCTCCCTCGAGCGACTCCATCTAACGATCGCATATGGCAACACTCCCTCAGAGCGACCTCGACTGCCGAGTCATCACCCTAACTAATGCGATGCAATGCGATCGTGTTAGCAAAGTTATTAGTTAAGTCCATTCATCCAGCAGGTTGGGGATTCTGATTCACCCTACGTATCACTGCCCTAAGCTCGTTACGAGGCCAAGGCCCCATCAACGCGTGGAGGCCGAGTCCCCGCGGTCCGTGATCCCGTCAGGGTCCTCATCCCCGACTCCAAGCACATGAGAGTACCGATAGGAAAGGGATCACTCGCAGTCACTATGGGGAGGCGCGATACCCCAGTGTAGGCCGACAGCTCAGACACAGTGTCCCATTCCACCATGCCCGATTCACGAGACTGTGGACCCGTTTTAAGTGGATTTTCGATGGACTACAACGGTTGTAGGGTGGTTCAGGTTCCATACATAAGTGAGCACACAGGGTTAACAAAAAGGGTTAGTCAGATAGTAGGCTAGACCGCACGAGTCAAGCGAGCGTGAGACGAGTGACCTCGGGCACAAGAGACCCATGTAGTCGAACTACAGCCACCCGAACACACCCGCCCAAACCCACGGGTCTAGCCCTAGCATAGTCCTACCGATGGGACTACCGTCACTTCTCATGTTCCTGACCAACCCACAGGTGTGAGGGTGATCCATAACCAGCCATCTATACAAGCTATCAACTAACATATCAACATCATACCCCATGCACCTCAGTCATATGAACCAACTATTCATAGCAAGCAATCATGAAATTTAGTGCATGTGAGTTGTGTGGGTTTGTGAGGGAGGTAATGCACTTCCTTCATCTTGAGAAATCACTTGCACAAGAGTAATGAAAACATACATACTATGAAGCAACAAGCATGGAGAAATCATAAATGCATGAGCATGTAATCATCCAAGAAATCAAAATGCATGAGCATGTAATCATCCATTCACAAAACCATGTGAGCACGAGATCCAAATCATGAGAGAATCAAGCAAGCATATCCATACAATCCCATCAAGCTACAATTCCTAGGGTCTCTCTAGACATTCAAATATAACATCCGAGCAATCAAAATCATTAAACTCGTATTAAAATTGGTGCTAGGCCACCTAAGAACAATAGTCCGCACCTTCGGATTTGTTGGAGACTCGGGAATGACCTAGGAGATGTGGATCTTGATGTAGAACGGTCGGAATCCTAGGAGCAACATCACATGTTAAATTTCCATGCAAATCCCCTTCATCACAAGGATTTGAAGGAAACTTGGTGATGGATCTTACCTAGATGCTCAACGGGACGAAGGAGCTGCCGCGGATGAGGGATCCTCCTTGGAGAAGATGTAAGAGGTTGTGGGATTGATTTCCTAGGGCCCCACCTTGATTTAGGGTCCACCAAATTAGCTTCACCCTCTCTTTACTCTCCTTGATCGTTGGAGATGGTGGGAGTTATGAGGGAGAGAGATGGATTGTTGGAGATTGTAAGAAATTTGAGGAAGAGAGATTGGTGGTTGGAGGTTGGAGGAAGTGATGAGGGAGAGAGAGAGCTTGTTGTTGGAGAATGGAGAAGAGTTATAAGAAAGAGGGCCTTAGGGCTTTATTCTCTAGACTTGGCCTCTTTTGCCCTAAGCTTCCACAATTTCCAAAATAGACCTATGGGACTCCTATTAGTGTTGGGGTGGCCCCAACACCCCTCTAGCCACCAAATTCGGCGTGTAGGTGTCTTATAGCCAGACTAGGGTCCATGCAAAAATTGAGGACGAACAGATGAACGGATATATGATCTGAGAAGGCGTTTTCGACCCTTAAATGGCCCTGTGGGGGCCTATTCTGATTGATGGGGCATATCTGGTGGCCCTCTGGCCATGAAATTTATAGGGTAGGTTATCCATGACCCGATGAAGGGTCACACAAAATTTGGGAACGATCGGGTGTGGGGTTTAGTCGTACGGGTCCGATTTGCGATCAACGGTCACCGTTCCACGATCAGGTCCCAGATTTGGTGGACGGGTGTCGAAAAATATATTAAATCGTCACCGCAAATTTGGAAGAAATCCGATGGCTGGAACCCCAAATATCTCGGCTTCAATTGCAAGTGCCAGATTCTAATATTGGCATTGGTGGAGTGCATTCGGCTAGTGCCAGATCCCAGTTCTGGGTGTCCACTGGGTCCGTAGTCCGCGATGGACCACAAGCCCAGTGAGATCTATGATTTCCTAGACTTCCAAAATTTTCTGACCCTCCTCGGTCGTTGTGTGGCCCACACGGGCTGTCGTTAAGTGTAACTAGTCATCCGGCTTGGCGGGCCACACCAGGTCCCATCATGACCAGCCTGGTCTATTCTAATGGGATAGTCTTAGGTTAATTAACTTGTGGTACCTCACCCTGAGCAGTTTAAACGGATGGTCCTGCGGCAAATCCGACATGGACACCCCAAGATACTGTGCTGGTTGGACGGGACGTTACACCTTAGGCCTTGTTAGGCGATTCTGATTATCGAAGCGGATTTCGATTGTTGAGGCAGATGGCAATCCATGAGGCCGATTCTAATTATCAAGGCCGATTCCGATTGTTGAGGTCGATTCCGTTTATCGAGGCCGATTATCGAGGGCCGATTCTGATTCCAATCGTCAAGGCCGATTCCGATCGTCGAGGCCAATTCTGATTATCAAGGCCGATTCCGATTGTCGAGGCCGATTGTATAGGCCAATTATCGATGTCAATTATCAGTGTTGGTTGTCAATACCGATTATGAGTATGTGACAGCATAACATCATGATACATGCCCATACGCATCATCTGCATATTTGTTATGAGATGAGGTTGACCATTGCACATGTCATTGGGTAGATTGTTATGAGACTCCCTGATAGGCGAAGATTGTATCACATGAGCACACGGTATGCGCAGGATTGATGCATGATTGGATTGTATGACTCATGTATCTTACATTATGTGTTGTGATTACTATATGCCCTAGCAACATCAGGGTCGTAGCCTCCACAGGCATATCATGGATAACCAGATGGAACACCGAAAATCTGTTACTAGCATCGGGCTACCATAAATGGCCCTAGGTGAAAATCCCTAAACCCTCTTGGTACCAGAGGATGCTTCAACGTCGAGACCAAGTGGATATATATGAGCGCATAAGGGCCATACACCAGTAGGCCGGGTCTCCCATTGTGTTGTGGTCGGTTGGGAGGGAGTGTGACCTTACCCGCTTGAGTGAGGGGGTAATGTTTAGGTTGAGTTTGACCAGCTTAAGGAATAAGTCCACTATCGACGAGCTGGGCCCGATATTGGCAGACTGATAGTGAGGTCTCTTTCACTTACCCAGTTGTGCGCTTGGATAGGGGTGACAAGCTGGCGCAGAGTTTAATAGACCCCGGTGATAATTCCAGAGAGGAACCATACTGATATGTGGACTTATTGAGCAGGAGTTTCATACTCATTCATTCATTCATTCACTATCCACTCGGGCTGGTGGTGCGTAACTATTTATTACGTGTACCTTCGCAATGGCCAGGATTTCAGTTGGGGCGTGGCGACTAACCTGAGATCAGGAGTTTACCACATTGTGTTTAACTATCCAAATTTAGGTATGGTACTGGTTTGGATAGAAGTCCCTTATGGTGGACAACATATCTTGCGATACTATGTATCATCATCCCGACTTCACACTCCTGCATGGCCATTCGCACCGCATATTGCATTATATCCTCGGTATCTGATACTTGACTCTTTATGACTCTTCACTTGCATAGCTGATCTGTATTGCGTACCCTGATATTGTATGACTCATGGACTTGTCAGTATTTCCGCTTACTCTGATATCTTATGATTCATGATCTTGCTAATATTTCTGATATTGTATGATTATGGCATTATATTTGTGTGCTTGACACTTACCTTGTGCACACACTTTCACCACCCTCTAAGCTTTTTATAAGCTTATGCATGATAGATGCATGTAGGTGGCATTAGGTTGCAGCAGAGTGGAGCTTGGAGCATGCAGCGTCGTCTGGAGCTTTGATTTTTGATATATGTATTTCCCTTTTAGCATTGTATTTAAATGTTTATATTAGTGGATATATGATGATGATGTTGCCTTTGTGATTTGGGTATACTTGTGGGTATGCTTCTTATGAAACAAATGTATGTTGGAAAATCCTCCTTGTAGGATCCCAGGATCGGAACCTAGCGTATGAGCGCTGGGAACCGAGAATGGGGTACTACGGAGGCTGTCGGCACTGGATTTGGCAATCGAGAATTTTGTGAGCCCGATTTTCGGGTTTGGGGTGTGACATGTTGCAAGGCAGAGATAAGAGAAGAAGTCAAGAAGCTACACATTTGAAGATTGAAGACATTGTGGAGATTGTTGTTGATAAATGTCTTAAATCTGTCAAATAGGCTCAATGTCATCAAGGAAATTCGGTCAGCTCAAGATAGTTTGGCTGAAATTCCAACAGCATATTCTTTTGAATTTGCAGGAAGTTCGGCCAGCCTAAGGTCAAGCTCAGCTAGCCCGAGCTCTGCTTAGGCCAGTCGAAGGTTACGTAGTTTGTGCGCAGACTTCGTAAATTTGAGGCGGTTTTCAGACTATTCCAAGTCGGTGCGAAAGTAGGGTTTCCTAATCTATAAATAGGAGTTCCTAGGGCCATTCTAAGAGAGTACTCAGGGTTTTTAGAAGGGGTTCTAGGGTTTCAAAGGGTGTAGTAAGGGTGAGATTCGAGGTTGTTCGAATCGGGTAAGTCCTCTCTCTTTGTAATTTATGCTTTCATAGTGGATTTCTGTTGCTTTATGCTGTGATTTTTTCCCGTAAGGGTTTTCCACGTTAAATCTTTGTGTTCTCTTTGTGCTTGGTTAGTGCCTTTCAATTGCTATCCTAGATCCATATCTATATGATTCTGCAGAACAAATCCCAACATTGTGAACTGGTGCGCAACTGAGCATTTGTGTGTGTGTATACACACACACACACACTCTTGTGCAAGGATGAATTGACATTTGCGCCAGCTAATGAACAGCCTAACTTCAACATTGGATGCAGACGACACAAACAACACATTATTTCGCAAGAGTGGAGGTGTACACAAGTCTATCCAAGTTGAGCTTGGCACAGCTCGGCTCGGCTCAGTCGACAGCTTAAGCCAATTCGAGCCGAGTTCGAGCCCGTGCAACATTTTCTCAAACACTTTGAATATATCTTCAATTTCTCATAAAATGCAAAATAATAACAACTCTTTACCGGTATTTCATCAAACACTTGGTGAGCAAAATCAAACTCAAGATATGGGATCAGTTTTATGATGTAAAGTTTTTTTTAGTGGTTCGTTTATATTCATTCCTTCTTCGCCACCAATTGATCCCGCGGAGAATGTACGCACCCTGAAACAATAGTTCGTTGAGTCATTTTATCAAACACCTAGCGAGTAGCATCAATATAAACAATAATTGAGTCACTGAGCCAATTCGATCCGAGTCAAGTCAAACTTAAGCAAGCTCGAACTCGACTCGAAATTTTCTCGAGCTCTAAAAATCAGCTCGACTTGGTCCGAATCCAATTTCGAACCGAGGCAAGTAAAGCTTTTTCGAGTCGAGTCGAGCGAGCTCACCAAGCTAACTTGACTCGTGTACGGCTCTACCTAGGGATGTCATTGGGCTGGGCTGGCCCATTGGGCTTTCAGGCCTGGCCTACCTTGGGCTAAGTTTGGACAGGACTATGAGGCCCAAGGGCTAGGCTAGGCCGGGCCGGGCTCGAGTTTAATCTTTGGGTGTGGTTCTAAATCAGGATAGGATTGGACTAAGACATCCAAAGTCCGGCCTGATTTAAAAAAAGCAGTTTCGAACTTGATCTCAAGCACGAATTTAAAAATTAAAATTTAAAAAAAAAAAAAAAAAAAAAAAAAAAAAAAAAAACAGCCAAATGTTACTTCACATCGCAAGAGGAGTTGCTGGCTTGGGTGGGCCCCACCATGGTATTTCCATGAAATCCACCCCCAACCACTAGGTGTGTCACACCACCCTAGGCCTAGGGCCCAAAAACCAGCCCCATCTGTATTTCATGTCACCTCACAGTTAAAAATAGTGTATAGGGCAATACTCACCCACCAAATTATTTTTCGATGTGTGGCACACCTAAATAATGGATGGACCTAATTTTTGGGCCAAGACCTATGTTTTGGTGTGGCATTTAAAGGTCAGAGTTGATAGCTGACACACATCACAGTGGGTCTCCTAAAAAATAAAGGGTTGGCGTGGGATGATGGTTATTACATGCACATCACATGGTGGATGGGCATCTCCAGGGGGAGTGGATTAGGTGCGGCCCCTATCATGAGCCCACCTTGATGTATATATTTTATATCCACTTCATCTATCCATTTTGCCATATCATTTGAGAGTATGAACCCAAAAATGAAGCAAATCCAATTCTCTGGCAGACCATTCGATACAAAACCATGGTGATTGACCATTAATGGGTCACAAAAGTTTTAGATGAAGCTGATATTTGTTCTTTTCCCTTCATTGAGGTTCATGTGACTTTATCAATGGATATTATGGCAAATTAACATTACCGAAACATTACGGTGGGCCTAAGAAGTTTGTAATATTAAAGCATTCATTACCACTATTTCCTATATTATGATTCACATGAGATTTGGATCTTCTTCATTTTTTGGATTATGCCATTTATGATCTGGCATAACAGATGAAAGGCATGCATATAAAATAAATATTGATATAAAAGGCATGGATATAAAATAAATATATCAATGTGGGCCCGCATCATCTCGAGTGAAGCCTGCCTCACCTAATCCGCCCTTGCATCGAGGAGATATTTTTCATAAAAATTATGAGAAAGCTGGTCGAAACTTGGGTGGGCTCCACCTGGTATTTATTTGAAATCCACCTGACTCACACATATTAGGCACATGGCCAAAAATCAGACACATCCATTGCTCACCCCTATTGTCGCCATTTCCCAATGATGACTAATTAAATCCAGTTATGTATGATTAGGATGAATTCACATAGCGTATCTAAAGGATCTACGAAAATATATGAGAAGGACTTTATAATAATACAGTTGGAGTGCATCAAATAATGTCATGTCATTTTTTAAACGGTTGATGGAAGGATAATTATTCAGCAGCGGTTACCAAGACAGAGGGCAAGAGTAGAAGCAGATTAGGCCAATGTGTTTGAATGGTTAAAGCAACCTTATAGCAACTATCATAACATAGAAATTATCTAGATGGTCGAATCAATGTTATAAATAGCAAATAAATTCAGCAAGAAAAAGAGTCTCACATCACTTCAATCAAACCCAAACATTATATTTCAATTACCCGTCATTTACATTTCCTAGTGTAATCACTTTACAATTTTTGCATGTCAATTACATTTTCTAGTGCCATCCTTTATTTTATGCCTACTGTTTACATTTCCATATTGTAATCTGTAGCAGTAATCGAGTAGTTGGTAACCTTAGCTATAGTTTGAGTCTATGCTCATACAATGGATTCAGTTCTTCATCAAGAAAAGCATTGTGCAACTGTTCTCCGTGATAAACTGTAAGAATCTCTTTCTCACTTATATTTTATTTGTATTGAAAAAGTCCTTTCATACATAAGGCAAAGGTGTAACCCGCATCATCAAGGGCAAAGATTCTTAGTAGTGAACGCCAAACGTCCCAGCATATTCTCCTAGTACAGTCTCCAGATGCGAAGGGATGTTAGGGAAATGTTTACACCCATTTTTTACACACCTACATGGACCAATGAGATACCACCACATGTCGGCGTTACGGGCCTAATAATTTCAAAATTGTACTTATGCCCAAAGGTATCTTTTGCTTCTTTTCTTTTGGTGATACATCTCCCATCATAAATGCGGTGGTATAGAACCATACGGATGTCTTTAAGGAAAATGAAGCGTCAAATGTCAAGTAGCCCTAATTCATGTGGCATGTGACCAACGAGGCGTACCTAACATATCTATAAAAGATCCACCGAGCAAAGATCCTATCACACATCTAGATATGTCCGGTAATGCCGTCTCTCACAGTCCATCGAAAATATAAGATTTTTCCAAAGACGTTATGAGCTCTCACGATGATTACGAAGATTCTAAAGATCAGACCAATATCCAAGTACATGGGAACCAATGAATTAGGATCTGGATCTAGTGGGACCAATTCCAGCAGTTCCACGAATATTCATATCATGATTGGGGAGCTCTGAAAATGATTTCTAATCAAACTGGATTAGATGTAACAACCCTAAAAATGATTTTTGATCTATAAAGATCGTTGCAACGACGTTGGCAAGAGATCTGAAAACGGTTTTACATCTACAGAGATCTCTTATGGGAAGCCACATTAAAAACCATGACTGCGAATGATCCTTGACCAATAAGGAAACCGGGCAAGGGTTTTGCCAGTTCCAGAAGCTATAAAAGGAGAACGTGATGAAGGGCCCGAGGCCAATGTCAAATACAATCTATCTACATAATCGTGACATTTACCTTTATCTTTTATCTTAGCATTGCTTAGCCTAAGCTTAGCCTAGATCGATATTGTCTAGCACCAGCACCAGTACTGTAGTACCATAGAAGTATGATAAATGTCCATAACCTTCAGATGTTAGATTTTGATCAACTGAGTTCTTATTTAGAAGATCAAACACCCTGGTTGCATCTTGCCGACCACTTGCCTAGATCATCTATTTATATCGGCAGTTCAGGTATTTATCTTTTGTTTTGTTTTATTCTCTAGTTTATTTGATGTTAAGGGTTAAATACGGCATATTAGACCCCAGTTATTACCTGATTTTACGAACATGATACTGTTTAACGCCCCATTTTAATCATGTTTTTGTTGCAAGGTGAATTTAAAGAGCTTGGACTGAAAAGGATATTAAAAGCATGGATTTAACGCTCTAAAATCACCAAGGGAAGGGACGGATCTTAGGGGACCAAGAACAAATAATTTACACACCAAAGATCTAAGAAAATCAAGTGATTGACGATAAAGAGGCCTGAAAATCGTCCATAATGCAAGATCACAGGGTTCCCACCATCCGTTCGGCTCGAAACTATATAGCTGGCTTGGGGACCCTAAATTAACCGTACACATCGAATTTCAGACATTAGATCCTTGTGGAAGTGGCCCAAAGGACAGATCAGCCACCAAATCTCCGATTTGGGGCCCACCTGATATTTGGATATGCCTCAATTTTGGTTCAAACCCCTTAAATGAGGTGGTAAAACGGATGGACAGAGCGGATTTCTCATAAACATCTCGGCGGACCCCACACTAGATGTGCGTCTACACAACGCACATAGCCCGGCCACGCACCGGACGGTCAGCCTGGTGAAAGCTAGGCTGACTCGTTTTCCTTCGTGCAAGAAGCCAGCGTACGAGCGCTGATTGTCTGGAGGATCTCAGTGGGCCCCACTGATCATCCATTTGGACGATCAGGACCGTCCATTATGTGAGACCCGACCCGAGTTCATATGTGTGCATGAGTGTGTGAGTCTGCATCTCGTTCATCTTGGTCTCGCCGTCCTACCAGTCAAATCTCGGTGACCCGCAACCTTCGGGTAGTGTTTGCGGTCATCCTTGAGTCCAGTCACGTAGATCCGACTCGGATCGACCTGAGACCTATGTCATCTTGTTCGCATCATCATTGCGGTTCCAACGACGCGTCTTGTGTGTCCATCCGACTTAATCATGTGACCCACTTTTGTGCAAATGCATGTGGGTCACCTCCGTGGTACAATTCCCCATGCACACCACACACACACTACACAATCCCATGGAATAACACCGCCCACTCAAGTCACTACCTAAGCCTAGTCTAAAACCTACAAACATAGCAATCTCCTCCCATAGCCATCATTACTTTCTTACAAACCCATGATGGCTTTTCTCTCTCTCTCCTTATCTTTCCTTCCCTCTCATTTTCTTCCCTTAAGCTAGCAATTCCTCTCCCTCCAACGTCCATATTTTTCTCTCTTCTCTAGCCCCCTTCTTCCTAAATGCCCCACCATCTAACCTTTGAAACTTCATCTCCACCATTGATCCATTTCCCTTGGTGCTAGAGAATCTTAGTGTGGAAGTTTGTTGGTCATCTTTGAGGTGGGTGTCTCTCTAGGATATAGAATCTGATTTTTATGGTATAGATCTTTCATTTCTTTCATGGAGGAAGTGTAGGACCCACCAATCAATGGTGGAGATCCCACACATCCCCATAAGTGTGGCCAAATTACCCACCTTATGCATGCATGTCCCATGCATGGGGCTTCCCTTTATGGACCCCATCATGGTGGATCCTTTGACTTCTTTGCATGATGAGGTCATCTAGACCTTAGGATCATGGTGGGAATGGTATCCCCACCATCCATTTTAATTTTTAGCCATGCATGTGTGAGATTCATGTTGTAGATGCATATCAATGTATGATGTGTGGTCGGATTGTTCTTAAAAGGGCTCAATAGTGACGGAGCCCTTTCCCTATGGCCGGATTATCCCTCTTTCTTTCCTTTCCTTTATTTTCATCTCTGATCATGGTGTGTGGCCCACCTTGTGGGTCAACAAAAATCCAGCCACCCAAAAGAGGGAGGACGCCCATGGCATTCCGCCATATGACATGTGGCCCCAAAATCCAACTAACTGGGGCACATGTAAAGGTGTTTTGGATGGTAGGATAGCTTAGATATTTGTGGGGCCCACTAGGGTGGTCCATCCTCTAATTTCTTGGCGTTAAATCCGATTTTAATTACTGTTTATAATTATTTTTTTCCAATCTATTGTTGCTGTCCAGAAACTGTCTGCATAGATTTTTAGGCCACCTTGGGGCCTGATTTCTGGTTACTTGGTGGGAAGACTGATACTAATTAATATATGATTCCTGTAGATGCATGACCCACCTACAATCATACCAAATTTCAGCCTCATTGGACCCCATTTGGGCATCCAAAAGGGTGGTCCAACGTAGTGGACTGCCAAAAATTTCTGTTGTGCAGTCCAACAGCATAGTCCCATAAAAACTTAAATTTAAAAATACTTTCTCTGATGCGGGCCATCTCTCTGGGTCCCACCTTGTTGTAGGCTTGATGAAGGACCTTGGGTCCAAATTTCAGGAATTTTGGAGGCCCGGAACCCGCCCATTTGGATGGCCCAAATTCAGGACAGCAACATGTATGTTACAGATTTTTATTCTAACCTTGTTGTTTTCTTTGCAACTATAGATCTTATTGGGCCCAGCCCATTAGAGCCCTTATGCATGTCTGTGGGGCCCATCTTAAGGTGTTACAAAGGCCCTTAGGGCCATGATTGTGGGCCCATGTGGCTGGACCAGCTGTCCATGATGGACGTCCAGCTGGTGGACGCCCATCATGGGTTGACCGCCCTTGGTCAGGCCCACCATGATGTATGTTTTTCCTCCATGTCGTCATCCTATTTTGTGGGGCCCATGTGTGCATATGGTCCACCCTAGGTGGACGTCCCATGTGGGGCCCACTTAGGATATGTGGAGCCCACCTTAAAGCAAGGGGCGTCCATGGCCTTGGGCCGCCCCACCCTTGGGACGTCCCCACCTTGGGCTGTGGTGGGCCTGCGTTCCGGCAGTGTGGCCCTCCTGATATATGTGTTATACATCCCCCTCTCATCTGGTGGGATCCACAGTGATGTGTGTGGGCCATCAGGAATTAAATACACCATAAAATAATTTAATTGCTGAAATCCAACAAACCCAGAAAGTGGGTGGGTTGGAAATTCAGCAATGGGCCCAATGTTGTTGCCCATAAATGTTATTTTTGGGGTAGTATGGCCCATCAGATTTAAGGTTGATTTAACCAGTTATCTTGCCACTTTCTTTCAAAATTTTTGGGTGTAATTAGTGCTCATCTAAGGCCCACCCAAGTTGAGTTTTTATTGAAACATTGTATGTGGTTAATTGAATAGTTCCTTAAGCGCTTTTGGATTGAAACCTTCTAAGTAGGCCCATTGACTTTTGGGCCTATACTCTTCTACCTACTGTGATGGGTTTATGGGCTATAATATGCAAGTAGTTGGGCCATTGGCTGCCCACTAAATTAACCCGGTACTTAGGCTAAAAAGTAAGGCCCCAACTCACTTGTATCAAGTGTGAAATTGCCCATGTGGATGGACTACTGGGCTGCCCATGAGGCCCACCACAATATGTGGGTTTATGACCTTTATGGTTAGGCCCAAACCTTGCTTGAGGGCTCACCACATTGCCTATGAGTTGGGGTTTGTGTATAGCCCATCAAGCCATGTAGTGCTTGGGCCTTAGACCTTACTTTATATGCGTAGCGAGCTACCTTTTGGGACCCAGTTAAGGTTGAATATCCTTCTTGGTAGCCCTAAGGTAGGCTCATAGGGCCCTTATAGGTGGTTGAAGGCCCACCTTGGACCTTGATTCGAACCGTTTCCTCCTTGGGATTTTAACTCTCTTAGCTTGTGGGTCACCCCAAAGTATTAGAACCCCCACTAGAAGACTTCACTTCACCTTAGAGCACCTGTCTATGTACCTAAACCTTGACCCTCCTTGGGACGGAGGATTTCATATATTCTACAGGTAGCGCACTTATATCATTATTGCCCATATGCATCATTTGTGTGAATTGATTGCATTGTATGGTAGTTATTGAGAGATGGAGTTTCTCCCCTCATGCACATTTAGTGCCTACAGCTAGTGCATGATTTGTATGTGTGACTCATGCATTGGGACACATTTCATGATAATACCGCCCTTGCTTTATCAGGGCTTCACCTCCACAGGGATATCCGTGGATGGCTGGATGTGTGGACACAAGAAATGAATTTAAGCATACCGGGTGCATAGGATGCCCATGGGTGAAATTTTCAAAACTTCCATGGTACCAAGGATCTACCCCAACGATGTGACCGAGTGAAAATTATGAGCGCACGAGGGTCTGATACCGTTAGGCCGCGACTCCCACTGTCGTGTAGTCGGTTGGGTAGGGATGTGGCCTTATCCGCCTGTGAGGGAGGGTATGATTAGGCTTAGTCTGACCAGCTTGTGAAATGGGTCCGCTGCCGTCGATCCCTGTTGTTGAATGACTGTCCACATGAGGGTAGTGAGGTCCCTTACGCTTGTTTGACTGTGTGGGTTTGTACAGCGGCAGTCATTCCGCAGTGTAATAGACCCCGGTGATTTCCTTATGATTGGAAATGTACTTGAAATATGGATTGGTCATGAACACTGGCATTACTTTACATCGCATTCGCATCGGCTGCATAAGCTCCTTCATGCATCGCCTTGGTATGGCGCCCAGTACTCATTGCATCATATTCATGATAAGCCTTATTAAGGCTAGTGATATTGGCATTGAGCATGTTTTCTCTTCTCGTACCTCATGTTATTTTTTTGTGCACTATTATCACACACTTTCACCACCCTCTAAGCTTCTATAAGCTTATGCACGATTCATGCGTGTAGGAGATCCTAGGCAGCTGTCGTAGAGGCAGAGCGTGTAGTAGAATTGAGCTTGAGGACTCCAGTGTTGCTGACTTTTCTTTCTTTTCCTATCATCTTAGGTATGTCCTTTTGGACCTTATGAAAGTTTGTAAATGTTCAAATTCATAGTGGATTTTGTGATGTATGCCTTTGTTATTCTTTGATATACTTGTTGTGATCTTGGGTATACTCGTATTAGAATGATTATACTATTACAAAAATCCTCCTTGTAGGATCCTAGGATCGGAACCTGCCTCAGGAGCCGAGAATGGGGTACTACGGAGGCTGTTGAGGCCAGAACCGGCCATCGGGTTCCTCGTGAGTCTGGTTTCCGAGTCTGGGGCGTAACAAGAGTTGGTAACAGAGCATAGCAAGTAACTCTAGAATAACTCGGGATAACATCGCATGTTTACTCAGAGCATAGGACAAGTAGTGTTCTGAGACCATTCCTTTCGCTCCGTATCGAGCCTGTAATGTCATGATTCCTTGCATCGTCGTTATTTTATCGACGATGCCGCCTAGACGTGGCACTCGTGGTCGTGTACCCGTGGTCGTGGCGCCCATGGTCATGGTGCCAGTGGACGAGGTGCCCGAGATACCCGTTCTACTCGAGCACATGATGCTCCCGTTGATGAGGATCCGATTCCTGAGGTTCCGATCCAGCCTATTCCTCCGGTTGAACCTGTAGTGCCCACTCCTTCAGTTGCTCCGGTTCCCCCACTGGTTCCTCCTCCTTAGCCTGCTATTCCAGTTGCAGAGGCTCCTGCTCCACCAACCGCACCCGAACCTCCGCCCGAGGCGAGTGTCGCTCCTGCTTTTCCGAAAGTGCCTATAAGAGCCGAGCATTTTCAACAGCTGATGTAACTTGTTGCTACTGCGTTGCAGACCCGTCAGCCTGTTACCTTCGAGGTTTCTGGACAGTTTGACTTACTGCGTGTGAGCGCGATATCTCAAGAGTTCAGACAGTATGATCCCCCGAGGTTTAGTGGTGACCCTGACCCTTCTACCACCGAGGCATGGCGCACTGAGATTGCGAGGATTTTTGACACTATACAGTGTCCTGCGGATCAGAGGGTATCCCTTGCGACCTATCTTCTTCAGGGCGAGGCCCGTATCTAGGATGGTCGAGCCTCAGTTCGTTTGGACCTGGGAGGAATTTGTGGGCCGTTTTGACCAGAAATTCTTCCCCGAGCACGTTCATATCTAGAGGGTGAACGAGTTTAGGACCCTGGTTCAGGGAGATTTGTCAGTATCTCAGTATAAGGCCCATTTCTTGGCCTTGTCTAGATTTGCTCCTCATCTCACCAGCGATGAGAAGATGAGGGCCTGTCGTTTTATGACTGGCTTGTGTCCTGCCCTTTGCAGCCGTTTGGTAGGGCATTACTTGAAGACGTTTGATCAGGTCGTGCATTGGGCACTGGTTTATGAGGAGGACTAGGCTATGACCCAGAGATCGAGAGAGCAGAGTTCCGATGTAGATCGGAAGAGGAGAGCACCAATCGGCAGTTCCAAGTAGCACCGTCGCAGAGATGGAGGGGCAGATTAGAGTTTCGACAGCCCGTGGCTCAGACAGTAGCTTCTTCATCATCGTTAACACTGCCAACTGCTTCATCTTTCAGCCCCTTTTCTAGTGTTTGCTTCATTTGTGGACAGGCCAGGCATCGGAGGCGTGAGTGCCCTCTCCCCATTCAGCAGCAGAGGCCACCGCAGTTGCCTCCTCCTCGTCCTCCTCAGCAGTAACAGAGAGCGTAGCTTCCACCCGTCGCTCCTAGGGCTCCTCCTCAATAGCAAAGGCAGCCAGGCAGACCTCCTCAACAGAGACAGCAGCAGCAGCAGCAGCAGCACCAGCAGAGGAGATATCCGTATGTCCAATCCCTAGGTCGAATGTGTATTGTAGCCCAGCAAGCACAAACTCCAGATCCATAATATTCCAGTTGTTTCCCCTACCAGCTCAAAGCCGCTTTTATTCTGCGTAGCAAACGTCAGGCCAGGACCCGCAGTCATCGACCGGTGGAGTTGTTAAGGGTATTCTTCTTGTTTCTGCTTGTGTTGCTCATGCTTTGTTTGATTTTGATGCTTCCCATTCTTTTGTGGCCGACCAGTTTGGTCGATCGACCGGTATTCCATCGGAATCCGTGTTTGAGGCCTTGCCCGTTTCGACTCTCATGGGGAAGTCTGTTGTGCTGACCCGTCGCTGTCCTTCTTGCACAGTGTTAGTGGGCAAGATGTTTCTTCCCGCAGATCTGTTCGTGATGCCGATGACAGGATTTAACGTTATTCTGGGTATGGATTGGCTTGCGGAGTATTGGGCTGTCTTAGACTATGTCGCGAGGATAGTTACGTTTCACATTCCAAGCTTGTCAGTATTCCAGTTCATCACCGAGCCTAGAGGAGAGCTGTTATCTAGTTTCTTGGCTTCTGTCGTCGAGGATTCTGTGGCAGGGTGTGTTGAACAGCTGTCAGTTGTTTGTGAGTACCCGGATGTGTTCCAGGAGATCGCGGGTTTGCCACCACGTGTAGATTGATCTGGTGCCCGGTACCGCGCCTATCTCGAAGACCCCCTACCGGATGGCACCGTCGGAGTTGAGGGAACTGCAGAAGCAGTTGGATGGGATCCAGGAGTTAGGTTTCATTCATCCCAGCAGCTTGCCTTGGAGAGCCCCGGTATTGTTTGTGAAGAAGAAGGATGGTTCATTGTGACTCTGTGTATTGATGATCTGTTCGACTAATTGCAGGGTGCACAGTATTTTTCCAAGATAGACTTGCGTTCCGGTTACCATCAGACTTGCGTTCCAAGAGGAGGACATTCCGAAGACGGCTTTTCGGACGCGCTATGGTCACTTTGAGTTTCTGGTCATGTCATTCGAACTGACCAATGCGCCCGTCGTATTCATGCAGCTGATGAACGGGGTCTTTCGGTCGTTCCTCTATCAGTTCATGGTGGTATTCATTGATGATATTCTTATATATTCAAGGACCCGGGAGGACCATGTTGAGCACTAGCAGATTGTACTGGAGACCCTCCGTGCCCACCAGCTGTATGCGAAGCTGGAGAAGTGCGAATTTTGACAGGAGGAGGTAAAGTTCCTCGGTCACGTGATGACAAGGGAGGGTGTCACTGTGGACCCCTCGAAGGTTTATGCAATGCGTTAGTAGGGCCTGCCGACGAACGCGTCCGAGATCTGTAGCTTCCTTGGTCTAGCGGGGTATTATCGATGGTTTTTCGAGGGTTTCTCCTGTATTGCAGCACCGCTGACCCGATGGGCGTCGAGTTCGTCTGAAGTAACGCCTGCGGGGAGGCATTTACGGAGTTGAAGGACCTCCTCACGTCTGCTCCTGTTCTCACTTTTCCTGATGGGTGTGAGGGTTTTGTTATTTTCACTGATGCCTCTAGAGTTGGATTAGGTGTTGTACTGATGCAGCACAGGAAGCTAGTGGCATATGCCTCGCGCCAGCTCAAGGTCCATGAGCTGAACTACCTCACCCATGATTTGGAGCTTGCAGCGGTCGTCTTCGCACTGAAGGTGTGGAGGTATTATCTATATAGGGTCAGGTTCAAGCTTTTCTCGGATCATAAGAGCTTGAAGTATCTATTTTCGCAGTCCGAGTTAAACCTGCGTCAGAGGTGATGGATGGAGTTGTTGAAGGACTATGATTTTGATATTCAGTACCACCCAGGCAAGGCAAACATGGTGGCGGACGCTCTCGGCTGTCGGCCACGAGGCGTGGTGGCTCAGTTGATGGTGCAAGAGTGGCAGATGCTCGAGGATGTTTCAGAGTATGACTTTAAGTTTGGTCTACAGTCTTCCATTGTTCAGCTTTCGAGCTTGTCAATTCAACTCTCCTTAGTGGCTAGGGTGATCGAGGCTCAGCAGACGGACGAGTCACTTCAGGAGTACCGAGCAGAGGCCGCATCCTTGGAGCAGTCAGACTGGCAGATTGGTTCTGATGGCGGATTACGCTTCAGAGGCCGATTATGTATCCCGGACGTGCCAAAGTTGCATCATGATCTGATGACCGAGGCACATAGATCGAGGCTTACTATTCACCCAGGCTCTACGAAGATGTATCGGGATATGAGGAGGCAATACTTCTGGTAGGGGATGAAGCGTCAGATTGCTAGTTTTGTGACCGAGTGTGACACATGCCAGCGTGTCGAGGCCGATCACCAAAGACCCCCTGGTCCCTCAGTCATAGAGTGGAAGTGGGAGCACGTATTGATGGACTTTATCGTAGGTTTGCATTCCACCATATGACATTCCAAAAGAGAGAGGACGCCCATGACATTCCACCATATGACATGTGGCCCCAAAATCTAACTAATTGGGACACATGCAAAGGTGTTTTGGATGGTAAGATGGCTTGGATATTTGTGGGGCCCACTAGGGTGGTCCATCCTCTAATTTCTTGGGGTTAAATCCCATTTTAATTACTGTTTATAATTATTTCTTTCTAATGTAGTGTTGCTGTCTAGAAACTGTCTGGACAGATTTTTGGGCCACCGTGGGGCCTGATGTCTGGTTATTTGGTGGGAAGACTGATACTAATTAATATATGATTCCTGTAGCTGCATGACTCACCTACAATCATACCAAATTTCAACCCCATTGGACCCCATTTGGGTATCCAAAAGGGTGGGCCAACATAGTGGACTATCAGAAATTTCTGTTGTGCAGTCCAGCAGCATAATCCCATAAAAACTAAAATTTAAAAATACTTTCTCTGATGGTGGGCCATCTTTCTGAGTCCCACCTTGTTGTAGGCTTGATGAAAAACCATGGGTCCAAATTTCAGAAATTTTAGAGACCCAGAACCCACCCATTTGGATGGCCCAAATTCAGGACAAAAACATGTATGTTGCAGATTTTTATTCTAACCTTATTATCTTCTTTGCAACTATGGATCTTATTGGGCCCAGCCCATTGGAGCCCTTATGCATGTCTGTGGGGCCACTTTCTTTCAGAATTTTTTGGTGTAATTAGTTCTCATATAAGGCCCACCCAAGTTGGGTTTTTATTGGAACATTGTATGTGGTTAATTGACTAGTTCATTAGACCCTTTTAAATTAGAACCTTCTAAGTAGGCCCATTGAGTTTTGGGCCTATACTCTTCTACCTGCTGTGATAGGTTTATGGGCTATAATATGCAAGTAGTTGGGCCCTTGGCTGCCCACTAAATTAACCCGGTACTTAGGCTAAAAAGTAAGGCCCAACTCACTTGTATTAAGTGTGAAATTGCCCATGAGGATGGACTACTGGGCTACCCATGAGGCCCACCACAATATGTGAATTTATGACCTTTATGGTTGGGCCCAAACCTTGCTTGAGGGCCCACCATATTTCCGATGAGTTGGGCTTTGTATATAGCCCATCAGGCCATATAGTGCTTGGGCCTTAGACCTTACTTTATATGCGTAACGGGCTACCTTTTGGGACCTAGTTGAGGTTGGATGTCTTCCTTGGTAGCCCTAAGGTAGGCCCATAGGGCCCTTATAGGTGGTTGAAGTCTCACCTTGGACCTTGATTAGACCGTTTTCTCCTTGGGATTTTGACTCTCTTAGCTTGTGGTCACCCCAAAGTATTGGGCCCCCACTAGAAGACTTCACTTCTCCTTAGAGCACCTGTCTATGTACTTAGACCTTGACCCTCCTTGGGACGGAGGATTTCATATATTCTACAGGTAGCGTACTTACATCATTATGGCCCATATGCATCATCTATGTGAATTGATTGCATTGTATGGTGGTCACTGAGGGATGGAGTTTCTCCCCTCGTGCACGTTGAGTGCCTGCAGCTAGTGCATGATATGTATGTGTGACTCATGCATTGGCATCGCATTTCATGATAATATCACCCTTGCTTTATCAGGGCCTCACCTCCACAAGGATATCCGTGGATGGCTGGATGTGTGGACACCGAAATAATATTTAAGCATACCGGGTGCATAGGATGCCCATGGGTGAAATTCTCAAAACTTCCATGGTACCAAGGATCTGCCCCAACGCCGTAACTGAGTGGAAACTATGAGCGCACGGTGGCCTTATACCGTTAGGCCGCGACTCCCACTGTCGTGTAGTTGGTTGGGTAGGGATGTGGCTTTATCCGCCCATGAGGGAGGGCACGATTTGGCTGAGTCTGACTAGCTCGTGAAATGGGTCCGCTGCCGTCAAACCCTGTTGGCGATTAGTTGTCCACAGGCGGGTAGTGAGGTCCCTCACGCTCGTTTGACTGTGTGGGTTTATAAAGCGGCAGTCATTCCGCAGTGTAATGTACCCCGGTGATTTCCTTATGATTGAAAATGTACTTGAAATATGGATTGGTCATGAGCACTGACATTACTTTACATCGCATTCGCATCAGCTGCATAAGCCCCTTCATGCATCGCCTTGGTATGGCGCCCAGTACTCATTGCATCGTATGCATGATAAGCCTTGTTAGGCTAGGTAGTGATATTGGCATTGAGCATGTTTTCTCTTCTCGTACCTCCTGCTATTCTTCTGTGCACCATTGTCACACACTTTCACCACCCTCTAAGCTTCTATAAGCTTATGCACGATTGATGTGTGAAGGATATCCTAGGCAGGAGTCGTAGCGGCAGAGTGTGGAGTAGAGTTGAGCTTGAAGATTCCAGTGTTGCTGAATTTTTTCTCTTTTCTTATTATCTTATGTATGTCCTTTTGGACCTTATGAAAGTTTATAAATGTTCAAATTCATAGTGGATTTTGTTATGTGTGCCTTTGTTATTCTTTGATATACTTGTTGTGATCTTGGGTATGCTCGTATTGGAATGATTAATTATACTGTTACGGAAATCCTCCTTGTAGGATCCTAGGATCGGAACCTGCCTCAAGAGCCGAGAATGGGGTACTACGGAGGATGTTGCTGCCAGAACCGGCCATCTGGTTCCTTGTGAGTCCGGTTACCGAGTCTGTGGCGTGACACATTGCGTCCATAGGGGAGGCACGTCTCTAGCCATGGTAGCCTTTTGGCCCCATGTACACGTACAGAAGTGGATCTCCAGAAAATACAGGATGAACGACGAGTTGATTTGATACAGTAGACCACACCAAAACTAGACTAAAACCACTCTTTTTCGATTGGTTTTTCATCAGGAATCTAATGAGCGGGGTGGATTTCCCAGAAAATATCACTATGGGGACCACCCGAACACGTCAGCGAGTCTGCGTAAGGTTTATGCACGTCCAGACGCGTCTGGAATTTCGGGAGGTTGTGGCCCATTACCGATGATCGGATGACCAATCTGGACTGTCCATCGTGTAGGCCATCCAAAAACGTCCCAGGGGACGTTGTTTTTTTTTTAAAAAAAAAAGAAAGGTCGTACTCGGTTCCAAAACTCCATCAAAATGCAGGTGTTTTTGAGCTTTTTCTACTGCTGCGTAAACAACTTTCGCGGGATTTTGTGTCCACCGACCGACCTTGCTCTTTGTTGCCTATATAAGAGAGTAAGAGAGGACGTGAAGGGGTATCTTTGAAAGTGGAAGATCCGGGCAATCGTGGAGGCATCTTGGAGCGAGGGAGCACGAGAGAGAGAGAGAGAGAAGAGAGAGAGAGAGAGAGAGAGAGAGAGAGAGAGAACAAGATCGTGGAGTGGCCGGCCATCACGAGTTTTTCCTTTCCTTATCTTCGTTTTTCTTCTTTTTCTGAATTTTTAGCTAGATCATGTCTGGCTAAACTTCTTAGCTAGGGCTAAGAGGTGAACCTTGTAACGTAATGGATAATTTTCTATTGCTTTGATTCATGGTTGTTGAACTCTCTTTGATTTAAGTTTGATTATAAGGAATATTCATAGTTTTAATTAGTTTGTTGTAACTTAAATTACAATAGATCTGCGATAGCTTTGAGTATGTTCTTTTCATTATAGGGTTTGTGAATTTGGGAACCCTGTTATTCACCATCGTCTCCTGGGCATGGTTGGATGATGGTATCCTTCCTAACATTCATAACTCCCTTAGATTGGTTGCGGATTGGCTAAATTCTGTTGTTTGCCTTGTCTCATGGGCATAGTTTTGTGATGGAATCAATTCTAATTCTCATACCTCTCATATCTTGAAAACTGGATCAAAGGAAGTTTAAATTTGGATTTTAATGATATATCTTCCAATTGAATGAAGATGGGACTCTAAATCCAATTGTGTTTATGAATCAAGCATAGATCTCTTTGATCTCTACAAGTGGATCCTTGGCACCTTCCCATCTTTGAATTTTACAAGCTTTAGTTTAATATTTAACCATTATTCTCTTAATTCTCCCTGATTTAGCTTACATCTTTGGTTAGTTCTAGTTTGAGTTACTTTCAGATTACGTACAAGGTTCAGTCCCTGTGGATTCGACCTCAGTCTTATCGAGATTATTACTACATCGCAACCTTATACTTGGGGTCTGAACATTTGACACTTTGTCGACCATAACCAGCGTCATCTTTGAATCAATAAAATAAAATTGATTGTTAGTCTCTTTCTATTGGAGAAAGAATGAGTCCTTGAGCATTGCATGAGCTACCATGAAAACATCACAATAATATAACATATATTAAACATTTGATCAATGTCCCTGAATAGACAACCAAGATTTTATATATATATTATATATATATATATATATATATATATATATATATATATATATATATATATAAAGTCTACGCAAGATTTTGATCCATCAAGTGTTAGGGACCATCGTCGGTTGGCTATAATTCTAAAGAACCACCTTTGTTCGGCAGTTGTAACCATCCCATCCATGGCTTTGGCAAAAGGATGCCTGTAGAAAATAAGTCCAAATCAAAGATTGATTGGATCATCTAATCAGTGTTATTTTTGCATGGTAGCCCATGAAACGTGTTCCTAACTTAACGGATAGTTCGGATCGATCAATTGGACCGTCCCACTGAACCGATGCAATAAGGAGCACTATAACTTATAGCGCTCGAAGGCAACAGAGTATTTCTTTTTTAAAATAATGGAGCCAACCCCCGATTACCAATTGGGTCTGAAATCATGTGACGACTATTAATAAGGCCCAAGAACCGGACGGAGACCCTGTGAATTGGGTCAGATACTTCGGGTATCCATGGATTTCCGTACCCGTTTACAGCTCTAGATTCATGACTGCAGTGGCATGATGGTCATTTTGTGAATCCACATTGTTTGGTGGGAGGCCCGTAACATCAAACGGTTACAAATGGTTTGGATGAGTTAGCAATGACTCGAGAACTTTGTTCTCTCATCTAAACGGTTGATATCATGGGCCCCATTGTATGGTCCATGCACAGAAAATCTCCAAATAAAAGAACAAACATTCTATAGTCAGGATCTGTTGGTGTGGTGTATATTTTGTGGTAGTCTCTCAGACTACTGTACTGTTCTACTTTCATAGACAGTGAAGGGAGGGCTGAACGGAATCCTATAAACTCTTCTCTATTCTCTGTTTGTAAAAGTGAAATAAATTTGAGGGATTCCCTGATCTGCAATTTCTGTAAGTGAAATAAATTTGTGTTCTTCTTGCTTTTGAGATTCTACAATTACCCATTTTGCGCACTTTTTTTCTTTTTCTTTTTCTTTTTCTTTTTATGATGATGGAACCAATTCCTTGGACCCTTGACTTGGAGATCAAGAAACCATTACTTTGAACACGTTTGGATGTAACACTGTCAAATTAAATTGTAGTTACAAGTCTAATAATAGTCTGTGTTTGGTTGTGCAAAACATCATGGAATTAGACTGAATAATCATGAAATTTCATAATATTTAATGCAACCAAATACACCCTTTTAATCAAAGGGAAAAAATTTGTAATTTCCTTAGAAATGGTACTGAGGAAGTCAGCTTCAAATTCCAATCGCAATAAGTTCAAATTCTTGTGGCTAGTTCCTCATTACAAAGTGTTGGTTTTTTAATTCATTTGTGCACCCAAACCATAGATAGAAAAATGGCATTAGGCAAAAAAAAAAATTGTTCATGTTTAATTCGGCCTCAATTGTTAAAAAATGTGGTAAAAATAAATAAATAAATAAATAAACAAAACAAAACAAAAAAACAAAAACACCAAAAATCCGGTAAATGAAAAGTTCAGGTTGAATATAATTTAGAATAAAAATGAAATGAAAAAATGGCAATGTGCATGCATATATGTGTAGATAGCATAGATGAATAACATTAAAAAAAAAAAAAAAAAAAAAAAAAAAAAAAAAAAAAAAAAAAACTTTAATTAAAATATTTAAATTGCCTCAAAAAGGTTTTTTTAATAAAAGTTTTTTATTGAAAAGAAACGTGTTTAATTCAATTTGCCCGCAAAATATAATTTCCAATCTTAAGATATATATACAGAGTTTTGAACATTTTATCAATTACATGTGTATTTTTTAAAAATGGAGCTGAGTTATTAGAAGAGTTTAAAATGGAGTTTTGACACGGGGGAGGACGTGAGGTCGAGCACCGTCTTCCTCAAGAGGATAACTATTCCGAATCCACAGAACTTCTCTGGACTCCTCACAAAGACTTTCTCAAATCCACGAAAAAATAGAGCAGAAAATAGAAATAAATTCTAATAAATTTGAAATAGATTAATGAATGCATAAAAACGAGTTCACAACCCTTAAATAAGGGTACTAAGTAATGGGAAAGAAATCATTATCAAACTACAACTAAAACTCCTAGAATTCGCGACTTACTATAAATAGTAAACTTACTATTTATAGACGGTCGTGATGTCTACTAGTGCGCAACGTTTTCGGCCAAAAATAGTAAGTGTCCTATTTGGCTTCACCAAACCTTTCCCCTAATTATTCTAAGCTCTTTTCACGTTGGGCGCAACTCCTAAAGCCCGACGGATGAAGAGTTATAGTCAAACTAAAACTTACTATTTATAGTAAAAACGAAATTGAAACAGGGAAACGACCGTCGAATCAGGGGTTTCTCGCAATTCTGAGCGTCGCAACTCGGCGTAGCAGGGTTTGTTGGCTAAAGTAGCTCGTTCTACCCCAAAATCATATATTTTACGTCGGCTAACTCATCCCGGATTGCGAGATACGCCTGATTGAAGGTCTGATGGTCCAGATCACTTCTGTCGCCGACCGGGCCTTTTCTGATCTCTTGCCATGTAATTGTCCACGACCCGCTCTACATCAAGTTTTACTAACCATGATCCAAACACAACTCTATTGTTTCCCAAAAAATGCAATCCAAGGCACCACAAGTCATATAACAACACCCTTGAATCTCTTTTCCATTGTATGCTGCTTCTACTCATTCTCACTTTTTATAACTTTTGGAGATTTTAGAAGAAAAAAGGAAGGGTAATTGGTGTACACTTCGAAGTCACCGAAGTAACATGGCACTCAGATGTAAGTTCTCCTAGTTGATCTTCTTTGTGTACTTTTCTTTTTTTAAGTTTTATTAATTTTAGAGTATAGATACAAATAGTGATGAATGTGCTGGAGGTTGGAAGGAATTTGGATGACTAAGATTAGGGCCAAATCATAGCTCTGATATCATGTTAAATTTTAGGAACTCCGTTTTGCAGAACTGTTGTGTCATTATTCCACTCAGAATGAATATAGAATATATAGAAATTATTCCACTTAGAATAAATAGAATATATAGAAGAGGTGGATGATCTGTACAAAATCTTAATAGATATACATGTATCCATCCACATACTTATCTATATCATATACAGTTGTACATAAATATACTATACTCTAACAATGAAAACAGATTTAATCTTTGAAAAGTGAATTTTGTGGTCATTCTCACAGGCTACAACAGTTGGTTTGGTTTTGGCTTGAGACCAAAAAGTAGCGATGAGTTCTTCTTAAACAATGGAGCTGAGTTATTAGAAGAGTTAATTACTTCTTCCGAAGGTAAAAGCAGCCCAATCCGCATCTTTTCTGCGCAAGAGCTTGAGAAGGCAACTAACAATTATGCAGACGACCTATTTTTTCACGAAGATTTAGAGTACGAAATGTATAAGGGAACCATCGATGGTCGAGCTATTATTGTTTCTAAGTCAAAACTGTCCGATTTAATTTCCTCCTCCAGAGTCTATGAAGTTGCAGTGCTATCCCAATTAACCATGTGAACATATTGAAGATACTCGGATGTTGCCTCGAGATCAAAATTCCAACACTAGTGTATGAATTCTTCTCCCACGAGACTCTTTATGACCGTATCCACAAATCTGGAACTTCATGCTATATTTCATGGGAAAATTGCTTAAAGATTGCGACAGGAGTGGCGTATGGACTTTCCTATTTGCACATAGACATGGCAACACCAATCATTCATAGGAATATAAGATCCAGTAAAATTTTGTTGGACGAACATTGTAATGTCAAAATCATTGGTTTTGACTTGTCACTGCCTATGCCCTTGGGTGAAACAGAGATAGAATGCCCTGTTATGGGGACCTATGGGTATGCTGATCCATGTTATGCTGTGAGGGGGCGAGTATCAGAAAAAAGCGATGTTTACAGCTACGGGGCAGTTGTGTTTGAGATTTTAACCGGAAAGAAGGGTAGTGAGCTTGCGGGGGCGGCTTCTGAGGAGTCGGAGTTGGTTTCTAAGTTTGCTGAAGAGAAGCTTGTTGGCTTTGTCGAGGCAGGTCTTCTTAAAGAAACGAAGAAAGATCAACTGATGGCATTTGCACAGCTGGTTAGGAGATGCCTTTCGGGAAGCTGGGAGGAGAGGCCTACAATGAAGGAAGTTGTTCAAGAACTCCTACGGATTAAAGGGTTATGAAAGTTTCAAGAAAGCCTTGCTCTTTGATCACCATGTCCACTTTAGGATGTACTATGATACATTTTCTCCAGAGTCATAGCTATGGCTCAGATGTTTCAGCTGAATATCCAGTCCAACTTTGTGGGGCCTACCAGAATGGGCCCAAAACTGCTATCCAAGCCGTTAAAGTGAAACTTCTTATGAAAAATAACCAGAAACAAAATGGTTTTTTTTTTTTTCTTTTTTTCTTTTTTTTTTTTTTTTTTGCCATTTTTCATAAGATCCTTCACATTAACTGCCTGCCTTTGATTTTTTTTATTTTTTTATTTTTGAGGCCCACCTTGATGTGTATGTACAATCCACTCCAACCATCAGTTTTTTCGGCTCAAAAATCAGGATGATCCGTTATTCAGGTGGGCCTTACTAAAGGAAACAATTGGGAGAGAGATGCCCACCTTTTATTTATTTTTTTTCACGGGGACCACCTAAATGATTATGTGAAATCAACTCCAACCATTGGCTACCTTGTGGAATGTTATACCAGGGGCCACCATGTTTAGGTATATCCTTGATTAGTGTGGGCCATACCAAGGAAAATAGTTTGTAGGTGTGGCATCTCTGCGTACTGTTTCCACTCGTGTGTTCCACTTGAACAATGGATGTGGCTGAATTTTGGGCCTTGGGCGTAATGTGTGCTGATGCATATGATGGTCAGAGTGGATTTCACGTACACATTACGGTGGGGCCCACTTGCATCATATACATTTGAAAACTTGATTAGACCAGAATTAATATTCTGAGTAAACGTGCTACTGTCACACCCGTTTCACGTTATAATGATCCGAACCATTCATTCTACAGGCCACACAATTCTCACTAAATACACTTTCAGAGGATCTTTGGATTCTTCGTGTTAATGCGCCCATTTAATATAAGTGGGGCCTATGGTTCATTGAACCAGACCATTGATCTTGTGCGTCCAACCACAGAGGAAGATCCAATCTGCTAAATGTTTGACCATTGATTTGTTGATTTTCCCTAGCTTTGTAGTAATAATATAATGTGTTTCATAGTGCCAACCAAACACTATAATTATGAGATGTTAAGGCTATTGGCAACGAAGGATTGAAGGTGTAGATCGTGACACGTGTGTCAATGTAACACTCCTGCGTGAGATGTGGGCCATTCGTTGAAAAGACTCAGCGACTAGGATTGACTCGTCCGGTCCCAAGTCCACTCAGGATCTCACCTGAGCCGGGGTGGAATGACCGGCCTAACTACATGGTTCCAATTCAATTGCACAGAAGAAAACAAAAAAAAAAAAAAAAAAAAAAAATCCATTCAACCAAAGAAAAGCCAAAATTCTTGAACTCCGTTTTACCATAAGTAGTTTTTTAGCTCATGGGTCAGTCATCAATCGCAAGTCAACCTCGGCCCAATCCCATCTAAGCCACAACTCGACCTAAGCCGACCTATCTGACCCAGACTCAGACCCAAGTACATGTGATTATTTTCAACCTTAGCTTACCTTGGCCTGTAGAAAAATTATAAACAAACTGAGAGTGGGACATGCAATTGTTAATGTTTGATCTGAACTTATTAAATTTAACGACATTGATGATGCCACGTGACAACGATACCTTGATGAGAGACAAACGGAAGATATTTTTATTGTTCTAACCTTTTTTTTTTTTTTCAATGCCAACTATGCATGGCACACTTGTGATTATTGGAGTTGTTCATCCGGTGAGCTCCTCCTTGTTAACAACAATAACATCATCGTTTGACCCTTATCCTAAGTAATTAGGATCGGCTACACAAATGTTGTTCACACTTAAGATTGATGAGAAAAAAGATGTGGCCAAAATTTGACACCAGCTGCCAACTTCATGTAAGGCTATATAGTACATGAAACAATTGATAGCTGAAAAAACCTAAGAAAGATTTGTAAGTTGTTCATTTGTTTTAAACATCGAGCCCGTCTGATGAATGGACTAACCACATTTCAGGTCTAGACCATCTACATGAAGAGACCCACTAAATTAATTGCTTGGATCTATGCATGTGGTAGCACATGGAGGGGTCATGTGTAATTAGTAGCCTCTCTTTTATAAGTCGAAGCCAAGTCCAATCACTCTTCTAATTTCAGATTTTAGAATTACATAACGTATGATGAGTTCTCAAAAAAGTTCGCACGAGTTCAGTGCGAACAGGTGTGCAACTGAGCATTTTGGCTATATGTGTGTGTGTGTGTGTGTGTGTTGTGCAAGGATGAATTGACATTTGCGCCAGCTAATGAACAGCCTAACTTCAACGTTGGATGCAGACAACACAAACAACACATTATTTCCTAAGGGTTGACCTGTACACAAGTCTATCCGAGTCGAGCTTGGCACAGATCAGCTCGGTCAACAGCTCGATCCAATTCAAGCCGACTTCGAGCATGTGCGACATTTTCTCAAACACTTTGAATGCATCTTCAATTTCTCATAGACTGCAAAACAATAACAACTCTTTATAGGTATTTCATCAAACACTTGGTGAGCAAAATCAAAATCAAGATATGAAAGCAGCTTTATGATGTAAACTTTTTTTTAGTGGTTTGTTTTATATTCATTCCTTCTTCGCCATAGACTAATCCCACAGAGAATGTACACACCCTGAAATAATAGTTCGTTGATTTATTTCATCAAACACCCGACGAGCAATCAATATATATATATATATATATATATATATATAATATATATATATATATATATATATATCTTATATATATATATATATATATATATATATATATATCATAACTAGTCATCGAGCTGATTCGAGTTGAGGTTTGATCTGAGTCGATTCGAACTTAGGCAAGCTCGAACTTGGCTTGAAAATTTTCTCTCAAGCTCTAAAACAAATCGACTTAGTCCGAATCCATTTCCCAGGCGAGTCGAACTTTTTCAAGTCGAGATGACGAGTAGACCGAGCTAACTCGACTCGTGTACGGCTCTACCTAGGGTGTCATTGGGCTGGGCTGGCCCTTCAAGCTTTTAGGCCTGGCCTACTTGGTCTTAGTGTGGACAAGACTATGAGGCCCAAGGTGGGCCGGGCCGGGCTTGAGCTTAATCTTTCATGCATTCTAAATCAGGCAATGTTCTACTCACCGCGCGCAAGAGAGTTGCCGGCTTGGGTGGGCCCTTCATGGTATTTTCATGAAATCCACCCCAACCGCTAGGTGTCACACACCACGCTAGGCCTAGGGCATGTGCACCTCACAATTAAAATAGTGTATAGGCAACACTCACCCTCAAACTATTTTCCGATGTGTGGCCCACCTAAATAATAGATGGACCTAATTTTTAAGCCAAGACTATGTCTTGGTGTGGTATTTAATGGTCATAGTTGATATCTGATACTCATCACAGTGGTCTCCTAAAAAATAAAGGGTTGGTGTGGGATGATGGTTATTACTGTGCACATCACGTGGTGGGTGTCTCCAAGGGGAGTGGATTGGTGCGGCCCCTAGCTACCCATGAGCGGGTGTCTCCAAGGGGAGTGGATTAGGTGCGGCCCCTAGCTACCATGAGTCCCACCTTGATGTATATATTTTATATCCACGTTGTCTATCCATTTTGCCATATCAAGTGAGGTTATGAACCAAAAATGAAGCAAAATCCAATTCTTAGGTAACCATACAATAGGAAACTGTGGTGATTGATTGTTAATATGTTAAAAAATGTTTTTGGATGAAGCGATCATCCAAGTGTCCAACAATAGAAATGGATCACAAAGGGAATGCCCATATGATCATCCATAGTGTCGATGTTGAAACTAATATAGAAATAATGATTTTCTGTAATTATAAAAAATTGAAAATAATATGGATCAGGACAGGCCGAAGCCACATATGAAACGTTGTCCTTAAAGCAGGATACGAGGAGCCTGATGTCGACCTACGTGCGACAAAACACGAAACCCCAAGGGAAGTGCAAAGTGGCGCCACTAATGTCTCTACAATATATTACCTCACATGCCCCCGCCATCGCACCGTGCCCTTGACTGAGCCCGAGCGCAGGGTGTACATTGCAAGCCCAATACATCTTGAACTAGGTGGGTAAACATAGCAATACTTAATCATTCTCACATATACCAAAGAATTTTCTTCTCCTTTTCAAGGTTGACTATTCCTAAAACACTTGAAAATGAGTTTTTTTGGAAACCTTTTTATAATATATAATATATTTTTATTTAAAATATATATTATATGTATCAACAATATTTTATAATAATCGAGCAAGTTTGTAATGATGTATATGTTTTTTCCACGCCGTGGATCTGTTTTTCCATTTAATTTTAGAGCATGAGTTAAAAAATAGGCAGATTTAAAGCTCACGTGGACCACATCACAAGAAACACTGGGGATTCAACGCTTACCACTAAAAACTTCCTAGGCTGCAAAAGTTTTTGATCAAGCTGATATATGTGTTTCCCTTCATCAGGTCCGTGCAACCTTATACGCAGGTTAGTTTTGGCAAATAAACATCACTGTAGGCCCTGGGAATGTTTCAATGGTGGACATCATTCTCTCTACTGTTTCCTGTGGTGTGGTCCACTTGAGCTTTGTATCTGCCTCTTTTTTGGGCTCGTGCCGTAAAATTAGCTGGCAAAAAGGATGGACGGCGTGGATGAACACATAGATCATGGTGGCGTCCAGAGCTTTGACACCAACTAGCTGGCTGGAGTTGGGGTCATCAGCCAACCGCGTCCCCTGGTAACAGGCATTTCGTATCTTGTAGATTCCCTGCGAGAAATGACGATTTAACCCTTCTCACTGTGGCCCCCACAACTAACGTTCATGAGATGCATTTCCATCTGGTCATGTCAACCGTTACAAGAGATCCAGAGAATTCGGCGTCCAGCCGAATCGCCGGTAGATGATACAGTCATGTATCGCCGTTACGTGCCGGTTTCCCCACGATATTTTAAACCTTGGTTACAGCTTAAAAAGGCTTGCTTTGAGCTGTCACGCGCCTACGACTTTTGCTAAAAGCTTTTCTTTTAGATAGCGACCTTCGTTTATTCGTTTTTATTTTTTATTTTTTATTTTTCAAATGAGTGCTGATTCATCACAGCGTAAATAGTGTCCTAGCGTGCCCATTTAGTACATGTGGGGCCCATGGATCGTTGATCTAAACCGTTAATTTAGTGCATCCAGCTACAGATTGAAATATCCAAGCGATACAATCGTTGTCCTTTTCTCTCAGCCAGTGATGTATGGATTTTCTTGATCATCTATACTTTGTGTCATTCTGTAGGGGAGATCATTTTGGGCCCTGCATCTACACTACAAACATAAGATCAACGGTCTGGATGGTCCAACCATGGCCCCCTTTGGTATATAAATAATAATTCATTAGGATACTAACACGTGACATTGCATCAAGACCGTACAATTCCTCAAACCAAAATCATCCCATAAAGCTAGGGAATTTTGTCTCCCACCCTCCTTTTCTTTCTCCCTTTTATGGATGCTCTTGATGTATGAAAAAAAAGAGAGAGAGAATTTCCAAAATACAAAAATATTAATAGTCTGGGGAGCATGAAGATCCATAGGCATGCACTTGTTAAAACGTTCCAAATAGTGGGACCCATTTTATATGAATTATAATCCAAAAGAGTACACGGACTGGATCTTCCTAATTGTCTGATTAGTAACCATCACATCAATGGTTAAAAATGAAAAGCAGTCAATAGTCCAATTCAACAAATAAATTCAATTAATCAGAGACAAAATCATCCAATTGATCTTAATTGTCACTGGTGGGCCCCATGATTTGGAGGTTTTTTATTCGGGGTACATGTGTGCCGGGCATGTACACTAGTTGTATGCATGTTCATAGATTTCCATACTCTCTCGGAGCATCAATAACAGCTCCATAGTCCAAAAAGGAGGCTTCTCCTTTTTCCCACCTCTAAGGTCCATTTTACTTTTACCCCCACGTCCTCTTCACATGGGCTACATTGCTTGAGCAATATAATGGTGGGCCCTATCTATTCTTAGGCCAGAAATTGAATGGTTAAGATTGTTTCATCGAGGAGATGTTTATGTCTGATAACTAGTGTACACCCTGCCAAGATGTGGGCCATGTATCATATAATTTCTCGTAGTGCATTTTAGCATGAAAAAATTAGCATGGTAGATTTGTCCCTCTTATGTCTTTTTTTTTCAACACCCAAAAACTTATGTTACCAAAGTAGATTTTTAGGGTATGGAAAGAAGGTTTTGGACAAAAATATTTCTGATTTTTAGAGTAAAGCAATTGGAAAAAATAGAGGTATTTTCGTCTTTATTGGTTAGTAAGTATGGGTAGAGATCTAATTTGATAAGGTAGGTTTTGTTCGGGTCGAATAAAAAAAAATTATACTCCTTTTTTTCCGATGCTCGAAAACTTATGTTATCAAAGTGAATTTTTAGAGCATGCATAAAGGGTTTGCTAGTACCGATATAGATCTAGATAAGATAGATTTTGTTGGGTCGAATAAAGAAAGGTGGGTGGTAGGTGGGTTCTATACTGAAAAATTACACTTTTAGCATCTGATGCACGGTTGCTTTTGGAGTAATTACGGTTGCTTTTGGAATAATTACTGGAGGGAGCTTATGTACATGCCACAGATGTGCCAGCATGGCACATAGGTGCGAGATCCAATCCATCCATCAGTTGATCCAAACATTTACGTGTTTTCCCATGAATAAATCTGGTCCACTCAGTACGTATGTCCCACTAATGGAAAGGTTCTTCAGAGCCGTAGATTTGATTTGCTATCAGTGGTCCACTTGAGATTGCAGCAACCTCAGCAACCTGATTCTTGGGCTAGGGCATCAACACGGTGGGACAATCCGATGGATGGATTGGATTTAGGACCTATCTTTCCATGAAGGAACTCCCCTGGTCCATCTTCTTAAGGAACTCCCTCGTCCTCTGCACCTTGCTGTACTCCCCCCGTCATCAGGCACCACGGGAGGAGTAATCGGATCCATGTCCTCTAGCTCACCTGAAACTAGGCTGATTCTTCTCTGGATTACCAATGTCTTCTATACACTGATCTTCAAAGAAAACCACATCTCTACTCCTGACGAGCTTCCTCTTGATCGGATCCCACAATCTGTAACCGAACTTTTCATCACCATACCCTAAGAACACACACTGTCTGATCTTCATATCGAGCTTGGACCTCTCGTCCTTTAGTACGTGAACGGATGCCCTGCATCCAAACACCCTGAGATGACTGTACCATGGATCATGTCCAGTCCACACCTTCTCAGGTACTTCTCCATTCAATGGGGCTAATGGAGACCTGTTTATCAAATACACCGCCGTGTACATTGCTTCTCCCCAGAACGTCTTGGGCAATTTCGCATGGGATAACATGCATCTGATTCTCTCAACAATGGTGCGATTCATTCGCTCAGCTACACCATTATGCTGGGGAGTCTTGGAAACCGTCTGTTCATGTCGTATACCCAGGGACTTGCAGTACTCATGAAAGTCGCCAATGTATTCACCACCATTGTCAGTGCGGATGCACTTCAATGGTCTACCTGTCTCTCTCTCGACCATAGCATGAAACAGTTTAAACACACCAAAGACCTCGTCCTTGGATTTCAAAGCATAAACTCAAACCCTCCTGATGCATCATCTATAAAAGTAACAAAATACAATGCCCCACCCAAGGTTTTTGTCCTCATAGGACACAAACATCAGAATAAACCAAATCTAATGCATGCACTTTATTAACATGAGAAGCAGATTTAACAAATGAAACTCTATGATGTTTCCCTGATAAACAATCAAGACAGGTTTTGAGAGGTGTACCTGTCACGTCTGGAAGGAGCCGCTTCCTTGCTAGTAGCTGAAGCCCTTTTTCACTCATGTGGCCTAGACGCCTGTGCCACATGTCAATAGTTGAATCTTCCGCTGCGTTCAATCCAACCTTGCACATACTGACACTTGCCTTGTAAAGGGTGCAACACTTCTTTCCTCTGGCCACGATCAACGAACCCTTGATGAGCTTCCATCGCCCACCAGCAAACCGGCTTTCATAGCCATCATCATCCAACCTTCTCGTCGACATCAAGTTGAGGCGAAGGTCTAGGATATGCCTCACATCCCTGAGAACCAATGTGTAGCCCACATCGGTCTTCACACAAATATCACCGACTCCCACGATTTTTGATACGCCAGAAATATTTCTCATCTTCACAGTCCCATAGTCACCTGACTTGTAGGTTGTGAAAGAGTCCTTGTGTGGAGTCGCATGAAAAGAAGCTCCCGAGTCTATCGCCCAGTCGGTGCCCTGACTCATAGCCGTGAGACATACATCATGATCTGCAGAAAGAATAACTACCATGTCGCCATCTGAAGCGACCGCATGGAATCTGATTCATCTTCCTTCCCTTTTCCTTTCTTGTCGTTTTTCTTACTACGACATTCATGCTTGTAGTGGTCCTTCTTTCCACAATTATAGTAATCAACATGTTTTCTGTTACTCGACTTGCCTCTTGATTTATCTCGGGCATTCCCGCCCTTCCTGTTCTTTCCTCTCCCTCGTTCCTGTGTCACAAGAGCCTCTTGCTGAGTAGACCCCTGAGACTTCCTCCTTGTCTCTTCATTGAAGAGACTTCCTCCTTGTCGACCCGTAACCTAAACCGTACCGTTCAGTCAGCTCCCGCGATTCTACCGGTCGAATTCCGGTAACCTTCGACCTGTATTCAACGTTGCGCATGCACCTAAGCCGAGTCCTGCATATAAGAGTCGGCTCGACCCGAAACTTCTACCTTGGCGACCGCGTCGTCGCCGCGGTTCTAACGCCGCGACTCACGCACTGATCCGATACCTAGGTGGGAAGATGTCAGTCAGCGTTCGGTTCGAAGAAACGCCGCACATTGCACATCTCGAGGGAATCTCTACAAGATGTCCCATCAATCAAGTCAAGTACACCACCATACTTCCATGCCACCTCACCAACAACAAGTACACACAACCATCCCTCCCTTTTTCAAAAGTCCACTCTCTCTTCCATCACCATATCTCCTTTACAAAAATTTCAAAGCAAACCATTCCTCTTTTTACAAAAATCAAACAAACCCATGCCTCATTAACTACACCCATTCCCTCCACCCATTTCTTCCATTACTTCTCTCTCTCCCTCATTCTTTTCTCAAAAGAATCCCATGGAAAATTCCATGAGAAACCCAAGCTCTCTCTTTCCCTCTCCCAAAACTCCAAGTGTGGCCCACCCTCTCATCTCTCATCCACACCATTAAAAGTCCATCATCCACCGTTGAACGCGAAGGCAAGGAGCTTACAAGTTTAAGAGAGCAAGAAGGAGGCCAACAAGGTGGGTGTTATACCGTTGCTTTCAATTTTTAGGGTCCACTTGTTGTGGGACCCACATGATGTATGTATTGTTTAAGGGAGGGCCCATTAGTGGCGGGGTCCCTCCCTCCTTCACCGTCACTCTCTCTCATTCTCTCTCTCTCTCTTCTTCTCTCTTTTACCCATTGGATGTAGTGGGCCCCACCATTTAGAGTTCCATTTACACCATCCATCATGAATGGTGGGATCCACCATGAAGTACTCTGATCCATAGCTCAACTGGTAGACTGAGTGGATATACTTAGTTTCAACACTTGAGACCTTAGTATCTATCCTTAGTTGAGGTGGCTAATGTGGGTGGGACCCACCATGATGCACGTCCATGTGGGACCCACCGAATGTATTTCTTTGCACGCCGTCCAGTGTCTCTGGACGCTGGACTGGCAGCGCCAGTTGAAAGTTCAAAAAAAAAAAAAAAAAAAGGGAAATGAAAGGAAGGGTTGGAGTGGGCTGCTCATGCAGGCCCCACCTTGAAGTATGTATGTGATCCACGCCGTCCAATCTATTCTCCAGTCCACTTTAGGCGTTGAGCCAAAATTTTAAAGTGATCCGATCATCAGGTGGGCCATACCATCTAAAACCATGTAAAGACATGCCAAGATATATAAAAGTACTTGGTGGGACCCATCTGGAGCTTGGACGCAGCTGGAACTGGGTCTGGACGGCCAGAATGATGGAACTCACATAATGGATGGGCTAGATTGTGAATCACATCTCAGTGGGCCCCAAAACAAAAAAAAAAATACATCAAGATGGGCCCATAATTGCCAAGGTGAGCCTCATGCGAGGCCTGCCATAATGTTTATTTTCCTATCCAATCCGTTGATAAGCCATGTAGCAAGGGGCCCTCCAAAATATTTATTTGAAATCCATCCCATTCATACGGTTATGGAACCAGGGGCCCACTAGAATATTTATTTGGCACCCATCCTGGTTAGGAGATCAAGTGGGCCAGGCCCACTACAATGTTTTTTTTTTGATATCCAAACTGTACATGGGCCCACGGTTAGGGGAGGGGGCCCACAATAGTGTTTACTCGCCTCCCAACCTGTTCACAAGGTCTCTCGGACCACTGAAATGTTTATTTGCCATCCACCAGTTCATGAGAGCACGTGGCCAGGGGGGGGCCACCATAATGTTTACTTCCCAACCGACCTGTTGATCAGGTCACACGATCAGGGCCCACCGTGATATTTATTTTCCAACAAACCTGTTCAAAAGGTCACACGTGACCTTTGGCCATGATCAGGGGTCCCACCGCGAGGTGGTTCACAGATCCAACCCATACATTATGTGTGCCCCATCTGTCTAAGGGTCCAGACCAAATTTCAGCCCCATTAAAATTTCAGGTAGGCCCCACCATGTATTTTTATATGGTTTAGGCATGTCTTCACATGATTTAGATGGTATGGCCCACCTGAGTTCCGAATACGGCTGATTTTTGGGTGGCCCATGGCCAGGGGGGAGGCCCACCCAATGCACGGTGCAGATGCTCGAAACGCATCACGGTGGGGTCCACAGCTGGGCCGTGAGGCCCAGCCTACTCCGTCCGCCGCCAGCAGCCGCAGGCGCTGCCTGCGCTGCTGCGTTATTTTTTATTATTTTTTTTTTTGGTTATTTTTTTTTTGTTTTGGGGCCCACTGAGATGTGATTCACAATCTAGCCCATCCATTATGTGAGTTCCATCATTCTGCCGTCCGTTCAACCCAGTTCCAGCTGCGTCCAAGCTCCAGATGGGTCCCACCAAGTACTTTATATATCTTGGCATGTCTTTACATGGTTTTAGATGGTATGGCCCACCTGATGATCGGATCACTTTAAAATTTTGGCTCAACGCCTAAAGTGGACTGGAGAATAGATTGGACGGCGTGGATCACATACATACTTCAAGGTGGGGCCTGCATGAGCAGCCCACTCCAACCCTTCCTTTCATTTCCCTTTTTTTTTTTTTTTTTTGTTTGAACTTTCAACTGGCGCTGCCAGTCCAGCGTCCAGAGACACTGGACGGCGTGCAAAGAAATACATTCGGTGGGTCCCACATGGACGTGCATCATGGTGGGTCCCACCACATTAGCCACCTCAACTAAGGATAGATACTAAGGTCTCAAGTGTTGAAACTAAGTATATCCACTCAGTCTACCAGTTGAGCTATGGATCAGGGTACTTCATGGTGGATCCCACCATTCATGATGGATGGTGTAAATGGAACTCTAAATGGTGGGGCCCACTACATCCAATGGGTAAAAGAGAGAAGAAAGAGAGAGAATAGAGAGAGTGACGGTGAAGGAGGGAGGGACCCCGCCACTAATGGCCCTCCCTTAAACAATACATACATCATGTGGGTCCCACAACAAGTGGACCCTAAAAATTGAAAGCAACGGTATAACACCCACCTTGTTGGCCTCCTTCTTGCTCTCTTAAACTTGTAAGCTCCTTGCCTTCGCGTTCAACGGTGGATGATGGACTTTTAATGGTGTGGATGAGAGATGAGAGGGTGGGCCACACTTGGAGTTTTGGGAGAGGGAAAGAGAGAGCTTGGGTTTCTCATGGAATTTTCCATGGGATTTCTTTTGAGAAAGAATGAGGGAGAGAGAGAAGTAATGGAAGAAATGGTGGAGGGAATGGGTGTAGTTAATGAGGCATGGGTTTGTTTGATTTTTTGTAAAAAGAGGAATGGTTTGCTTTGAAATTTTTGTAAAGGAGATATGGTGATGGAAGAGAGAGTGGACTTTTGAAAAAGGGAGGGATGGTTGTGTGTACTTGTTGTTGGGTGAGGTGGCATGGAAGTATGGTGGTGTACTTGACTTGATTGATGGGACATCTTGTAGAGATTCCCTCGAGATGTGCAATGTGCGGCGTTTCTTCGAACCGAACGCTGACTGACATCTTCCCACCTAGGTATCGGATCAGTGCGTGAGTCGCGGCGTTAGAACCGCGGCGACGACGCGGTCGCCAAGGTAGAAGTTTCGGGTCGAGCCGACTCTTATATGCAGGACTCGGCTTAGGTGCATGCGCAACGTTGAATACAGGTCGAAGGTTACCGGAATTCCACCGGTAGAATCGCGGGAGCTGACTGAACGGTACGGTTTAGGTTACGGGTCTTACAACTCTTCCCTCCAAATAAAAAAATTTCGTCCTCGAAATTTACTCAATCGTCGCAAGAGAACATAACTCATAATAGAAGAGGAACAAGACATCGTCATAAAAAATCGAAGACAGTATACAAGATACAATATAAAGTCAATCATCAAAAAGATGGGGATAGCGCTCCCGAATCTCAGCCTCGCGCTCCCAAGATGCCTCATCAGCAGAATGGTGACCCCACTGAACCTTCACCAAGGGAATGACCTTGGTCCGGAGGACCTGCTCCTTCCGATCAAGGATACGAACTGGCTGCTCAATGTAAGAAGCGTCCTCACGAACCTCCAACGGCTGCCAATCAATAACAGGAACTACGTCTGACCCACACTTCCTCAACATAGAGACATGGAAAACGTTGTGGACGCCAGACAACTGCGGTGGTAAGGCAAGCCGATAGGCCACAGCGCCAATGCGCCTAGTGATCTCAAAAGGTCCTATGAATCTCGGGCAAGCTTGCCCTTCGTTCCAAATCGAACTACGCCCTTCATGGGCGAGACCTTGAGATACACATGGTCCCCTACGTCAAACTCCAAGGGACGACGCCGGCGATCAGCAAAACTCTTCTGCCGACTCGACTCTGAGCTGTGCCATCCTCTGCCTGATGATATCAATAGCCTCTGAAGTCTCCTGCACAAGCTCGGGACCTAGGAGACGCCGCTCTCCAACCTCGGTCCAACAACTCGGAGATCTGCACGGTCTGCCATACAATGCCTCAAAAGGAGCCATGCCAATGGTCGCCTGATAGCTGTTGTTGTATGCGAACTCAGCCAATCGCAGATGCTCATCCCAGCTACCCCCGAAATCAATCGCGCAGGCCCGAAGCATATCCTCAAGTATCTGATTGACCCTCGGTCTGACCATCGGTCTGTGGATGATACGCGGTGCTGAGCTGCAAATCAGTGCCCATAGCTCTCTGGAAGCTCCTCCAAAACTGAGATGTGAACCTCGAGTCTCGGTCAGAAACGATCGAGACTGGAACGCCATGCAGTCTCACAACCCCTCCTCGATAAATAACCTCGCAAGCCGTCCATAGACAAGGTCGCACGCATCGCGAGAAAATGTGCCGACTTCGTCAGACGATCCACAACAACCCAAATGGCGTCATGACCGCGCTGAGTCCTCGGCAAGCCCATAATGAAATCTGTCGACACGTGCTCCCACTTCCACATCGGGACGCTCAACGGCTGCAATAGACCAGGAGGTCTCTGATGATCGGCCTTGACACGCTGGCATGTGTCGCACTCGGCCACAAAACTGGCAATCTGGCGCTTCATCCCCGCCCAGAAATACTGTCTCCTCATATCACGATACATCTTCGTCGAGCCAGGGTGGATAGAAAACCGCGATCGATGTGCCTCGGTCATAAGATCTCTGCGCAACTCTGGAATATCCGGGACACATAATCGGCCTCTGAAGCGAAGTCCACCATCAGATCCAATCTGCCAATCTGTCTGACTCTCAGATGCTGCCTCTGCTCGGTAATCCTGTAACGACTCATCTGTCTGCTGAGCATCGATCACCCTTGCGACAAGAGAGGGTTGAATCGATAGGCTCGATAGCTGAACGATAGAAGACTGCAGACCAAAATCAAAGTCGTACTCTGCGATATCCTCGAGCATCCTCCACTCCTGAATCATCATATGTGCCACCAGGCCTCGTGGCTGACGGCTGAGGGCATCCGCCACCACATTCGCCTTGCCTGGGTGGTACTGGAGGTCAAAATCATAGTCCTTCAGAAGCTCCATCCAGCGTCTCTGTCTCATGTTCAGCTCGGACTGAGAGAATAAATACTTCAAGCTCTTATGGTCAGAGAAGAGCTCGAACCTGACCCCATAGAGATAGTGTCTCCACACCTTCAGTGCGAAGACGACTGCTGCCAGCTCCAGATCATGCGTGGGGTAGTTCAGCTCATGGACCTTGAGCTGACGAGACGCGAAGGCTACAGGCCTGCCATGCTGCATCAGGACAGCACCCAATCCAATACGCGAAGCATCAGTAAATACGACAAATCCATCACTCCCAGAGGGAAGAGTGAGGACAGGAGCGGACGTCAGACGGTCCTTCAACTCCATAAATGCTCTCTCGCATGCATCAGTCCAAACAAAATCTGCGCCCTTCCGAGTCAACCTGGTCATCGGGGCAGCAATACGGGAGAAGCCCTCAATGAAACGTCGATAATAGCCCGTCAAACCAAGGAAACTGCGGATCTCGGAAGCTGTCGTGGGCTGGCTCCACTGACGCACTGCCTCAACCTTCGAGGGGTCCACTGCGACACCCTCCCTCGTCACCACGTGACCGAGGAATCTCACCTCCTCCTGCCAGAACTCACACTTCTCCAGTTTCGCATACAACCGGTGGTGGGCACGGAGGGTCTGCAAAGCGATCTCCAGATGCTGCATATGATCCTCACGGGTCCTCGAATATATCAGAATGTCGTCGATGAAGACCACAACAAACTGATCGAGATATGGACGGAAGACCTCGTTCATCAACTGCATGAAGACGCGGGTGCATTGGTCAGTCCGAAGGACATGACCTGAAACTCAAAATGACCGTAACGCGTCCGGAAAGCCGTCTTCGGGATGTCCTCCTCTCGGACACGAATCTGATGATAACCGGAACGCAGGTCAATCTTCGAAAAGAACTGTGCACCCTGCAGCTGATCAAATAAATCGTCTATCCTCGGGAGTGGGTACTTGTTCTTAATCGTGACCCGGTTGAGCTCGCGGTAGTCGACGCAAAGCCTCAACGAGCCATCCTTCTTCCTGACGAAGAGTACCGGCGCTCCCCAAGGTGAACTACTCGGACGTATAAATCCCAACTCACGCAGCTCGTCCAACTGACGCTGCAACTCATGCAACTCCATCGGTGCCATACGGTACGGGGCCTTCGAGATAGGCGCGGTACCAGGCACAAGATCAATCCCGAACTCAATATGGCGTCGAGGCGGCAGTCCCGGAATCTCCTGAAACACGTCGGGGAAGTCGCAGACAATCGGAATATGATCGATACAATCGACAACGGGCTCCACAACGGCGCAAGACACCAAGCACGACAACGACTCTCCTCGGGGCTCGGCAACAAACTGAAACTGCGGCAAGCCGGGTATGCAGAACGTGACTGTCCTCGCGGAACAGTCCATGATGGCGTGGTACTCGGCAAGCCAATCCATGCCCAAGATAACGTCGAAATCTGTCATCGGCAGCACAAATAAGTCAGCAGTAAGAATATATCACCGACCAGAACAGGGCAAGACGGACAGAAACGGCCCAATACTGTAGTCTTCCCTAAAGGCGTCGATACGGTCAATCCCTCGCTGGAAGACTCGGTCGGCAATCCAGTCGATCGACAAAAACCCTCAGATGTAAATGAGTGCGAAGCGCCGGAATCGAATAATACTCGTGCGATGCATGAGGAGACTGGAAGTATACCCTCTATGACTCCTCCGGAAGTCTGCGGGTCCTGCTGAGCTGCATAGAACCTGGACTGAGCTGGCTGGGGAGGTGCCTGTCCCCTCTGAGGTCCCTGCTGCTGCTGCTGCCTCTGCGGCTGCCTATACTGCTTCTCTGCTGCTGTTGGGGCCTCGTGGCTGAGGTGCCTGAGGTCGCTGCTGATGGGGCCGCTGCTGCTGTGCTGAAGGCTGCTGCTGTGGTCGCGGCTGTCCTGATGACTGCTGCGGCCCTCTAGACTGCTGTAGATGAGGACGGGGGCACTCAGATATGCGGTGTCCAGAACCGCCACATCCAAAACATGTCCCTGGAAACAACTGCTGGGGTGGCGCAGAAGGTGTCGCTGACGCTGCTGGTGTCACTGGTACTCTAGCGGGTGGATGATCCCTATACCTCTGTGGTCGTCGATGCTGCTGAGAGCTACTGGACTGGGCTGGCCTCTTTCGGCCTCTCCTCTGATCTCGACCGCTCTGAGAGTCAGCCCACTCAGTCTCGTAGATCTGGGCCCGTCGTACTACCGCCGGAAGGTCGGGAGCTCGTGCCCAATAACACGGCCCCGAAGACCGAAACGTAAGCCGCTCTCGAAACGGCGGGCCTTCCGCCCCTCATCATCAACCATATATGGCGCAAACCGTGACAGCGCCACGAAGCGAGCTGCGTACTGCGCCACGGACATGTCTCCCTGTACTAGAGTCTCGAACTCTCGTGCCCTCTGACGACGAATGTGGTCGGGGAAGTACTGCTCCTCTCGAATCGGCTAACGAAATCCTCCCATGTCCAGACATGATCAGGTCCTGCGACACGGGTAACAGAGGTCCACCAGTGCTCTGCCTCGCCCTGGAAAAGGAATGTGGCCAATCGGACTCGCTGCTCGGTCGTACATGACATAATATCAAAAATCTTCTCCACATCGGAGCGTCATCTCTCAGCTGCTGTCGGATCTGGCTCGCCCTGAAATCGTGGAGGATCCATCCGTCTGAACTCGCGAAGAAGGGCACTCGCGCGCTCTCCTGCTCTGTCTGGGCTGGAGAAACAGTCGGTCGCCTGTCCTGACCCTGGAGTGCAGCCGTCACACAGCCTGTAACATCTGCTGTAGCTGGGCAGCACTCACGGATACAGTCGGATCCGCATCGACATCAGGTGGAGGAACGTCATCCTCAGACAGGGAAGCAGGATCTCTCTGGCGGTGGAACGGGAGGCGCGGGTGGTAAAGCTGGAGCCTCGGGATCCTCAGGTGGTGGGACGGGAGTCGATCGGGTCACTCGCCTACGTGGCATGTCCTATAGGAAGAATAAGGACGCCAATCAACCTTGAGAATCGTACGTTAGGGAATTAACTCGGAAGGTTTCGCACTCGGAACCCAATCGTCTAAAACTCATAGTAAACATGTGATGCTGTTCTCGGTTATTCCCAAGTTATGCTCTGATACCAACTTCTGTCACGCCCCGAACCGGAGACCGGGCTCACAAAATTCCCGATCGCCGAATCCGGCACCACCGACAGCCTCCGTAGAACCTCATTCTCGGCTCCCAGCGCCCATACGCCAGGTTCCGATCCTGAGATGCTACAAGGAGGATTTCTAATAATCCATTTGATTCGTAATGAGCATAACCACAAGCATAACCCACGAACAATAACCACAAGAACACCATCACAAAATCCACTATGAACAAAAACTTTGAATACAGAGTGTTGGAAGGGAAATACAATATAGTGCAAATAACAAAACTCCAAAAGCTCGGTGGCACGCTCCAACGGCGGCGAGACTACAGCTGCGTCCTGGCGTCACCTGCACGCATCAACCGTGCATAAGCTTATAGAAAGCTTAGAGGGCGGTGTAAGTGTGTGCGAACGTGCTCAGAATGCAATGCCGGAGTCATGCGGAATCATGCTGATGAGTACGTAAATGCAACTAGCCGTACCAAGGCTATGCAGTACAAGATGTGAATGCTAACGGCCATACCAAGGCCATGCGATGCAATATGTAAGTCAAGCATGCCAATCCTCATCCAAATCCTCATGTCAATATAGTTTTCAGTCTGGATAATCACCGGGGTTCAGTACACTCCAAATGGCACTGTCTCTCTCCAAGCAGCACAGTCCAAGTGAGCGTAAGAAACCTCACTATCCGCCTGGCCAATAGTCAGCCAATACCTATCCGGCACGTCGATAGCGAACCCATTTCCGAGCTGGTCAAACTCAGCCTAGTAATGCCCCCTACTCTCGGGCGAGTAAGGCCACACCCCTTTCCAACCGACAACGACACAGTGGGAGACGCGGCCTCATGGTATTCGGCCCTCGTGCGCTCGTATATCCACTCGGTCTCGACGTTGGAGTCATCCTCTGGTACCATCGGGTTCAGGGACTCTCACCCAGGGACATCTATGGCGCCCCAATTGCTTGGAATAAGATTTTCCGGTATCCAACCAGCCACCCACGATATATCTGTGGAGGCTATGGCCCTGATGTCGCTAGGGCATATCTCAATCATACAGATGCAAATGCATGAACCACACTACCAGTCATGCAACCATCCTGCGTGAAGCACGCGCTCATGCAGGGCAACTCCGCCTATCAGGGAACCCGTAAACAGTCTGCCGAAGGCATATGCTATGATCAGACACTCCTCATCTCAAGCATACATATGATGCGTATGATCATGAATAATGGGTTGTGCTAACATATTATAAAGAAAAAACTATCCTCTCAATGAAGATGGGCCTATATGGTATACATGAAACAGATACGGGCCTATCAGTGGCCTTAGGGAGAGTTATAATGTGGACATCGAACCAACATTACTCGTACAATGTGGACGTCAAACCAACATTGTCCCCAAGGCTCGGCTCACCTCAAATACCATTAAGAATCCTGGTGGAGTCACACATTGCAATGTGCCTTAGGTACATCCCACTGGGCCCTAAATACATCAAATGGACCGTATCTCATAGGCCTTATATTTATCAAGTGGGCCACCTCAATGAACCTCACCAATGGGCCTTAGGTACATTGCAATGGGCCATTAACCATGGGCTTTGCATACATCATATTAGTCACCTAACATAGGTCTCAAATATAATAAGGTAGGCCTAATCATATGGGCCTTAACACATCTAAGTGGGCCTCAATATTGAGCCTAAAAAAAAAATACGGCTAATAAACATTTCAGTGGTCCGAGAGACCTTGTGAACAGGTTGGGAGGCGAGTAAACACTATTGTGGGCCCCCTCCCCTAACCGTGGGCCCATGTACAGTTTGGATATCAAAAAAAACATTGTAGTGGGCCCTGGCCCACTTGATCTCCTAACCAGGATGGGTGCCAAATAAATATTCTAGTGGGCCCCTGGTTCCATAACCGTATGAATGGGATGGATTTCAAATAAATATTTTGGAGGGCCCCTTGCTACATGGCCTTATCAACGGATTGGATAGGAAAATAAACATTATGGCAGGCCTCGCATGAGGCTCACCTTGGCAATTATGGGCCCATCTTGATGTATTTTTTTTTTAGGCTCAATATTGAGGCCCACTTAGATGTGTTAAGGCCCATATGATTAGGCCTACCTTATTATATTTGAGACCTATGTTAGGTGACTAATATGATGTATGCAAAGCCCATGGTTAATGGCCCATTGCAATGTACCTAAGGCCCATTGGTGAGGTTCATTGAGGTGGCCCACTTGATAAATATAAGGCCTATGAGATACGGTCCATTTGATGTATTTAGGGCCCAGTGGGATGTACCTAAGGCACATTGCATGTGTGACTCCACCAGGATTCATTTAATGGTATTTGAGGTGAGCCGAGCCTTGGGGACAATGTTGGTTTGACGTCCACATTGTACGAGTAATGTTGTTCGATGTCCACATTATAACTCTCCCTAAGGCCACTGATAGCCCGTATCTGTTTCATGTATACCATATAGGCCCATCTTCATTGAGAAGATAGTTATTTCTTTATAATATGTTTAGCACAACCCATTATTCATGATCATACGCATCATATGTATGCTTGAGATGAGGAGTGTCTGATCATAGCATATGCCTTCGGCAGACTGTTTACGGGTTCCCTGATAGGCGGAGTTGCCCTGCATGAGCGCGTGCTTCACGCAGGATGGTTGCATGACTGGTAGTGTGGTTCATGCATTTGCATCTGTATGATTGAGATATGCCCTAGCGACATCAGGGCCATAGCCTCCACAGATATATCGTGGGTGGCTGGTTGGATACCGGAAAATCTTATTCCAAGCAATTGGGGCGCCATAAATGTCCCTGGGTGAGAGTCCCTGAACCCGATGGTACCAGAGGATGACTCCAACGTCGAGACCGAGTGGATATACGAGCGCACGAGGGCCGAATACCATGAGGCCGCGTCTCCCACTGTGTCGTGGTCGGTTGGAAAGGGGTGTGGCCTTACTCGCCCGAGAGTAGGGGGCATTACTAGGCTGAGTTTGACCAGCTCGGAAATGGGTTCGCTATCGACGTGCCGGATAGGTATTGGCTGACTATTGGCCAGGCGGATAGTGAGGTTTCTTACGCTCACTTGGACTGTGCTGCTTGGAGAGACAGTGCCATTTGGAGTGTACTGAACCCCGGTGATTATCCAGACTGAAAACTATATTGACATGAGGATTTGGATGAGGATTGGCATGCTTGACTTACATATTGCATCGCATGGCCTTGGTATGGCCGTTAGCATTCACATCTTGTACTGCATAGCCTTGGTACGGCTAGTTGCATTTACGTACTCATCAGCATGATTCCGCATAACCCCGGCATTGCATTCTGAGCACGTTCGCACATACTTACACCGCCCTCTAAGCTTTTATAAGCTTATGCACGGTTGATGCGTGCAGGTGATGCCAGGACGCAGCTGTAGTCTCGCCGCTGTTGGAGCGTGCCACCGAGCTTTTGGAGTTTTGTTATTTGCACTATATTGTATTTCCCTTCCACCACTCTGTATTCAAAGTTTTTGTTCATAGTGGATTTTGTGATGGTGTTCTTGTGGTTATTGTTCGTGGGTTATGCTTGTGGTTATGCTCATTACGAATCAAATGGATTATTAGAAATCCTCCTTATAGCATCTCAGGATCGGAACCTGGCGTATGGGCGCTGGGAGCCGAGAATGAGGTTCTACGGAGGCTGTCGGTGCCGGATTCGGCGATCGGGAATTTTGTGAGCCCGGTCTCCGGGTTCGGGGCGTGACACAACTAGTTACCTGTTCCATGGATATCTTTCCGTCTGGCGCGGAGTTACTTAGAGACACCACCAATGTCTCCCAACTGTCAGGCAATGAACTAAGCAATAGTAAAGCCTACAATTCATCATCCAGGACCATCTTCATATACGAGAGTTGGTTCACTATATTGCTGACCTCATTCATGTGCTCGGCCACAGAACCACCATCTTTGAATTTGAGATTCACAAGTCGCCTTATCAGAAATATCTTATTACCGGTTGTCTTCCTCTCATACAGCCCTTGTAATTTTAGCCATAGGCTAGCGGCTGAGGTTTCTGTAGACACATGGTGGAACACAGAATCATCCAACCATTGTCTAATAAACCCCACCGCCTCTCGGTCCGTCTTCTTCCAATCATCATCAGTCATATCCTTGGATTTTCCTGATATGCCTAAGATTGGAGAATATAGGTCCTTGCAATAAAGCAAGTCCTCCATCTTAGCCTTCCATATGGTCCAGTTAGAACCATTGAGGCTGATCATCCTTGAGCCACCTTCTATAATTCAAAACCGATCCTACCCGTTCAATGAACTTTAGCTCTGATACCACTTTGTTGGGATGCCTTGCACAAACCTTTGGATCTAGCCTCCCGAAACAAGCCAGAATTATGGATAATAAAGCAATGAAATAAATTAAAGCATCAATCACACACCACACAAGAGATTTTTACGTGGAAAACCCTCAAAGAGGTAAAAACCATGGGACCTCGTCCAGATCAACAATCCACTATGAAGTAGAACGTTACAATCTTCTTCACTCACGCAGGAGTGGATAAACAATAAGAGAAATAGAGAAAACGGAGAGATCTAACCGATTACGAGGACATAAAAGCGCTGAGATATAGATTGCACTGTAGAAAACCTCCACGAGTAGAACCTCCCTTCTATAAGCTTCCTCTCTCTCTTTCTCCCTCTCTCTCACCTTTGATAGCCCTAAACCCTTTAGCAAATCCCTTGTAAAGCTTTAGGAAACCCTCTTGCTGTGCCTAGAAAACCCTAGGCAACCCCTTTTATAGTTTAAGAAACTCATTTCCGCATCCCTGTTGTGAAAGGACTCAAATCCGCAGTTTCACGCAAAATCGCGAAACAAACTGCGTAACCTTCGACTAGTCGAACCTAGTCTTCGACTAGTCGTAGGTCCCCTTCGACTAGTCAAAGAATTCCTTCGACCAGTCCTAGCTACAGTAAAAAACAGCAAACCAACTCGCTGGACTTTGAGTCGAAGTTACGACTCGAATCTTCAACTGGTCGACCACCAGCCTTCGACCAGTCGAACAGGGCTCTCGACCGGTCGAAGATGGGTCAAAAAACCCATCATAGGGCAACACTCACGCTCCAAACTATTTTCCGATGTGTGGCCCACCTAAATAATTGATGGACCTAATTTTTAAGCCAAGACCTATGTCTTGGTGTGGTATTTAATGGTCGAAGTTGATATCTGATACTCATCACAATGGGTCTCCTAAAAAATAAAGGGTTGGCTTGCAATGATGGTTATTACGTGCACATCACGTGGTGGGTGTCTCCAGGGGGAGTGGATTAGGTGCGGCCCCTAGCTACCTTGATGTATATATTTTATATACACGCTGTCTATCCATTTTGCCATATCAATTGCGGATTTGAACCAAAAAATGAAGCAAATCCAATTCTCAGATAGACCATACAATAGAAACCGTGGTGATTGACTGTTAATAGGTTACAAAAGTTTGGGATGAAGCAATCGTCCAAAGTGTCCAACAATAGAAATGGATCACACGAGGGAAGTGCCCATATGATCATCCATAGTATCGATGTTGAAACTAATACAGAAATAATGATTTTTTGTAAATTATAAAAAACTGTAAATAATATGGAATTAGGACAAGCTGAAGTACGTATGAAACGTTGTTGTAATTTGCCCCTACTCAAATAGATTGAGTATGCTGAAAGGTTACATGCAAATCGCTTCTACGATAGGACGAGCATGATGCGGACTTGCGTTCAGCAAACACGAAGACCTCATGGGAAGTACGAAGTGCGCCACTAGCGCCTCTACAGCCACACTGCCTTACATGCCCACGCCCTCGCACCGTACCCGTGACCGAGCCTGAGCGCGGGTGTTACACACAAGCCCAATACATCTCAAACTAGGTGAGTAAACATAACAATATTTAACCATTCTCATATATACCAAAAAAATTTCTTCTCATTTTTAACGTGGAACGATTCCCAAAACACTTAAAAATGAGTTTTTTTGCAAACCTTTTTATATATATATATATATATATATATATATATATATATATATATATATATATATTTTTTATATTAAATATATATAAAAACAATATTTTTAATAGCCAAGCCATTTTTAATATGCCAGCGTAATCCATTTTGTTGTTGGATCTTTTAATCCATTTTTCCATTTAATTTTAGGGCATGAGTTAAAAAATAGGCAGATTTAAATCTTACGGGGACCACATCACAAGAAACACGGGGGATTGAACGGTTACCATTGGAAACTTTCCAGGCTGCAAAAGTTTTCGATCAAGCTGATGTATGTGTTTCCCTTCATCAGGTCTGTGCGACCTTATAGGCAGGTTAGTTTTGACAAATAAACATAACTGCGGGCCGTGGGAAGGTTTCAATGGTGGACATCATTCTCTCTACTGTTTCCTGTGGTGTGGTCCACTTGAGCTTTGGATCTGCCTCATTTTTGGGCTCGTGCAGTAAAATTAGCTGGCAAAAAGGATGGACAGTGTGGATGAAACACATAGATCATGGTGGGCCACAGAGCTTTGACACCAACTAGCTGGCTGGGGTTGGGGTCACCAGCCAAACCGCGTCCCCTGGTTACAGGCATTTCGTATCTTGTAGATTCCCTGCGAGAAATGACGATTTTACCCTTCTCACTGTGGCCCCCACAACTAACGTTCATGAGATGCATTTCCATCTGGTCATGTCAACCGTTACAAGAGATCCGGAGATTTCGGTGTCCAGCCGAATCGCCTGTAGACGATACAGTCATGTATCGGCCGATACGTGCCGGTTTCCCGCGATATTTTAAACCTTGGTTACAGCTTAAAAAAAGGCTTGCTTTGAGCTGTCACGCGCCTACGACTTTGATAAAAGCTTCTTTTAGATAGCGACCTTCGTTTATTCGTTTTTATTTTTTATTTTTCAAATGAGTGCTGATTCATCACAGCGTAAATAGTGTCCTAGGTGCCCATTTAATACATGTGGGGCCCATGACTCGTTGATCTAAACCGTTAATTTAGTGCATCCAGCTACAGATTGAAATATCCAAGCGATACAATCTTTGTCCTTTTCTCTCAGCCAGTGATGTATGGATTTTCTTGACCATCTGTACTTTGTGTCATTATAGTAGGGAAGATCATTTTGGGCCCTGCATCTACACTACAAACATAAGATCAACGGTCTGGATGGTCCAACCATGGCCCCCATTGGTATATAAATAATAATTCATTAGGATACTAACACGTGACATTGCATCAAGACCGTACAATTCCTCAAACCAAAATCATCCCATAAAGCTAGGGAATTTTGTCTCCCACCCTCCTTTTCTTTTCTCCTTTCATTGGATGCTCTTGATGTATGAAAAAAAAGAGAGAGAATTTCCAAAATACAAAAATATTGATAGTCTGGGGAGCATGAAGATCCATAGGCATGCACTTGTTAAAACGTTCCAAATAGTGGGACCCATTTTATATGAATTATAATCCAAAAGAGTACACGGACTGGATCTTCCTAATTGTCTGATTAGTAACCATCACATCAATGGTTAAAAATGAAAACAGTCAATAGTCCAAATTCAACAAATAAATTCAATTAATCGGAGAGAAAATCATCCAATTGATCTTATTTTTCACTGGTGGGCCCCATGATTTGGAGGTTTTTTTTATCCGGGGTACATGTGTGCCGCGCATGTACACTAGTTGTATGCATGTTCATAGATTTCCATCTCTCTCTCGGAGCATCAGTAACAGCTCCATAGTCCAAAAATGAGGCGTCTCCTTTTTCCCACCTCTAAGGTCCATTTTACTTTTACCCCCACGTCCTCTTCACATGGGCTATATTGCTTGAGCAATATAATGGTGGGCCCCTGATGTAGAGCGGGTCGCGGACAATTACATGGCAAAGATTAATCAAAAAAGGCCCGGTGGGCGACAGAAGTGATCTGGACCATCAGACTTTAAATCAGGCGTATCTCGCAATCCGGGATGAGTTAGCCTACGAAAAATATATGATTTTGGGGTAAAATAAGCTACTTTAGCCAACCAACCCAGCTACGCTGGGTTGTGACGCTCGGAATTGCGAGAAATCCCTGATTTGACGGTCGTTTCCCTGTTTCAATTTCATTTTTACGTTTAGTTTGCTTATAACTCTTCATCCGTCGGGCTTTAGGAGTTGCGCCCAACATGAAAAGAGCTTAGAATAATTAGGAGAATAGGTTGGTGAAGCCAAATAGGACACTATTTTTAGCCGAAAACCTTGCGCACTAGTAGGCATCACGACCGTCTATAAATAGTAAAAGTTTACTATTTATAGTAAGTCACGAATTTTAGGAGTCCTAGTTGTAGTTTGATTCTGATTTCTTTCCCATTGCTTAGTACCCTTATTTAAAGGGTTGTGAACTCGTTTTTATTCATTCATTAATCTATTTCGAATTTATTTAGAATTTATTTATATTTTCTGCTCTCTTTTCTCGTGGATTTGAGAAGTCTCTGTGAGGAGTCCAGAGAAGTTCCGTGGATTCGGAATAATTATCCTCTTGAGGAAGACAGTGCTCGACCTCACGTCCTCCCCTGCGTCAGCCCCATCTATTCTTAGGCTAGAAATTGAATGGTTAAGATTGTTTCCTCGAGGAGATGTTTATGTCTGATTCCTACAATGGTCAGAAGCAGACTAACGGTTTGGATTACCAAATCATGGGGCCTACTTGTTAGAATTGGTAACTAGTGTACACCCTGCCGAGATGTGGGCCATGTATCATAAAATTTCTCGTAGTGCATTTTAGCATGAAAAAATTAGCACGGTAGATTCGTCCCTCTTATGCTTTTTTTTTTCGACACCTAAAAACTTATGTTACCAAAGTAGATTTTTAGGGTATAGAAAGAAGGTTTTGGACAAAAATATTTCTGATTTTTAGAGTAAAGCAATTGGAAAAAATAGAGGTATTTTCGTCTTTATTGGTTAGTAAGTACGGGTAGAGATCCAATTTGGTAAGGTAGGTTTTGTTCGGGTCGACTAAAAAAAAATTATACTCCTTTTTTTCAGACGCTCAAAAACTTATATTATCAAAGTAAATTTTTAGAGCATGCATAGAGGGTTTGCCAGTACCGATATAGATCTAGATAAGATAGATTTTGTTGGGTCGAATAAAGAAAGGTGGGTAGTAGGTGGGTTCTATACTGAAAAATTACACTTTTAGCATCTGTTGCACGGTTGCTTTTGGAGTAATTACGGTTGCTTTTGGAATAATTACTGGAGGGAGCTTATGTACATGCCACATATGTGCCAGCATGGCACATAGGTGTGAGATCCAATCCATCCATCAGGTTGATCCGAACATTTACGTGTTTTCCCATGAATAAATCTGGTCCACTCAGTACGTATGTCCCACTAATGGAAAGGTTCTTCAGAGCCGTAGATTTGATTTGCCATCAGTGGTCCACTTGAGATTGCAGCAACCTCAGCAACCTGATTCTTGGGCTAGGGCATCAACACGGTGGGGACAATCCGATGGATGGATTGGATTTAGGACCTATCTTTCCATGAAGGCACGTGTGGCGTGTACGTGAGCCTTACTGCACACGCGAGTGGGCCCAACAAAACTCTAAACCACAAAAAGATGGATTCGAGTATGACCTGCGCTATCTTGTGCGCTGCACCTATCCCCCACCATCCATAAATGCTGGGCGGGAATCCCATCACGTATTCCAGAGTCGGCATTTCGAATTTCGCATTTTTGAAACGCTTGCTGGATTCCCGCCAGCCGTTTTGAGTGATGGGAGATAAGTGGACACGAGTATCTCAGTGCTGTTTTTGGCTTATGGCGAATCCAGTAAGCGATAAGCTATTAATCAGTGCTGTTTTGGACCTGTGCTCAATCTGAGAAGTGGCCCATCGTTTGGACGGTCTGGAAAGACATGTCACAAATCAAATCAATTTGATGAAATATGAAACAATTCTACCAAACAAGTAATGAGATTTTCATTACATTTCTAAAATTAGAATCAAAATAAAAACATTTCAAAACAAATCAATTTATTCTTATGATCCCATCCCTAGTTTCAAATGTAGACCTAACATTAATCCCAGCTTTACATCAGGTGGGCCACACTGTTTAGATCTTCTAACTTAAAAATCACATTGATGAATAGCAAAACACAAATATGGTCCACTTGATGAGTGGATGTGGTTGATTTTTACATAAAGGTCATACTCATGGTGGGCCAACCTATTGGACGGATTGGATGTTGCACACACAAGATGGGTTGGAAGTTATCATCTGGGTGGACCATTCTTTATAATCCACCAGTTGGACTTAGGGCCTTTTTTTTCATATTAGTTTAAATTATAAGATAAAAAATAAGGCAGATTAAAGGCTCAAGTGGACCACACCACAGGAAGCAGTGTTTATAATAATTCTCACCATTGAAACTTTTCTAGGGCATACCGTGATGTTTATTTTTCATACCTATTCATAAAGTTACATGGACCTGGATGAAGAGAAATTACAAATATCAGCTCCATTCAAAACTTCTGTAAACCCCAAGAAGTTTTCAACTGTAAGAGTTTAATCCCCATTGTGTAGTCCACTTGAGCCTTGCATCTGTCTCATTTTTGGTCTTATACACTAAGATGATATGAAAAAATGAATGGACGGTGTGGATAAGACCCATACATCACAGTGGCCACTCAAAGGGTAGGACGCAATCCGTGTCCGTTATAAACATTATTAAATATTGATTTGAGTCGGGTGGGGTCTCCGTGTCAATCCGACCCGGCTGAACACCAAGTACAGTTGAGTTTTCGCATTTTCAAACCACCGTTCAGATGTACGTGATGAACTGTCTTTTTAGAGGCTGGATCCAATACAAACGTTTCTATGTTAAGTTATAAATTTATATATTGCGACCAGTGGTGTTTTAATAAAATCCAATCCGTCCATCACATGTGCCCCCTCCTATTCTCCTTGAATCCCAAAAATCAGAAGATTCTAAAATCAGGTGGGCCACAGCACATGATTTTAGTGTTTTTACACATGATTTTACAATGACGTGGCATAGCTTTGGAATGACCTTACTTTCTAGGTACGCTTTCATCCTTGTCAGATGTGCCTTATGAATGGATTAGATGGAACATACAAAGCATAGTAGGCCCCACAAACAATCTGGAAGATTTTTAATGGTGCACATCCTCATCCAAACTGTTCCCTGAAGTGTGGCCCATCTAATTTTTGGATCAGCCTAATTTTTTATTTCCAAGTAGAAACATAGGGGAAACAAATGATGGACGGATTGGATATCTTCAAAAACTTCATTATGGGCCCCACAATCAAGTTGTATGTTAAGCTTAATGTAGTAAGTGTTTTGTATTGGATCCGACCTCTTATTCTTACCTGATTCCTTACTTTCAAAGAAAGCTATCTTTCTTCCATTCACTACTAACAGAGTCCTGAAAAGAGGAGATTGAAAAAAAATCAATGGCATCCAAACAGACTCTCAGAGATCTCCATTGGTCATTGCAAGCATTGCAGTCAGAAAACACAAACCTCCACAGCATTTCCTTCCACAATTTCCAGCCCACCTCAAGCTGCTTTCAAGAAACAGAGAATTCCCTACATATAAACATCTCTACAGACACAAGCAGCCTTTCATGCTTCTCTCAACTCCTGACAGCACTCTCATCATCACAAAAAACCCACAAATCTCTCAAAATTCTAGAGTTCCATCGGGTCGAATGGGACCTGCCGCAGCTGCGAAGCCTCTGCGCTGCACTGAGCAACAACCCCAACATCAAGCAAGTCATGTTTCAGAGGAATGTTTTTGGAGTGGACGGCCTATCAGAGCTATCAGAGATGTTGAAGAGAAATGCAGGCCTGAAGGAAGTCATTTTCTCCGAATCGCGAATTGGGTCTGTCGGGGCCGGGTTACTTGCGTCGGCATTGAAGAGAAATGAGAGCTTGGAGGAGCTGCAGATATGGGACGATGCGATCGGTTCAAGAGGCGCTGAGGAGCTGTCGAAGATGATTGAAGTGAATTCAACACTGAGGCTGTTGATAATCCTTGATTCACATACAATCACGGCGACACCGCTGATCTCGGCTGTCCTGGCGAGAAACCGAGCCATGGAAGTTCATGTCTGGAGTGGAGAGAACAGGGACAAGAGCTCCAAGGTGGTCGAATTCGCACCCGAGAAGAATGCTTTGAGAATTTACAGGCTCGATACGTCGGGCTCGCAGAGAGTTGCCTGCGCACTGGGATGGAATTCGACAGTGAGGACACTCGACATGAGTGGGGTCCGCCTTAAATCGACATGGGCCAAGGATTTCAGAACAGTTTTAGAACAGAACGGAAACCTCAAACACGTTAAATTGTCGAAAACATGCCTGAAAGATAAGGGAGTTGTCTATGTCGCAGCAGGACTCTTCAAGAACCGAGGCCTAGAAAGCTTACAGCTCGACGGGAACTGGTTCGGCGGAGTAGGAATCGAGCATCTATTGTGCCCGCTGAGCCGGTTTTCACAGCTACAAAACCAAGCAAACTCGACGCTGAAATCAGTGACCTTTGGAGGGGGGAAGACAAAGATCGGTAGAGACGGAATTACATCGGTTTTGCAGATGTTGGCGACTAATCAGAGCTTACTCCATTTGGGTATTTACGATGACGAGAGCTTGAGATCCGACGACTTCATCAGGATTTTCAAGAGCTTGGAGAGGAATGCTACTCTGAGATACTTGTCCTTGAAGGGCTGTAAAGGAGTGCAAGGCGAGTTGCTGTTGCAGACAATAATGGATACATTGCAGGTGAATCCATGGATTGAGGGCATTGATCTGAGCCGAACGCCGTTGCAGAATGCTGGGAAGACAGACAGCATATATCAGAAGCTAGGACAGAATGGGAAGATGGAAATGGAGATGGATTTGCTTGAGGACATGCCACAAACAATGCCAAAGAGTTGCCGGGTTTTCGTCTGTGGGCAGGAATTTGCAGGTAAGATTACAGATTTCTCATCAAGTGAGATCATAGTTGTAAAACTCAGAAACTCGACTCGAAACTCAATTCAACTCAATTCGGCGAGATTATGAGCTCAGTCACTAGGAAATTTACTCATCTCAAATTGACTAATGTTACCGAAGGAAGTTTAAGCCTCTTTTATCATTTCATAATGTGGGATGATAACGGCGAGTGAGACCATACTTCTAAAACTCGGTAATTCGAATCAAAACTAGGCCAAATCAACTCAATTCGACAAGATTATGAGCTCAATCACTAGGAAAATTATTCATCAGTGGATTCACTCTCGAATAGACTACTTTACCCAAGGAAACTAAGTATTTTTTATTGGTTCCAATCAGGCATAGTTCTAAAACTCAGTGAATCGACTCAAACTCAGCCGATTCAACTTGCCTCAGCAAGATTTCGAAGCAATTCACTAGTAAACTCACTACTGAGCTCAACTCAGTTTCAAACCGACAAGACTCGTTACGTCAACCCGCTGACTCGGGCAACCCAATGCAACTCGCGGCAACTCAAGCTGAGCGAGTTGCAAATGATTAGTTCAAAGTAAAAAACCGGATGGGTAGATGCGAATTCACGGCGGTGACCTCCAACCAACAGCACAAATCAATCCTCTTGCTTTATCTATTTTATTATCTCTAATGTATTTACTGCATTTGATTATGCCTGCCTTTCATTTAATTCATTAGATATCGAGTTGAGTCAATGAAGACTCGATTTGATCATTGAGTCGACTCAATCCAACTAGGCATTTAACTAAGTTTTTGAACAATGCAATAGGGTTAACACCCCAACTTCCAGAAAGCTCGCCTTAAAGTTCTAGTCTTTTTCACCCCCTATTAATGGATGCTTGTAGATAATACCTGCTCCATGAGATCTACTCAATTCCACTACTGAATTCAATTTTAGGGTTTTAATCATGTTTCAGAAACCCAAAAACTCAACTCGAAAGTCGATCAGGTCAAGTTAACACAGATTCTGGCCGAAAATTCAACTTCGACTGAAAGTAAAAGCATAATAATTAGCAATATTTTAAAACATGCAAAATGTACTACATTTTGGGTGTGTTTGGGTGCGAAAATATCACGATATTTCATGATTAATCAGTCAAATTTGGTGCCAGTTATCATGAAATGTCATGCAATTTGGTGCAACCAAACGCATTCTGTTTTTACTTCTTTTTCTTTTCTTTTCTTTTCTTTCCCCTCCTTTTCGTGAAATCTGAAATTTTAATATAAAACCTAATTTTAAAAAATGGCCTAGATTCAACTGGGTTGTCTCAATAACTCTGGCCAAAAACCCAACTTGAATTGAAACTAAAAACACAATAATTAACCATCATTTTAAAACATAAAGAATGTATTACATTTTGGGACTGTTTGGTTGGAGAAAATATCATGATAATTCATAATTAACCAGTCGAATTTGGTGCAAAACATCATGAAATTTTATGCCATTTGGTGCAACCAATCGTGTACTCCTTTTTTCTTATCTGAAATCTTCATAAAAATCAAGATTTAAAATAAACATAAAAATAAAAAACCCTCACCAAGCTTTGAATAGGTCGACTAGACTCGAAAACTCAATGAAAATGAGTTATTGATAGTCTACTTTTTAAAATCTATGGTTTTAATTGTATTGGCAGATTAATGAGGGGTAGGTGCCTAATTCATAGTTTTGCTAGGATTGAATATTCTGAGTTAATTTAAAATTAAAGAGTCATTAATGAGATTGTTCTAGCATTTCTCACTGCATCATGATCTGATTATGGTTTCCTTGAGGCTGTATGTTTGCAGGTAAAACCACAATCTGCAATTCCATATCACAAAACTTCTCATCTTTCAAGCTTCCCTACATGGATCAGATCAGAACACTGGTAAACCCAGTTGAGCAAGCTGTGAGAACAGAAGGAATCAAGATAAATACCCTCCACGACGACGACACAAAGATTTCAATCTGGGATCTTGCAGGCCAGCACGAGTTCTACGCCTTCCATGACCTGATGTTTCCAGGACATGGGAGCCCTTCATTCTTCTTGATCATCTCCAGTTTGTTCCGGAAACCGGACAACCGAGAACAGAAAAGCCCATCGGAGATCGAAGAAGACCTCGTGTACTGGCTCAGGTTCATAGTCTCAAATTCAAGAAAAGCACAAACACAATCACAAGCCATGCTACCGAACGTTACAGTAGTTCTCACCCACTTCGACAAAATCAGTCAATCATCAGAGAACTTGCAGCTGACAGTTAGTTTGATCCAACGGCTGAGAGAGAGGTTTGATGGGTTTGTAGAATTCTATCCGACCGTCTTCACCGTCGATGCAAGATCATCCGGGTCAGTGAGCAAACTCACTCATCATGTCCGAAAGACCAGCAAAACGATCCTTCAAAGGGTCCCACGAGTCTATGAGATCTGCAATGATCTGATAAGAATCCTATCAGAGTGGCGATCGGAGAACCATAACAAGCCTGCTTTGAGATGGAGGGAGTTTTGTGAATTGTGCCAGGTGAAAGTACCAGCATTGAGGATTCGATCAAGGCACAATGATATGGATAAGGTGGCGATGAGGTGGCGGGCCGTGGCGAATTCCTTGCATCACACAGGTGAGGTGATTTTCTTCGAAGAGCTAGGGTTCCTGATTTTGGATTGTGAGTGGTTTTGTGGACAAGTACTTGGCAGGCTGACAAAATTAGAAGTTAGGAAGCAGAATTCGATGGAGAAAAACGGATTTATGAGTAGGAAAGAGCTAGAGAAGATTCTTAGAGGTAGCCTACAGAGTCGGGTCCCAGGAATAGGCTCGAAGGTGTTTGAAAATCTGGAGGCTGGTGATCTTGTTAGGATGATGCTGAAGCTAGAGCTATGTTATGAACAAGACCCGGGTAACCCAGATTCTCTGCTTTTGATCCCAGCTATCCTTGAAGAAGGCAGGGGAAGATCGCAGAGATGGCAATTGAGCGCACCCTACTGTGTTTATGCTGGTCGGCATCTCGAATGCGATGATTCAAGCCACATGTTTCTCACGCCAGGATTCTTTCCAAGGTTGCAGGTACTAAAACATTCATGTTCTACCATTACCAGTAGCTTTTTCCAATCCAAACTCTCTCTTGAGCATTTGGGCTATGTTTGGATATTCAATTGAGTTGAATTGCAATAATTCAATTCAATAAAGGGGCCATGATCAAAGTGGGGCTAGCCCCCAACTACGCAATTCACAGAATTAAGATTCATTTCAGTCATTTCCTCTATAATGAATTGCAATTCAGTTCAATTAAGCATCCAAACGCCTCCTTAGACGCACAAAATGAGTTTGAATCACAGAGGGATGGAAAATGCATGCAGCTGAGTGTTATTATAAATGTTTGAGAAAGAGGGGAAAAAAAAATGCATTTTACATGAATTGATCACTTAAAAAAATGAGGTGGGTCATACCAAGGAAGGAGGGGTGAGCATGGTCAATCATCATTTCACAAAAACCAACATGTGTGTCAGCCTTCGTCGTGGTTAGTTTTTAGCACAGACCAAGAACTGAAGAACTTGGATAAAGGCATATATTTCAAATTGAAAGGACAGAGACCGCCCTGAATATATGAAACAAGGACAGCACTGGACACACATCTCCGAGACCATTTGACATGATTCATTGCACAACGCACATTTTTAGGTTTATTACTTGCACATAAAAGCATTTGATATTTAGGCTTACTAGTGCTATTAATATTGTTTGAATTATCTCTGATATTATCATTATCTCCAGCTTGGCGATACCGATAACACTGGTAGTAATACCAATAACACCGGTAGTATTAGAAATTGTAGCATCAATAATATATCGTTAAGTATAGCTAACATATTGATATCACCAATATTTTCAATTGTGTAAATTCTAGATGTCTAATGTAGAGCAGGTCGTGGACACTTTCAAGGCCAAGATGGACCGGAGGTGGCCCAATCGGAGGTGGAATTGATCAGGACCATCATGACCAGAAAATAGTCATATCTCGCAAACCAGAATGAGTTTTTCAACGTACCATATATGATTTTGAGGTACTTGAAGCTACTTTAGCCAACCAACCCTACTATGCCGGATTGCCCACTCCGGATTTGCAAGATTCCATCACATCAACGGTCGAAAGTCCATTTTATTTCCGTTTTTACTATAAATAATAAGTTTTAATTTGATCATAACTTTTGATCCTTTGAGCTTTAGGAGTCGTGCCTAGCATGAAAAGGGCTTAGAAAAATTAGGAGAATAATGTGGTTAGGCCAAATTGGAAACTTACTGTTTTTGGCCGAAAACCATGAAGTCTAGTAGGAATAATGACCGTCTATAAATAGTAAGTTTACTATTTATAGTAAGTCACGTTTTTAGGGAGTTTGAGTCCAAAACTTCATCCCAGGTTTGAGATCACTATTTAAAGGATTGTAATTTCATTTTTTTATCATCAATCAATTTATTCGAATTATTAGAAATTATTTCTATTTTCTTCCCTTGCGGTTTCGAGGAATCTCTGTGAGGAGTCCAGAGAAACTCCGTAGTTTCGGAGTAGTTATCCCCGAGGAAGACTGTGATCGACCTCATCACATCTTTCCCTGCGTCAGTGTCGCTTATATTGCCAATGTATTGATATGATCAATATTTTTGACTGCGTAAATTTTAGGTGGCGCTTGCATCACAAGTGTATTGGCGATATTTCAATAATATCACCAATGTAGAGATATAACAGAAAGTTCATTTATATAAAAAATAAAAAATAAAAAATCTATTCCATTTTTTATGAGCACATTGTTGTATGCAGTTTCCAATTTGTCATTGATAATATTGATAATATCTCAATATTATTGTTATCACAACATGCGCAATATCAAAACCACAATCTTTCGTTTCCTTTCCAGTTGTTGATGATTTTTTGGTAAAATATCATGAGTTGTCGATATTCTGGATGATAATATCGATGGATGTTTGGACGGAAGGTTGGATGGATGATTGGATGGTTAGACTGTTTCTTACAATAACACATGCTTCTAAGCCCCCATTAAATGGAAACTTATTGTGTATACATTCTTTTTGCAAAGTTGTTATTCCTAACTATGTATATATGTGTATTTTAGTATCTCTCGAAGTTTCACTGAAAATTATACCATTTTACCCATGTTTTTCCACATTTTCAATTATTAGCGATATTATTGGTGATATCAATATTGTTTCTGTATCCCCGGCCAGCAAACTTGTAGTGATACCGATACTTTGAACAGCGGCTATTATTTATTTTTTATGGGTAGTTTTCTGCAAATAATTACAATATTTTTTTAAGGGCAAATAATTACAATATATTATTAAATTATAAAATATTAATCCATTTGTATGGAAGTCCCCCGATGGGAATTTTGTGCTCTCATTACCAATCCCAAGCCTGGATAGAGGGTTGCATCAAATTGGCAAGCAATGTCATGTAAGACTTCTATTAGGTGGGCTTACATGATCAATGGCTCAGATTGATCAAACCTGTTGATGTTGGATTATTTGGACTGAGCATATTTGTGGACCATAGTAGTTGTGTTTGGTTCAAGTAAGGGGTGGTGCACTTGGACAATACTACGTATAGACAGCATTTCAGAGAAACATGGACTCTTACAATGTGGAGACTCCTCAGGAATAGTTGTGATGAGTTGAACTAGCCTGGGCGCTATTCTTATATATAAAGTCTTGGTCCCTTACATCCCCCCCCCCCCCCCAAAAAAAAAAAAAAAAAAAAAAAAACTCTTCCCATTCAAGTATGTGACTTGGATTAAGTATGAAATCTGAGATTATAAAAATAAGAGTCCTTAGCTCAATGTATTGAATTAGATATTTTGAAAAACCCCTTTTGTTCCGCTCTGTTTTGACTTAGAAACCCAGTAAGTGGGGTACTAGATCGATCACATTCTGCAATAATCGTCAGTCTTCTAATTTTTCCAGCAATGTAAGTGGATTCCATTTGGCGCTTGAATCAATCATATTGTAGTATTTGGAATGAGGATCGAGTATAACTAAGTTTCAACGCAAATGAATTCCTAGATTGGGAGATCTAGCCATTTCAATTCCATCATGTCGCCAACGGTTTAAATTGAAGAATGGACTGTTTGAGTGCGCGTAAGGAAATCTAGACCATTCTTTTTCGTTTATAATGATTTTTGTTATGTTTATGTTATGTGTGGTGTGTATATTGATTCATTTTGTGATTTAAATTAATGATTCCATGTTTATCACATGATTATACAACCTGTGAAAAAGCAACTGGTTTTGGGCCATTCTTATGTTGCGCAACACGCCAACAACGCAGTGAACCGAGATCCAATCTCCGGTCTCACCCACAAACGATAAACAGAAAGAAATATAATCTAGAAGAATAATCAAAGCATTCCAAACAAACCACAAGACAAGATATATGTGGAAAAACCCCCAACAAAGGTAAAAAAACCACAGGTGCAAACTCCCACTATGAAGAAAACGATATTACAAGCAATATACTAACATTTTCTCTTGGACGTATAGAGAAAACCCTTTGCCCACACTTTAGAATAACTCTCATTAACCCTAGAAAAGCCCTAGGGACCCCTATTTATAGTTTAGGCAACTTCCCTTTCGCACCCTTGCGAAATTGACTCAAATTTCCGCAGTCTGTATTAAATCCACAAAACGAATCTACGTAACCTCGACTGGTAGAGCAGGCTGCTCGACTGGTCGAGCGGACCCTCGACTGGTCAAGCAGGGGCCTCGACCGGTTGAGCACCTCGGAACCAAAAAACTTATGCTCGCTGGACTTTGAGTCGATCTAACCCTCGACTGGTCAAGTGGGCCACTCGACCGGTCGAGCACCCCTGTTCAGATGTGGCTCCACATCTCAACAATCTCCCACTTGGAGACACATCACCATAAACCTTCGTCTTCTACATCCGGAGTACACCATCTCCCTGTCTTCAAGCCTGAAGACCAATAAAAACTGAACAGAGCTTCTGCTTCTCCCGTGTGACCGCCTTGGTCAGCATATCTGCAAGATTCTCACTTGTATAAATCTTCTCTAGAGCAATCGATCCATCTTCCAGTAACGAACGTATGAAGTGATATCTGATATCAATATGTTTGATCCTAAAATGAAAGGCTGAATTCTTAGCCAAGTGTATTACACTTTGACAGTCACTGTACAGCTTGTAATCTGCTTGCTTCTTACCCAACTCTTCCATGAAACCTTGCATCCACACCATCTCCTTGCACGCTTCTGTAGCTGCAATATATTCTGCTTCCGTTGTACTGATAAATACTATCTTCTGTAACTGAGAGATCCAACTGACTATAGCGCTACTCAGAGTAAAGACATAACCTGTAATGATTCTTCTACTGTCGATATCTCCTGCCAAATCTGAATCTACGTAGCCTTGTAGCTTGATTTTCGATTCTCCATGACACAGCCCTACATCCACAGTACCTATCAGGTATCTAAGGATCCACTTCACAGCTTCTCAATGTTTCCTCCCGGAGTTGTTCATGAACTTGCTAACAACTCTCACTGCTTAAGCAATGTCTGGCCTCGTGCTCACTATTGCATACATGAGACTCCCAATAGCTGACGCGTATGGGACTTTAGCCATGTAGTCTTATTCCTCTTATGTCTTTGCACCTTGCTCATTAGAGAGCTTGAAGTGGTTGGCTACTGGAGTGCTAACCGGCTTAGCACCTCTCATACTGAATTGATCAAGTACCTTGGCTATGTACTCTGCCTATGATAAAACTAGTTTCTTATTTTCCCTGTCACAGCATAGGATCTGAGATTTGCATAAGATTTATTTTGCAGCTCCTAAATCCTTCATGGCAAATTCTCTAAACAATTGTCTTTTGAGATCTGAGATGTCCTTCATACTTGATTCGGCCACAAGCATATCATTAACGTACAGAAAAAGGATGATGTACGACATATCAAACTTCTTCAAATAGCAACAGTGGTCTGTATGACATCTCCTAAAACCGTTTCCCGACATGAAACTGTCGAACTTCTTGTACCACTGCTTTGGGGCCTACTTCAGGCCATATAGACTCTTCTTCAGTCTACACGCCTTATTCTCTTTTCCTGGTGCCACGTATCCTGTCGACAGATGCATATATATTTCTTCTTCAACGTCCTCATGAAGAAAGACTGTCTTAACATCTAGCTACTCTAGATGTAAGTCCTCTATAGCCACTATACTCAAGACCATGCGAATCGTAGACATTTTTACCACAGGTGAAAATATTTCAGTGAAGTCGATACCTGCCTTTTGTTGGAAATATTTCACAACCAGTCTGGTCTTGTACCGTTTCGAACCATCGTGCTCCTCCTTCAGTCTGTAAACCCACTTGTTATGAAGAGCTTTCTTACCCTTAGGTAGAGTAACTAGCTCCCATGTACGATTAGACTCAAGAGAGTCCATCTCATCATCCATGGCCTGCTCCCACTTAACTCGTATATTTGACTGTAATGCTTCTTCAAAATACTTTGATTCACCATTATCTGTCAGCAGTAAATAATGTAAGGAGAGTGAGTATCGGACCGTGGGTCTCCTCACAACCGGTGTCTCTGGCTTTGCCTCATAATGCTCCTGCGCATGATCATCATGTAGCGTTGTAACACCTATGTCCGGTAACTCTTCCAACTCTACGAATTCTTTCTCATCGGCCTTGTTTTGTTGCACATTATCCCTATGCATCACTTTTTCATTAAATACTACATCTTTGCTTTTAATAATTTTCTTATTTTCTGTATCTCAAAACCTGTAGCCAAAACCATGCTACTCGTAGCCTATAAACGTGCACTTCTTGGACTTCGTATCCAGCTTATTTCTGTGCTCTGCATCAATGTGAACGTATGAAGTGCAACCGAACACTTTAAGATGTGCAAGATTCACTTCTTTCCTAGTTCACGTTTCTTCTGGTAGCCCACCATCCAATGGTGCTGAGGGACTTCTATTGATAAGATATGCGGCAGTATTCACAGCATCTGCCCAAAATGTCTTGGGCAACCCTGCATGTAACTTCATGCTCCTGGCGCGCTCAAGGATGGTCCTGTTAATGCACTCAGTTATACTGTTCTGCTACGGTGTCCCTGGAATCGTTTTCTGATGTTTGATTCCATTTGCTGCATAATACTTCTCAAACCTCTTATCACAATACTCTCCCCCATTATCTGATCTGAAACATTTTACTATTTTACCTGTCTCATTTTCTACCATTACTTTTCACTTCTTAAATACATCAAATACATCATATTTGTGCTTTAAAAAATAAATCCACAGTTTTCTACTAGCATCATCAATAAATAAAATAAAATAACGTGAACCACCAAGAGATGATACCTGTGTCGGTCCCCACACATCATTGTGCACAAGCTCCAACAGATGAGCCTTGGAGCGCATCTTGTGTTCTTGAAACTGACCCTCTTCTGTTTGCCATACACGTAGTCCTCGCAGAATTCCAAATCAATAGACCTCAGCCCTGATAGCTTCCCTTTTGACAATAGCACTTTCGTCCTTTTCTCACTCATATGTCCCAACCTCTGATGTCATAACTGCCCATTCACTCCAGTTGATGCGACTGCGAGTGAACTATACAATCCTGAAGTCACGTACAAAGTATCTTCCTTATTGCCTCAAGATATCACCAAGACACTTTTTGTGATCTTCCAGGAATCACTAGTGAATGTCGTCACATCTGGTATCGGTCAACTGCCCCACTGAGATCAAATTTTGTTTCAAACTCACTACATGTCTAACATCATTCAATTTCAAAGTCGTTCCATTTTTCTGATTTATATGAACATCTCCCTTTCCAACAATACTGCACGGCTCATCATCACCCAGGTAGACTCTCCCAAAGTCACCTGACACATAATCACGCAGAACTTCCTTATACGAAGTGGCATAAAACGAAGCACCGAGTCTATGACCCAAGACTCATTCCTCGCATCAAGAGAAAAGATCAACGCCTCTGTGTCACTCTCCTCAGATAGATTCACTGAATCCTTCCCGCCTTGAGAGCTTCCTTCTTGTTTCTTAAGCGTCCTGCAATCATATTTCATGTGTCCCTTCTTGCCGCAATTTCAATACTCATCTTTATCTTTCGGTCCCTTGGACTTATTCCTCGACTTAGAACGTCCGTATTTATTACCTCCTTTGTTCAGCAATCTTCCTCTTCTTTCAACGTTTAGAGCATTCCCTGAATCCCCTGAAACTCCTGATGTCTTTCTTTTAGATTCTTCGCTGAGAATTAGACCGGTCACATCATCAAATTTCAGCTTTGTCGACCCTGAAGAATTGCTCACAGCAATCACCAAACCATCCCAACTGTCTGGCAAACTGGACAAGATCAATAACGCCCTGACCTTGTCTTAAAAAATAATGTCAATGGATTCCAACTGGCTCGTGACTATGTTGAACTCGTTTAGATGTTCAGCCACACTCCACCATCTGACATCTTCATGTTGAATAGTTGTTTCATAAGATGAACCTTGTTGGACGCTGAGGGTTTTTCATACATCGTAGTTAGGGCTTCCATTAATTCTTTTGTGGTTTTTACCTTGGATATATTGAAGGCGACGCTCTTAGACAAAGAGAGTCGGATCATTCTTAAAGCCTTCTGATCCAATAAAATCATTCATCATCTATCATCTTCTCTGGTTTCTTCTCTTTTCCTCCTAGAGGAATATAGAGGTCCTTCTGATACAGATAATCTTCCATCTGCATCTTCCAGAAGGCAAAGTTTGAACCATTAAACTTCTCAATTCCAGTCTTCCCTTCTTCTGTCATCGCTCCCACTTGAACTAAACCAATAGCTTTGATACCAGTTGTTGCACAGCACGCCAACAACACAGTGAACCGAGATCCAATCTCCGGTCTCACCCACAAACGATAAACAGAAAGAAATATAATCTAGAAAAATAATCAAAGCATTTCAAACAAACCACAAGACAAGATATACGTGGAAAAACCCCAACAAGGGTAAAAAAAAACCATGGGTGCAAACTTCCACTATAAAGAAAATGATATTACAAGCAATATACTAACATTTTTCCTTGGATGTATAGAGAAAACCATTTGCCCATACTTTAGAATAACTCTCATTAACCCTAGAAAAGCCTTAGGGACCCCTATTTATAGTTTAGGCAACTTCCCTTTCGCACCATTGTGAAACTGACTCAAATTTCTACAATCCATATCAAATCCACAAAACGAATCTGCGTAACCTCAACTAGTCGAGCAAGCTGAGCGGCCGGTCGAGCAGGGGCCTCGACCGGTTGAGTACCTCGGAACCAAAAAACTGATGCTCGCTGGACTTTGAGTCGAGCCAGCCCTCGACTGGTCGAGTGGGCCACTCAACTAGTCGAGCACCCCTGTCCAGATGTGGCTCCACATCTCAACATCTTAATTGTTTTCTTTACGATCTTGCGTCTAATAATTGATCTCATCTTACCTTTGAATTAGACTACACGGATTTATCGAGATCTTGATGCCCAATGTAGACCTAGTGGATGCATCCAAGCCACTGAAATTAGATCATGGACACCATTTAGAAATCACATATGTATACATATGGGTTTCATTAAAAAGCTTGTGGGGAGAGAGGAATTGTGGATGGTTTAAATCATCCGAAAGGTGGCTCATGGCCTCGTCATCGCCCCCACCCAAGTCCGTCCATGTGGGCGTAAGAGGGGGAGGGAAGGCGTGCGCAAGCTCTCTTCTCTCTCTCTCTCTCTCCTCTCTCTCTCTCTCTCTCTCCTTTTTTCCATTCCACATTATCCCTATCTTCTCATTAGTCGAAAATTCTAATTTGGAATCTCCCAAAATCTCTACAATTCTAAATAATACAAAATTAGGATTTTGGGGAATCCCAAAATTTTTAAAAAAAAAAAAAAATACCTTGATTAATGGTCCATATGTCCTTCACAATCCACAATTTTGTCATATTGCATATATATATATATATGATGTTTTTTATTCAAATGTGTCCATCCGTGCATGGATCGGACCATATGATGTGGGCCCACCCTTGGCTAGGATTGAGCCCGGCCCACAACCACTGCATTGTTGGATCAGCAAGTGGACCCACTGCATTGTTGGATCAGCAAGTGGACCCGAAATTGATACATGTGTCGGCTCTCATGTAGTCTTAATGACATAGCAAATTGTAGCCCACTAGTTCCTTTTTGGCTCCCCTGTGGGAGATCTAATTCATTAGTTTTGTTCTCCTTGTTGAGATCTTTGAAACAAGCAGTCACCTCAATTAGAGTTTGGATCACAAAGTTATTAGATGAACAATATTGGTCATAAAATAAGTGGGCTATATCTCCTGATCCACTGGTTAGGATGAGATGAAGATTAGTCTTAAGTAATGTTTTCAAAACGCTTTTTCAAGATGGTCCGATTGGATTGGATAAATCTTATCTAGATTTGGCTGCATTAATTGTGGTTGTTTATGGAATATTTTGGACATATCCAATTCATTTCATGTCAGATTTGACTTAAATTCGCTTCTTAGCTCGATTGGCACGTTTTAGAAATGTTCATCAACTTAAATTTATCAAAGTATAGGCCAATCATGGAGATTTGATCAAAACAGCCCCTGAAACAAAGATAGTCCTTATGGAGATGCACACAACACACTAGGATTTTTAGTTTAGAGTGCAAGTGGGCTCATATGAAAACAAATGGTTGGTTCAATTAAAAAAATACGACAACCATAATTTCACATTCTTATATCAAGTCTCGATTAGGCTCAAGTTTGGGCCTTTACCCATGCTTCCAGGGCTGATACTAACCATTGGTAAAAGGAAAAATCCAACAATTATCATACTTCTTTAAGATGATTTGGATAGAGCGGGACCATGGAGCAATCCTTGAGTCTAAGATTCATAGGTTGAAACTAGTTGTGCTAATCACCAAAGTGGCTTGGTCAATGAAAATCTTTTATTATAAACTTGTAAATGTGGAATTCGATAATTCTCCATACAAATTGAGGATTGCATTAGATTGCATTTGTGTTCATAGTAAACAATGATTGAAACAAAGAAAGATCATTGTTTGGCGTGATACAAGAGGTGTGGAGTGATTGACGCTAGTAATATAAGTTTAAGAGATCCATCTTAGATAAAGGTGTTAGGTGTCTTAAATTTATGTAATAAGCATTGATCAATTTCATGTTCAATGAAACCACTTGTGTATCATGATTTCACCCAAAAGATGAGTCACGATGATACGTCAAACTCTTGCTAGAATTGATGAAGAAGGCCCATCATCATTTTGAACAATTTGATTTAAATGCCCTAATCAATTGAACAAAAGTGCAATGCGTATATTTTTTCCTTTAGTTTATGTCGATGCATTATGTAGATGGACGTATTTATTAATTTGTGTGCCCTCCATAAAGCATAATTTAGTTTCTTATTTAGACATATATGGTTATGTGTTTAAATTTGAAATGGAGAGATTAGTATTTATTATTATTTGAATGTGATTGGCATTAGTACTTTAGTTAATAACATTCATTAATTGAACTTGAATGCCTAACACATTTACAATGTTAGTTCTTTAAATGGAAAAGGGAGTCACGCTAAGCGAAGCTTATGCGCGCGCAATGGCTTTTCAGTCATTGCTTGCTGGCTTCAATGAAATTCCATCAAGTTATGGAATAAGCGATTGGTCACATCTCTGTGAGATAATGGAAAGACTTGTGTGAGAAGGAATTCTCCACTCTCTAGACTTTTCAGACTTTAAAGTATGCATTAACTGCATTAAAGGAAAGTAGAATGAAACTAGAAAGAAGGGTGCCGCTAGGATCGTAGGACTCTTAGTGGTAATACAAAAAAAAACATCTACAGACTATTCCTTACTGCATTTTGGAAGGTGCGGAAGTATTTTTTTTCATCAACTTTATAAATGACTGCTCTTACTATGAGTACACATACCTTATATATGATAAATTAGTTATCTTAGATGTATTTGAGTTCTATAGACCTATAGGATTATGGCATCAACACCCAATACAACATGCCTAAGGCACCAGAGCATAATAGTATAGCTGAAATACACAATTACACCCTATAAGACATAGTGTGTAGCATAATTAATAATTCAATGATACTAGAACTTGTGGGTGACACGATAAAAAATAAAAATAAAAATAAAAAATAAATAATAAAAAAATTAGTAATATATATCCTTAATTAAGTCCTAAGCAAGGTTGGATCGAAAACGTTTGAATTGTAATTTGAAAGTAAGCCCATTTTGTGACACCTTCATGTATAGATTGTCCTATCAAAACCGAGCTTTTCAATACATAAGAAAGAAAACTTGAGCCAAGAAGGTTAATTGTTGGATACGTAGAGAAGTCAAAAGGTTTCAGGATCTATTCTTTCCAACTCCATTAGGATTGTAGAAACTAGAAATGCAGAGTTTATTAAGGATACAAAAAATAGTGAGAATATTAACTCTACCCAATAGATTGGTACTATGAAGAATGAATTAAAATTCATAAAGGACAATAAAGTCTAAAATCTTATTTTATTGCCCAAAGGAATTAAGCCGATTGGTTGCAAAGGGAGACTTTATGAGTAATATCGAAAGATATAAAGCCAAATTAGTTGTTAAGAGTTTTAATCAATGTAAAGGCATTAACTTTACAAAGACTTTCTCTACAATACCAAGACAAGTGTTGTACTACTTATAACAAAAAAAAAAAAAAGGACTTTATACATAGATATAGAAGATTCGATCGTTTGGGATTGATTAGATACCCGAACTCAGTTTTTGCTAGAAATTTTTTAATTTATGGGTTATAAAGACCAAAACCGTTGAGAATGTTTGTGACAATTTGATGCCGGGATGAACGTGATGAGGATAACTACTCCAAATCCACGGAGCTTCTCTGGACTCCTCACAGAGACTTCTCGAATCCACAAAGAAAGAAAGTAGAAAATAGAAATAAATTCTAATAAATTCGAAACTGATTAATTGATGACTAAAAACGAGTTCACAACCCTTTAAATAGGGGTACCAAGCAATGGGAAAGAAATCAGAATCAAACTACAGCTAGAACTCTTAGAATCCGCGACTTACTATAAATAGTAAACTTACTATTTATAGACGGTCGTGATGTCTACTAGTGCGCAAGGTTTTCAGCCAAAAATAGTAAGTGTCCTATTTGGCTTCACCAAACCGTTCTCCTAATTATTCTAAGCTCTTTTCACGTTGGGCGCAACTCCTAAAGCCCGACGGATGAAGAGTTATAACCAAACTGAAACTTACTATTTATAGTAAAAACGAAATTAAAGCGGGGAAACGACCGTCGATCCAGGGGTTTTTCGCAATTCCAGGCATCGCAACTCAGCATAGCAGGGTTGGTTGGCTAAAGTAGCTCGTTCTACCCCAAAATCATATATTTTACGTCAGGTGACTCATTCTGGATTGCGAGATACGCCTGATCTAAGGTCCGACGGTCTGGATCACTTCTGTCGTCGACCGGGCCTTTTCTGATCCATCATGAAACTGTCCGCGACCTGCTCTACATCAGTCCCCTCCACTTCAAAAGAACTCGTCCTCGAGTTCTCATCCTGCGCTGGTTCATGATACTCGGTCAGGTCCGCGATGTTGAAAGTCCATGAGATCGCCATGTCGTCGGGAAGATCAACAACATAGGCGTTGTCATTGATCTTTCGAATGATTGGGACGGGTCCAATCTTCTTATTTTTCAACTTGTTGTACATCCCAGTCGGAAATCTCTCTTTGCGCAGATGGACCATAACTCGGTCGCCCACCTCGAATACTTTTTGTCTTCGGTGCTTGTCCGCTTGTTCCTTGTACTTCTCGTTCAAGGCATGTAGTTTGGTCTGCACTTCCGCATGGATGCCCATGATTTTGTCTGTCATATGTTCTGCTGCAATGCTCGTGTCTGGGTGCTTGGGCAGAGGGACCAAGTTAAGCGTGTGGCGAGGCACTCGCCCATTCATAATCTGAAACGGTGATTTCCCTGTCGAGCGGTTCACCATGTTGTTGAATGCAAACTCTACTTGAGACAAAGCCAAATCTCACTGCTTCGGTTTTTCTCCTGAAATACAGCGAAGGAGGTTTCCCAACGTGCGATTCACAACTTCAGTCTTCCCATCAGTATGTAGGTGGTAAGCACTGCCGAATTGAAGTCATGTATCGAATCGAGTCCACAAAGTTCGTCAAAAGTGGCTAATGAACTTCGTGTCACGATCAGAAGTAATGGTCTTGGGGACCCCGTGTAGCCGTACAACCTCCCTGAAGAATATATTCGCCACGTGTGTTGCATCGAGGGTCTTCTTGCATGGGATAAAGTGCGTCATTTTGGAGAAACGATCTACCATCACGAACACCGAATCCATGCCACATTGTGTTCATGGGAGACCAAGCACGAAGTCCATTGATAAATCCTCCCAAGGACCGTTAGGCACAGGTAACGGGGTGTAGAGGCCCGTATTCTGAGGTTATCCCTGGAGGTTTGACAAACATGACAACGTTGTACGGCTTTTTCCAGATTACGTACTAATTGCGGCCAGTAATATACCGCTCTTCCACAAGAGCTCACGTCTTGTCTCGCCCAAGGTGTCCACCAAGGCCAACTCCATGCAGCTCCTGAATAATCTGCTCCCTTAGATAACTTTAAGGGATGCACAATCGATTCTCTTTGAAGAGAAAATCGTCCTGTATATGAAGGTTACTGGGGTGACCTTCTTGACACTTCACCCAAGAATATTTGAAGTCCTCATCCTCGGCATACAGCTCCTTGAGACAATCGAAGCAGACCACCTTGTTGCTCATCGTAACAAGTAGTGATGCACGACGGCTAAGTGCATTAGCCACCTTGTTCTGCTGCCCTGACTTGTGCTTCAGAACGAACGTGAATTCCTGTAAAAACGTAACCCATCTAGCATGCACACGATTCACGTTATTCTGACTATTAATAAACTTTAATACTTAATGGTCAATATAAAGAACAAACTTTCTTTGAATCAGATACTGCCGCCAATGTTGCAGCACCTGAACAACTGCGTACAACTCAAGCTCATAAGTCGACCACTTCTTTCGAGCTTCGCTGAGCTTCTCACTGTAGAAGGCTATCGGCCTGCTTTCTTATGATAATACTCCCCCAATTCTGACGTATGAAGCGTCACACTCAACATCAAACAATTTGTCGAAATTAGGAAGCACCAAGACCGGTGTTGTAGACAAACGATGCTTGATCTCATGAAAGCTCTTGTCAGCTTTATCGGTCCACTGAAACGGTCCTTTTTGCATGCAATCTATTATAGGCGCGACTATGGTGCTAAAATCTCACACAAATCAACGATAGAAAGTCGCCAACCAGTGAAAGCTCCTCACCTCATGAATGTTCGTCGGGATCGGCCATTCCCTAATAGCTCGCACCTTTTCATCATCCACACGAATGCCTATGGACGTTACAACAAACCCTAGAAACAATAGGCTGTCAGTTAAGAAACTACACTTCTTCAAGTTGAGATATAACTTGTTAATTTGTAGGACCTGTAGCACCTGCCTGAGATGTTTCCTATGCTCCGCCTCATCCTGGCTATATGTCAATATGTCATCAAAATATACTACCACAAATCGGCCAGTAAACGGTTTTAGCACTTGATTCATCAAACGCATAAAAGTACTTGGTGCGTTCGATAGGCCGAAAGGCATGACCAGCCACTCATACAACCCTTCTTTAGTCTTAAATGTCATTTTTCACTCATCACCGGGTCAGATACGAATCTGATGGTACCCGCTCCTCAGATCTAGTTTAGATAATACCTTGGCACCTTCTAGCATATCGAGCATGTCATCCAACTGTGGTATTGGGAATCGATATTTGATGGTAATTTTGTTGATTGCCCGGCTGTCAACACACATGCGCCAGCTTCCATCTTTTTTTAGCGTTAATAATACTAGTACGATACATGGGCTCATGCTCTCTCTCAAGAGACCCTTACAGATCAATTCCTCCACTTGCCCCTGAAGTATCTCGCACTCCTTCGGACTCATCCGATAATGAGGGCGGTTGGGCAGGCTAGCCCCAGGGACGAAGTCTATGTGATGTTGGATGTCCCTCATGGGGGGCAATCCATCAGGTAAATCCTCAGGCCAAACTTCTTTGAATTCGTTTAGTAACAGTCTTAAGCTTGGAGGGATATTTGAGGGTTCCTCTTCCTCGCCCTTAACTACTACGGCGTATACCTTGCCGGTTTCCTTGGATTCCTCCATGAAATTCTGAATGGTCAAGAGGGAACTTCCCTCCACTTTAGAAGCTGCAGGGTGGTTCTCTGGTACCATAGGGGCAAGGATTATTTTTCGACTATCCTTGACAAATACGTAGACATTGTCTCGTCCCCGATGAGTCGCATCACGGTCCGACTGCCAGGGTCGACCGAGTAGCATGTGGCAAGCGCTTCCATGTTGACTACGTCACAAAGTATCTAATCCCTATAATTTTTACCAATTGAAAATGAGATAGTGCATTGATCAGTTACCTTGGTCTCATTCACCTTTTTTATCCAGCCAATTGAGTACGGGGAAGGATGTTTCGTCGTTGGTAGCCGCAACTTGCCCACCATCACTCTTGAGACGATGTTCTCGCTACTACCACTGTCTATGATCACATCACAGACCTTTCCGTTAACAGTGCACCGAGTACGAAATATATTGTGTCGCTGTGGATGTAATTCCTTTTGTGGGGTATACAGTAATCGCCTCACAACTAGAAATTCGCCACGATCCTCGCTTGTCATTTCATCGTCACCTGCTATTTCTTCAGTAGTTTGTTCATGTTCATCATAGGCATGGTGTTTTCTACAACCTCATCTTCATTACCTCCTTCGTTTATAGTCAAGTGTGTTGCAGGACGTTGAGGACAGGTGTTTAATAAGTGGCCTGGCTGGCCACAACAGTAACAATTGTTCGACCTTGGCCGAGCATAAGGATTTGGAATCCTACTCGGGCCCGCTGTTGTGGGTGCTACACGTTGAGGTCTGGATGAGCCACTCCCCGTGTCACGGTTTACAGTTATAAGAGGTTGATGACGTTCTCCTACTGGATATTTTCCTCGTGCCAGCACTAGATCCTGCGTGGGACCCATCATGGGGGGTCGAGTTGAAGGATAGGGACGATCAGGAACTCTTGCAAGTTGTGTTTCTGCCCTATTTGTCAATTGAACTGCTTCATCTACGGTCTCGACTGGGTACATCTGAACTCGGTCCTAATTGTCAGTCACAACCCACCTATAAATTGTGTCACCTTCTGTGACTCAGATTCTGACAGATCGTTTCGTGTAGCCAGCCGCTGGAATTCTTCAGTGTAATCTGTGACGGTTCGATTTCCTTATCGGTAATTTTGGTATTGCTGGAATAATATCTGCTCATAATCACTGGGGAGAAATTGTGATCGAATAAGACGTCTCATCTGTGGCCATGATGAGATGGGCTCCTTATTCTGGCAGGCTCGTGAGAGTTGTAATTGTTCCCACCATGTAGAAGCACCAGATTTTAACTTAAACGCTACCAATTTTACCCTTTTATGATATGGCACGTCCATATAATCAAAATATCTCTCTACTTCGGCTAGCCAATCGAGGAAATCTTCTATATGTAGTAAACCATTAAAACTAGGAAGTTCAGCCTTACCTCGATAGTCTCTTTCAGCACGATCTCGGTGATCGCCTCCATGGATTGGTCGTTGGGCAAAACCCTCATTAAGGTCCCCGTCGCTAAAACTTGAATCATCTGGTGTAGCCCTACGGTTTGCCACTGGTAGTACTCTACGGATATTGTGGTTGTGTCGTACAGCAACCATGGGTGGTGGAGCCACCATGGGTGGTAGAGCACCACCTAGGGCTCGGGGCAGAAGTAGCGCATCCGCAAGACGGTCGAGGGTTGCCTGCAGCCCTTGCATGGTCAACTGACTCTCCCGGTGTAAAGCTTCCACTCTTTCCGAAAGATAACGAATCTCTGGATCATCGTCCACAGGATTTTAATCCATACCTTCATTGTTTGTCATCGGCCTGAGGGGAGTCCTCGCTCTGATACCAATTGACGCAGGGATGAATGTGATGAGGATAACTACTCCGAACCACGGAGCTTCTCTGGACTCCTCACAGAGACTTCTCGAATCTACGAGGAAAGAAAGCAAAAAATATAAATAAATTCTAATAAATTCGAAACTGATTAATTGATGACTAAAAACAAGTTCACAACCCATTAAATAGGGGTACCAAGCAATGGGAAAGAAATCAGAATCAAACTACAACTAGAACTCTTAGAATCTGCGACTTACTATAAATAGTAAACTTACTATTTATAGATGGTCGTGATGTCTACTAGTGCGCAAGGTTTTCGGCCAAAAATAGTAAGTGTCCTATTTGGCTTCACCAAACCATTCTCCTAATTATTCTAAGCTCTTTTCACGTTGGGCGCAACTCCTAAAGCCCGACGGATGAAGAGTTATAACCAAACTGAAACTTACTATTTATAGTAAAAACGAAATTAAAGTAGGGAAACGACCGTCGATCTAGGGGTTTTTCGCAATTTCGGGCGTTGCAACCCAGCATAGCTAGGTTGGTTGGCTAAAGTAGCTCGTTCTACCCCCAAATCATATATTTTACGTTAGGTAACTCATTCCGGATTGCGAGATACGCCTGATTTAAGGTCCGACGGTCTGGATCACTTCTGTCGTCGACCGGGCCTTTTCTAATCCATCTTAGCCATAAAACTGTCCGCGACCCGCTCTACATCACAATTCTGATATAAAATGGAAGAAGAAAACGATAAACTAAAAACAAAGGGAAACAGAGTTGGACTGAAACTCTACTACTTCATTGATAAAGAAATGGCCATTATATAGGCTAAAAAACAAATAGTCACAAACACAAAAATAGGCACCACTAATATCATGCTAAACAACTCCTACAACTAGGTAACAAATAGAAACAAACTATTGAACTCCTAAAGACTAGAACAACCCAAATCAACACATTCTAACGTGCTGCTACTAATTTATTCAACAATCCCTCCCTTAAACTGTTGTTCCATACATAACATCAGTTTAATAAGACTCAAACTTTGAAGCGTCATCTCTCAGATAAAGTCCTTTGAACTGCAAACACCAAGTAGCTCCTTGAGCTTCTGAAATGCTGAAAATTTGAGAGGCTTTATTAGAATATCAGCAATCTGGTCTTCACTTCTGCAGTAAACCAGATTAATATCATTCGTGAGATCCCTCAAGAAATGATACTTCACATCTATATGCTTGCTTCGACCATGTAGAACAGGATTCTTTGAGAGCTTTATTGCTGAACTGTTGTCATGGTAAATGAGAGTAGGCCCATCTTCTTTGAACTGCAGCTCTTCAAGAATCTTCTTCAGCCAAATAGCTTGACAAGTACAAGCTGTTGCTGCAACAAATTCAGCTTCAGTGGTTGACAATGTGACGATTGGCTGCTTCTTTGATGACCATGAAACAGCTCTTGTTCCCAATATAAAAACATACCCAGATGTACTTTTTCGATCATCAGAATCTCCTGTATAATCACTATCTGTAAAGCCAAACAAATCTGACTTTTCTCCCTCTTTGAAGAACAACCCAAACTCCTTAGTACCTTGCAAGTACCTAAGAATTTTTTTTGCAGCCAAAAGATGAATCTCTGTTGGACACTCCATGTATCTACTAATGACACTTATAGCATGCATTATATCAGGCCTTGTTGCAGTCAAATACATTAAGCTCCCCACAATCTGCTTGTAAAGAGTATTGTTAACCTTCTTTCCTCCATCATCCTTGTTTAGCTTCAAACCAAACTCATACGGTGTATTCACAGGATTACAATCCTTCATCTGAAACTTGTCCAAGATTTCTCCCACATACTTTTTTTGAGAAATAAGAATGTCAGTAGAGGACTGCAACACTTCTATGCCAAGAAAGTAATGCATCATGCCAAGATCAGACATTTCAAATTCAGCCATCATGAATTTCTTAAAGCTTTCAAACATGGTTGTATTACTTCCAGTATAAATTAGATCATCTACATATAAGCAAACAATGAGCATTTTCCCTCCATCCTCAACTTTTATGAAAAGTGTATGTTCATAAGGACATTTTTGAAATCCTTCCTTCAAAAAAAAGTTTCTATACGATAATACCAAGCCCGTGGGGCTTGTTTTAATCCATATAGAGCCTTATTTAGTCTATACACTTCATGCTCATTTCCAGATTTCACATAACCAGGAGGTTGATCGATAAATACCAGTTCCTTTAAATCTCCATGGAGGAACGCCGACTTCACGTCCAGCTGGAAGATAGGCCATGAGTTCTGAGCTGCTAATGTAATCACCAATCTAATTGTGTCATGCCTTGCAACTGGAGCAAAGACTTCTTTATAATCAACACCGAACTCTTGCTTATAGCCTTTGGCCACCAAGCGTGCCTTGTACTTGTCGACTTCACCATTCTTCTTCAGCTTTGTCTTGTAAACCCACTTCACACCAATTGTTTTGTGCCCTTCTGGAAGATCAGATAACTCCCAAGTGTCATTCTTTTCGATGGCTACAATTTCAGCATCCATAGCCTTCCGCCATTTTGATTCTTTGACAGCACTTTCAAACACTGTAGGATCGCAATCTGAAAATAGAGCAAAATGAGTGAGTGGGTCTTCAGATTGATCAATTCCAGTTACCTCATAATCTGACATCCATTCTGGCCTCCTTCGAACACGATGAGAACGTTATTCAACTGCTGCTTCTGGTGCTGTTGGAGTGACTTCAGAGGCTACAGGAGTTTCGTTTTGAGGATTCTCAAATGCATCAGTTGTTGGAGCAAGGTGTTGCTGCGGCTGGTTTGCTTCATCACCATCTTCTCCATCAAAACTAGTTGGAATTGGCTCTCCAACTACATTTTTGCTCCATTCTCAGATTTGATCTTCATCAAAAACAACTTTTCGACTGATAAGTATTTTCTTAGTGTTAGGATTGTAAAGCTTATCAGCTTTTGACTGATTACTAACACCAAGAAAAATGCATTTTTCTCCCTTATCATCCAGCTTCTTCCTCTTCTGATCTGGAATATGGGCATATGCAACACACCAAAAAATTCTGAAGTGATCAATAGCTGGTTTCCTTCCGCTCCATGCTTCCTCTGGTGTCATATTTTAAACAGCAAGTGTGGGACTTCTATTCAATATACGAATGCTTCAGTTAACTGCTTCAGGCCAGAAGCTCTTTGGAATACAGCTCCTTATTAAAAGACTTCGCACCATATTTAGAATAGTGTGATTCTTCCTTTCACAAACGCCATTCTGTGGGGCCGTATAAGCTGTTGTAAGCTGCCTCTTGATTCCATGAGTCTCACAGAAACTTGCAAATTCATGTGAGTTATATTCTCCACCATGATCTGTGCGAAGAATTTTTATGGGACTACCAACTTCTTTCTCAACCAACGCTTTAGAGCTTTTAAAGGCTAGAAAGGCTTCAGACTTCTCTTGCAAAAAATAAACCCAGCTTTTGCGACTAAAATCATCAATGAAGGTAAGTATATATCTCTTACCTCCATTAGAGCATGGAGTTATTGGCCCGCAAATGTCGGAATAAACAAGCTCCAGTGCAGCCTTTGTTGAGATGTGGAGCCACATCTGGGGGTCGCACGACCGGTAGTGGCCCCTGCTCGACCGGTCGTGGGGTCCGCTCGACCAGTCGTGAGCAGTCGTGGACTGGCTCGACTCAAAGTCCAGCGAGCATCAATTCCTGGGGTCCGAGATGCTCGACCGGTCGTGGGCCATGCTCGACTGGTCATGGGGTCCTCTCGACTGGTCGTGCAGCCTGCACGACCAGTCGAGGTTACGCAGATTCGTTTCTGGATTTGATGCGGACTACGGATTTTTTAGTCGGTTTTCGCAAGGGTGCGAAAGGGAAGTTGCCTAAACTATATATAGGTGTTCCTATGGCTTTTCTAGGGTATGAAAAATAATTTAAAGGTGTGGACAAAGGATTTTCTATGTACTTCCAAGGGAGAGGTTAGTATATTACCTTGTAATCTTCATTTTTCTTCATAGTGGAAGTTTACATCTGTGGTATTTTACCCTTGTTGAGGTTTTTCCACATATATCTTGTCTTGTGGTTTATTTGGAATGCTTTGATTCTTTTTCTAGTTTATATTTCTTCCTGTTTATCATTTGTGGGTGAGACTTGAGATTGGATCTCGGTTCACTGCGTTGTTGGGGTGCTGCGCAACAACTGGTATCAGAGTCATTGGTTTAGTTCTATTTGGGAGCGATGACAGAAGAAGGGAGGACTAGAATTAAGAAGTTTGATGGTTCAAACTTTGCCTTCTGGAAGATGCAGATGGAGGATTATCTGTATCAGAATGACCTTTATATTCCTTAAGAGGAAAAGAGAAGAAATCAGAAAAGATGACAGATGATGAATGATTTTTATTGGATAGGAAGGCTTTAGGAACGATCTAACTCTCTTTGTCTAAGAGCGTCACCTTCAATATATCTAAGATGAAAACCACAAAAGAATCAATGGAAGCCCTAGCCACCATGTATAAAAAACCCTCAGCGTCCGACAAGGTTCATCTTATGAAACAGTTATTCAACATGAAGATGTCAGATGGTGGAAACGTGGCTGAACATCTAAACAAGTTCAATACAGTCACGAGTCAGTTGGAATCCATTGGCATTGTTTTTTAGGATGAGGTCAGGGCGTTATTGATCTTGTCCAGTTTGTCAGACAATTGGGATGGTTTGGTGATTGCTGTGAGCAATTCTTCAAGGTCGACAAAGCTGAAATTTGATGATGTGGCCGGTCTAATTCTCAACGAAGAATCTAGAAGAAAGGCATCAGGAGTTTCAGGAGATTCAAGGAATGCTCTAAACGTTGAAGGAAGAGGAAGATCGCTGAACAAAGGAGGCAATAAACACGAGCGTTCTAAGTCGAGGAAAAAGTCCAAGGGACCGAAAGACAAAGATGGGTGTTGGCATTGCGGCAAGAAGGGGTACATGAAACGTGATTACATGGCGCTTAAGAAACGAGAAGGAAGCTCTCAAGGCGGGAATGATTTAGTAAATCTATCTGAGGAGAATGACACAGAGGCGTTGATCTTGTCTCTTGATGCGAGGAATGCGTCTTGGGTTATAGACTCGGGTGCTTCGTTTCATGCCACTTCATGTAAGGAAGTTCTGCGTAATTATATATCAGGTGACTTCGGGAGAGTCTACCTGGGTGATGATGAGCCGTGCAGTATTGTTAGAAAGGGGGACGTTCATGTAAATCAGAAAGACGGAACGGCTTTAAAATTGAAGGATGTTAGACATGTACCGAGTTTGAAACGTAACTTGATCTCAGTGGGGCAGTTGGCCGATACTGATTATATGACGACATTCACCAGTGATTCCTGGAAGATCACAAAAGGTGCCTTGGTGATATCTCGAGGCAAGAAAGAAGGTACTTTGTACGTGACTTCAGGATCGTATAGTTCACTCGCAGTCGCATCAATTGGAGTAAATGGGCAATTATGGCATCAGAGGTTGGGAATATGAGTGAGAAAGAGATGAAAGTGTTAATGTCAAAAGGGAAGCTACCAGGGCTGAGGTCTATTGACTTGGAATTCTGCGAGGACTGTGTGTATGGCAAGCAGAAGAGGGTAAGCTTCAAGAAGACGGGACGCACTTCAAAGACGCATCTGTTGGAGCTTGTACACACTGATGTGTAGGGACCGGCACAGGTATTATCTCTTGATGGCTCATATTATTTTGTTTCCTTTATTGATGATGCTAGTAGAAAACTGTGGGTCTATTTCTTAAAACATAAATCTGATATATTTAATGTATTTAAGAAGTGGAAAGTAACGGTAGAAAACGTGACAGGTAAAACAGTAAAATGTCTCAGATCTGATAATGGAGGAGAGTACTGTGATAAGAGATTTTAGGAGTATTGTGCAGCAAATGGAATCAAACATCAAAAACTATTACAGGGATACTACAGCAGAATAGTGTTGCTGAGCACATTAACAGGACCATCCTTGAGCGCGCAAGGAGCATGAGGTTACATGCAGGGTTGCCCAAAATCTTTCGGGCAGATGCTGTGAATACTGCCGCATATCTCATCAATAGAAGCCTCTCAGCACCATTAGATGGTGGGCTACCAGAAAAAACATGGACTGGGAAAGAAGTGAACCTTGCACATCTTAGAGTGTTTGGTTGCACTTCATACGTTCACATTGATACGGAGCACAGAAACAAGCTGGATGTGAAATTCAGGAGGTGCACGTTTATAGGATACGGGCAACATAATTTTGGCTACAGGTTTTGGGATGCAGAAAACAGGAAAATCATCAGAAGCAAGGACGTAGTCTTCAACGAAAAAGTGATGCATAAGGACAGTGTACAGGAAAATAAGGCGGAGGAGAAAGAATTCATAGAGTTAGAAGAGTTACCGGACACAGGTGTTACAGCGCCACAGGATGATCATGCACAAGAGCATTATGAGGCAGAGCCATAGACACCGGTTGTGAGGAGGTCTACTCGGGAGAGGAAACCCACGGTCCGATACTCACCCTCCTTACAAATAATGATGAACCAGAGTGTTTTGAAGAGGCATTACAGTCAGATACACGGGTTAAGTGGGAGCAGACCATGAATGATGAGATGGACTCTCTTGAGTCTAATCGTACATGGGAGCTAGTCACTCTACCCAAGGGTAAGAAAGCTCTTCATAACAAGTGGGTTTACAGACTGAAGGAGGAGCACGGTGGTTCGAAACAGTACAAGGCTAGATTGGTTGTGAAAGGGTTTCAACAAAAGGCATGTATCGATTTCACTGAAATATTTTCACCTGTAGTAAAAATGTCTATGATTCGTATGGTCTTGAGTATAGTAGCTACAGAGGACTTACATCTAGAGCAGCTAGATGTTAAGACAGCCTTTCTTCATGGGGACCTTGAAGAAAAGATATATATGCATCAACCGACAGGATACGTGGCACCAGGAAAGGAGAGCAAGGTGTGTAGACTAAACAAGAGTTTATTTGGCCTTAAGCAGGCCCCGAGGCAGTTATTTAAGAAGTTCGATAGTTTCATGTCAGGAAACGATTTTAGGAGGTGTCATGTAGACCACTGTTGTTATTTGAAGAAGTTTGATAAGTCATATATCATCCTTCTTCTGTACGTTGATGATATGCTTGTAGCCGGTTCAAGCATGAAGGACATCTTAGATCTCAAAAGACAACTGTCTAGAGACTTTGCCATGAAGGATTTAGGAGCTGCAAAATAAATCCTAAGCATGAGGATAAAGCGTGACAGGGAAAACAAGAAACTGGTTTTGTCACAGGCAGAGTACGTAGCCAAGGTACTTGATCGATTCAATATGGGAGGTGCTAAGCCGGTTAGCACTCCATTATCCAACCACTTCAAGCTATCAAAGGAGCAAGGGGCAAAGACGCATGAGGAATAAGACTACATGGCTAAAGTCTCATACGCGTCAGCTATAGGGAGTCTCATGTATGCTATGGTGAGCACGAGGCTAGACATTACTCAAGCAGTGGGAGTTGTTAGCAGGTTCATGAACAACCCTAGGAAGGAACATTGGAAAGTTGTGAAGTGATCCTCAGATACCTGGTAGGTACTGTGGATATAGGGTTGTGTTATGGTGGATCGGAAATCAAGTTACAAGGCTACATCGATTCAGATTTGGCAGGAGATATCGACAGCAGAAGAAGCACTATAAGTTATGTTTTTTCTCTGGGTAGTGCTGCAGTCAGTTGGGTCTCTCAGTTACAAAAGATAGTATATATCAGTACGACAGAAGCAGAATATGTGGCGGCTACATAAGCGTGCAAGGAGATGGTGTGGATGCAAGGTTTCATGGAAGAGTTGGGTAAGAAGCAAGCAGATTGTAAGCTGTACAGTAATAATCAGAGTACAATACACTTGGCTAAGAATTCAACCTTTCATTTAAGAACCAAGCATATTGGCATCAGATATCACTCCATACGTTCGTTATTCAAAGATGGATTGATTGCACTGGAGAAGATTCATACAAGTGAGAATCCTGTGGATATGCTGACCAAGGCGGTCACACGGGAGAAGCTGAAGCTTTGTTCAGCTTTGATTGGTCTTCAGGCTTGAAGACGGGAAGGTGATGCACTCCGGATGAAGAAGACAAAGGTTTATGGCGATGTGTCTCCAAGTGGGGAGATTGTTGAGATGTGGAGTCACATCTGAGGGTCACACGACCGGTAGTGGCCCCTTCTCGACCAGTCGTGGGGTCCGCTCGACCAGTCGTGAGCAGTCGTGGACTGGCTCGACTCAAAGTCCAGCGAGCATTGTCACACCCCAAACTCGAAACCGGCTCACAAAATTCTCGATCGCCGAATCTGGTGCCGACAGCCTCCGTAGTACCCCATTCTCGGCTCCCGACGTCCATACACCAGATTCCGATCATGGGATCCTACAAGAAGAATTTTCCAACGTACACTTTTCTCATAAGAAGCATAACTACAAGCATACCCAAATCACAAAGGCAACATCATCATCACGTATCCACAAATATAAACATTTGAATACAATGCTGAAAGGGAAATACTTATATTGAAAATCAAAGCTCCAAAAGACACTGCATGCTCCAAGCTCCATTCTGCTACAACCTAACGCCACCTGCACGCATCTATCGTGCATAAGCTTATAGAAAGCTTAGAGGATGGTGTAAGTGTGTGCTCAAGATAAGTGTCAAGCACACAATTATAATGCCGTAATCATACAATATCAGAAATATTGGCAAGATCATGAATCATACGATATCAGAGTACGCAATACAAATCAGTTATATAAATGAGGAGTCAAAGAGAGCCAAGTATCAGATGCCGTATTTAAATCATATAAATGCAGAAACACAGTAACCCAAAATACCATATGCCGCGGATGTAATGCAATATGCGGTGCGAATGGAATGACCATGCTGGAGTGTGATAGTACGTAGTATGGCACGCTATAGGGTCCATCACAAGGGATGAACAATTGCAATCAGCCGGAGAAAGAACGTAGTATGGCACGCTATGGGGTCCATCAGCCAGAGAAAGACCATTTATCCACGTGGCTTCATAATGTGCAATCAGCCGGAGAAAGACCATTTATGGCACGCTATGGGGTCCATCACAAGGGATGAACAATTGCAATCAGCCGGAGAAAGTAGGGATGATAGTACGTAGTATGGCATGCTATGGGGTCCATCACAAGGGACTTCTATCCAAACCAGTCTCATACCTAAATTTGGATAGTCAGACTCAATGTGGTAAACTCCTGATCTTAGGGTCGCGCGCAACTGCCGATCACAGATCGCGGGTTGCCGAAATTCGACCGGGAGGACCGTAGAAGACTACGGAATGGTATGGGCTAGGATACGAGTCTTACAAGCATCAATTCCTGGGGTCCAAGATGCTCGACCGGTCGTGAGGTCCTCTCAACCGGTCGTGCAACCTGCACGACCAGTCGAGGTTACGTAGATTCGTTTCCGAATTTGATGCGGACTGCGGATTTGAGTCAGTTTTCGCAAGGGTACGAAAGGGAAGTTGCCTAAACTATATATAGGTGTCCCTAGGGCTTTTCTAGGGTATGGAAAATAATTATAAGGTGTGGGCAAAGGGTTTTCTATGTACTTCAAAGGGAGATGTTAGTATATTGCCTTGTAATCTTCGTTTTTCTTCATAGTGGAAGTTCATCTGTGGTTTTTTACCCTTATTGGGGTTTTTCCACATATATCTTGTCTTGTGGTTTGTCTGGAATGCTTTGATTCTTTTTCTAGTTTATATTTCTTCTTGTTTATCGTTTGTGGGTGAGACTTGAGATTGGATCTCGGTTCACTGCGTTGTTGACGTGCTGCACAACAGCCTTCGCCCTCCATGATTTCCCTTATGGGAATTGATTACGGTGTTGTTTGCTAACAACACATTCTTCACAAACTTCAGAAAGAGCTGTAATTTGAGGAAGACCAGTCACCATATTCTTCTGTTATAAAGTCTTCAACCCGCTAAAGCTAAGATGCCCATAGCGAAAATGTCATAGCCATTCCTTCTCTCCCAATCTTGCAGAAAGACATGAGTGAGCAGTGTCATGGAGATACAATAGAAACATTCTGTTGGCTATCATGTTGACTTGAGCTATCAAGCCCAACTTCTCATCTTCAATTCTGCGAACTCCATTTTTTATAGAGATTCTATATCCCTTTTCTTGTAGCTGACCAACAATGAGTAAATTTGTTCTCAAATCTGGAACAAAGAGAACATTAGAAATAGTTTGAATAGAATTTTTGTTGGTTTGAATTGCTACCTTTCCCTTTCCCATAACAGAGACTATAGAGCCATCACCGAACTTCACAACATCATGAAAAGCTTCATCCAATTCAGAGAATATAGACTTCTCTCCACTCATAAGGTTGTTGCAGCCAGTGTCTAAGTAGCACAAGAATTTCTTGTGGGTTTCCTCCTTCACGTGACAAGCCATCAACAAAGACTCTTCTTCTTCCTTCTCAACAAAATTGGACTGTTTTCCACCATCTCTCCTTAGATTAGTACAGCCAAACTTGTGACACCTGAAGCATTCAACTCTTGATTTGTCTGACTTTGAATTGGAAGGCGTTGAATGATTGTTATTGTTGTCATGGCCTTTTCCTCTCCCTTAAGAATCAGAATCTTCAGATTTCTGATTTGAGTGTCTACCATCATTGCCGCCTCTGCCTCTTCCTCATCCATAACCTACTTCTTTTGATGTTGAGGCTTGTAACGCTTGCTCCTCCTTGTATTGCCGATTCAGTTTCTGCTCATGAACCAACAAAGAACTCTGCAATTCATCAATAGACATACTGTCAGTGTCTTGAGATTCCTAAATCAAACAAACAACATAGTTGAATTTTGTTATCATCGAACGAAGAATCTTCTCAATGATAGTGACATCTGACATTTTGTCGCCATGGATTCTCATCTTATTTGCGATTGCCATCGTCCTAGAGAAGTAATCTGACACCGATTCCCCAGACTTCATGTGTAAAGTTTCGAAATCGCCTCAAAGTGCTTGAAGTTGTGCCCTATTTGCCTTTGTTGTCCCCTCATACTTCTTCTTCATAGAGTCCCAGATCTGCTTGGAAGTTTCTTTACAAAGAACGGTTTCCAGGATGGAACGATCAATTGCCTGGAAGAGATAATTCTTTACTTTGAGATCCTTCAACTTATGCCCTTCAAGCTCCACCTTCTGTGCATCTGTCAGCACAACACTTGCTGTTGGTTCTGCTACTCCAGAAACAACAACTATCCAATTTCCTTTGGACCTCAAAAAATTCTCTATAAGCATGCTCCAATGGCCATAGTGACCATCAAAGCGTGGAATGGCTAGCTGCACAAAAGTTTCAAAAGCCATTGTGGAACTCTAACCAATCTCTGATACCACTGATATAAAATGGAAGAAGAAAACGATAAACTAAAAACAAGGGGAAACAGAGTTGGACTGAAACTCTACTACTTCATTGATAAGGAAATGACCATTATATAAGCTAAAAAACAAACGGTTACAAACACAAAAATAGGCACCACTAACATCATGCTAAACAACTCCTACAAACTAGGTAACAAACAAAAACAAACTACTGAACTCCTAAAGACTAGGACAACTCAAATCAACACATTCTAACGTATTGCTACTAATTTATTCAACTAATTCAACTATAACTAACTTCTCAAATAACAAAGATTCACCGACGTCAAAGCACATGGACATAATGTAGCTTGTTTTGAAATGAGAGTACAAAATCATCAAGCGTTTGTAGAACTTAATGGCCCAAAGTAGATGCTAATGGATTAATTCACCAAAGGCCTTACTATAACACTATAATGTATGTACATAAATTTAAATATCTCATTATTTTGATGATTCTGTTAGATAGTTTATTTTTCTACTTCTCCTTCAGTGTGCATATTTTTTCAGTAAGAAAAATTTTAAAATTTTAGATCTCATTGAGACATTTAAAACTCTTAACATAAACAGTTAGTCTACTTGGAGATAGGCACATATAATCATGTTATGCATGCAATCTCCATACCACACTTTCATATGCTCGATCCATATCGTTGTGATTACTAATATTCATGACTATGATTCGTTTCATTTCAAAAATATTATATGTTATAATGACTACCATAATCTAATATTAGTGAGATTAATAGATAAGATATGAGAAGTGTTACTCATATCATCTAGTGGAAGTGATTTAAAAAATTATGTGGAAAACCATTAGGAAGTTCTAAACTCATATGTTTGATAAAATATATTTCTTTTAAATGACATTAATCATTGTGGCCCAAGTGGGATAACATAAAACTTATATTAGATGGACCTACGTAATTAATGGCTCAGATTGATCAAACATATTTACCGTTAAATTATTTAAACTAAGCATACCAGTGAGCCCTGTAACAGTTGTGATCAGTTCAAATACGCAAGGTGATGTGCTTGGACTGTACAATATTTCAGAGAAACATGGACTTTTAGAATGTGGAGACTTCTAGAGGAGAAGTTGTGATGGGTTGAACTACTTCATCTCTCACTCTTATAAATAAAGTCTTAGTCTCCTCACCCACACATATACAAAAAAACTTCTTCTTTCATCTTTTCTGAAAGTTGCAAAAGATCAAGTTCTATCATCGTCCATCGACATCAAACATGGCTTTCCATTTAGCTGTGATTTAAATTAAGTATGAAATTTGAGATTATCGCAACGAAGATCCTTGGCTCAATGTATTGAATTGGATTTTCAAAAAATCCATTTTATTCGGTTGTGTTTTGACCCAAAAACCAACATGTCAAACTTCAGCCATATCTTTTTCTCATGAACCTTAAAAATCTAACATTCCATTGATTTGAGGATCTAACGTTTCATCCTTAATCTCGAACAATATAGAGCTTAGACAATGATGATCAAAAGTCGCCATCTCGGACACCCGACACGTGTCCAGTTACATGTAGTCATGCATAGTTCCAAAACTCAGTGACTCGACTTGAAACTCAGCTGAGTCACCTAAGTCGAGGAGATTTAGAGCTAAGTAGGGGGAAACTTGATATTGGACCTAACTCGGTGACTTGACTTGAAACTGAGCTGAGTCACTCAACTCAGCGACTCAACGGCTCGTTCGAGACAACATAACTCAGCATAACTCAAACCGAATCACTCAACTCCTGGGTGGAGATTTTATTAAAAACATAGGGAGTGGGATTAGAACCCCCAACCTCAAAACATTAACCAGTGAGCTATTTATCTAGTTGGTGATTTGAATTACATTCTATATTGCTTATATAAATTTAACTATTTTTAATCTCTCTTTCCTTTCCTAATATTTTCAATTTACAAATAATGAAATATCAAGTCGAGCCAGGTTGAGTCTTCGAGTCAATCCAACACAGCTGAACATCGTGTCGAGTCGAGTTTTTGGGTTCTTGAACTATGATTAAATGACCTCAAAATCTCACTTGTTTCCCAACCCAGGTCCACCTCCACAACAAAATCATGGGATCAAACAACCAGCATGCTGCTACATACAGCCTAGAGAAATACCTGATATCCATAACCATCAACGGCATCTATGTCCGAGTTGAGCTCGGCGGGCAATTGGGCTACTACATCGACGTCCTCGCATGCTCTACGAAGAACATGACTGAAACTCTGAGACTCTTCCAGCAGCTCATAATCCCAACAATCCAAGGACTCTGCCATGGCGTTACCTTGACAGAGAGCGTCCTCAGGTCGGAATGCATAAGAAACCTGACCCCACCCAGATTTCGAAAGACCCAGTTTGTGTCACTGCAACAACTGAAACAGGCGCTACTCACAGTTCCGGCGGACAGCATGTATGACTATCAGCATACATGGAGTTCGGTATCGGATGGTAACAGGCCCATCTTACCATCTGGATTCGACTTTGCCCGAGACCTGCTTTCGGATGAGGACTTTCGGGAAGTACTACATCGACGGTACCATGACCTTTACCATCTGGCTGCCGAACTAGCTGTCCCGTTGGAGAACACCCATGACCCACCTGCCGAAGATGAGCCCGATAGCACAGTCGAACCGTCAGTAGCTGGCATCGCCAAGGGTGTTGAAGCTGTTCTACAGAGGCTGAAGATCATACAACAGGAGATTAAGGACCTGAAGCAGGAGATCCAGGGGCTGAGATATTACGAACACAGGCTCCTGATCGAGCTTCACCGAAAGGTGAACTACATGATGAACTACAGTGTGCAGTTAGAAGAACGGAAAGTACCAAACATGTTCTATTTCGTCCGGACAGAAAATTATTCGAGAAAGCTAGTGACGAACATAATCTCTGGCATGACGGCGCTCCGGCTACACATGTTGTGTGAATTCCGAAGAGAAATGCATGTCATTGAAGATCAGATGGGTTGCGAAATGATGCAGGTCGATAACACAACTGTAAGGTGTTTAGTCCCATACATGAACAAGTTCATGAAACTGCTAACGTTTGCTCTGAAGATTGGAGCCCATTTCGTGGCGGGAATGGGAGAGATGATACCGGATTTGAGCAGGGAAGTAGCCCATCTCGTTGATTCGTCGGTTATGTATGGCGGGGCGGCAGCGATGGGAGCGGGGGCCTTAGGGCTGGCTGCGATGGGACAAATGGGGGGGAGCAGATACAGAAGCCAGAACAGGATGTTGGGTGGAGAGAGTTCGAGAAATGTTCAGCAGGATCTGAGAACAGCGCAGCAATGGCTCGTGGATTTCTTGAAGGACCGCAGGTGTTCGACAGGGAGAGAAATTGCAGAGAAGTTCGGGTTGTGGAGGGTGCGATACAGGGACGATGGTCAGATTGCATGGATCTGCCGGCGGCACAGAGAAATAAGAGCAAGTGAAATCATCGAAGTGCCCGTTTGAAAACATGTCAGCACTCTAAGGAAGAATTTGATCACCGTACCATCGCATCGGTACAAAGTAGCCTGTAATTGTAGAAACTACATGGATTGCGAAGTACTAGTGAAAGTAGTTTAAGTACTATGGCATTCTCTACCAAATCCAATACCACAGGGAAGAAGGATATCTCAAAAAGAGCGACTGCTCCACATGCATTTGCCAATCTGTAAGTCATCATGCATGTGCATATCAGAGTCTAAAAACCTGACTACTCAACTCCATATTCATCCATATCGGTCGACTCGAAGACTTGACCCAATTCGACTCGATAGTGAATAAACATAAACTAAAACTCTTAAAATTAGTAAGGAATATTTAAAATAATTACATATGTTATAAGCTTCGCATTCTTCTCGTTTCAAAAGAAATGCTTCAGATGGAAAATAGGTGTGTTTGGATAGGAGATACCACATATTGGGATTAATTATAATCTCGATTTTGGTGGGCCCCATGCCCTCCATGTAGCATTTTCTGCACTAAAGTGGCGCTTTCCTCTGCATAAATGCAATTAGCAGAGTTTCAAGTTTTTTTCTTTTTTACTGAAATGGCAGTAATTGCACTTGAACAAAGGAAAGCGCAACTTTAGGGCAGTGTATTTGACAAGAAAGGAGTGGGGCCTTAAAAAATCATGATTAGGCTTAATCCTGATTTAGCAGGCTCCCCTACCCAAACAGATCTGAAAAACGTTTATAGACTGGTTATAGATCCCATCTTATTATTAGGCCACTACATGTTGTCGAATCAAATAAAACACTGTGCCGGGTCAAACAATACATACCATATACCCATTCAATTTAGAGTAAGGATGATTAAGGAATGCCAAATCCATCTTAGGCATAGATTATCACAATGTCCCATTTTTGTCGTGGCCTCGTGGGCCCTTCTTTTTCATCACATAGATGTGGATTACCTCAATAAATAGCAATAGAGCTTTTCCAAACAATATGTTGCTTCTAAAATAGGAAGTGCTTAAAGTAAATTCAGGAGAAAAGAACCAACAATATTTAAAGACTTCGAGAAGTCATGTCGTATTACTGAATATTCACCCTGCATAGATCACGCCCAGGTTCCTTCCTCTGTGTTTTTCTGGCTGCTTTTTTTTTTTTACACATGCATTCACACCCCACGCACTCACACCACAATGGGTACTCGAACCCATGACCTCATGTTGAAACTCACAGTTCTGTTATTTTAATGAAATCTTCTGTTATTTGCTCAAAAACAAATCAGCCGCATGGACACTCCAACCCATTTAGTAGAAGAACACACTATTTGTTGCATCCATTAGTTCGCGAGGGATTTATTAGACCCCTCAACTTGCATCAACTTACTCCTAACCAGTGCAGTTTTTAGTCTCTGTTGCATATGACAAAACCATCTAAGTCTACTTTCCTCATAAGATCAGGGAAAGTAGAATGGTTTGATCTGTGGCTCTGTGCAATGGAGACCAAGAACTGCACCGATTAGGACTCTCTCTCTCTCTCTCTCCTCTCGTCCTCCTCCTCCTCTCTCTCTCTCTCTCTCTCTCTCTCTCTCTCTCTCTCTCTCTCTCTCTCCTCTCCCTCTCTCTCCTCTCTCTCTCTCATCTCTCTCTCTCTCTCTCGTGTGTGATAACACTATATTTCATGCATTGTATGTGTTGGAGGGACGCACATGATCCTACCCTTAGCATACCATGTATTGGAGGAAGAAATGTACTGCATACCCATTCCCATACCATGTACCAAAGTGACCCACAATCCAAATAACCTTCCATCAACCCAATAGACGGGGCAGAATGCTAACAGATTCCTCACGATGAGAAACAGCATCCGGGTCTGTTCCAATAGGCCCAGAAAGAAAAACCAAATGGCAACCGGAGAGGGTCCTTACTCTTGCCCTGGTGGTAGACTCACAAGAGTTTCAACACCAGGTCAAGGGTTCAAGTACCCATAGGTGGTGAAATCCCACTACGGCGTGAGTGTGTGGGTGTGCGTGTGTAAAAAAAATTGGCAACTGGAGAAATTTACTCAGATTTTATCAAATTTAATCACATTAACATCGTCATCAGCGTCATCGTCATCATCATAGACCATCCCAGATATTTGGGGTTGGCTTTACAAATCCTGTTTCTACAATCATTAAGGGCCCGTTTGGCGGGTGGATTGGAAGGGATTGAATGGTATTAGGGTGGATGGCATGGATTTTCATGTCATGATTGTTGTCCAGTGGATTGCTATATCCCGGATTGCTATATCGAGTCTGTTTGGTACGCCCGGCCAATCCCGGGATAAAACCTTCCCATCCCTTCCAATCCCTCTAACCAAACACGTCCCAGGCAAATTTGAACGGATTAGGGTGGATTGGATGGGATTTAAAGGTAATGATGGTGTTGTCAGTGGATTGTCTTAAGATCCATGGGATTGCTATATTCCGGGATCAGATCGCCCAGTCTGTTTGGCACGCCCGGCCAATCCCGGGATTTAACTTCCAATCCCTTCCAATACCATCCAATCCCTTCCAATCTGCCTGGCCAAACGGGCCCTAAGATTCAAAACAGGAATTCTCATTGTTGCTTGGCAACCAGTTGCCCACCAGACATCAACCCTCCTCCATCTGGACTGGAAACCAGTTGGCACATTGCTCAGAGCATCTAAGAAGTTAGAATTTCCAACTTTGCAAATCCAGCATAGGTTGTCAATCCTAGTATGTGTTCGTTCACTTAATGAAATGACTTCTTTTTTTTTTTCGAAAGGTAACACTACCAGGGATTGAACCCTGGATCACTCACACATGCTACACTTAATGAAATGGCTTGTTTGTTCAAGCAATGACTAAAATGGAATTCCCGTCTAAAGGAAAGACTTGGGTTGGGCACTCATTGTCAAGGTCTGGAAACAAATCTACTTTCATTTTTCAAAGAATAACCAAATTACTCCCAGCTATGGAGAGATGAGCAAGAACTTCAGACGTTTTGAAGATGCAGCAGAATGGAGATGAAGCATATGTAGTAGCTAGATCTTTAAGCTTTGCTTGCTCGTTGCCATGTTATCTTGCATTTCAAGACGAATGTGGGCTCCAGTCATCACCCATGCAATCAAATGAATCTAATTTGGGGACTGCAGAAGAAGCTTCCTTGTGCGGGAGTTTGTTAGGAAGGTCAAGCTTCACGTCCTTCTCATACAAGAATCAAAAGTTCGAGAATTATGGGGAATGAAGGTATACACATGGCCATTCTCCCTTCAAAAGGCAAGTCAGGAGGATGGATTACAATCTGGAATACCGATGTTGTTGATATGATTGCGGAATAAATGGGCGAATTCTCCATTTCAAACAAAATTCATTTGAAGGACAGTGGATTTCAATGGTCCCCTCTCTAATGTATATGGCCCACTGATCGTACTGAAAAGGAAGCATTTTGGGAAGAACCCGATTCTATTCCCATCATGATGAAAGATAGATTGGAGAATATGGTGATTTCAACACTTTGATTCTCTTTCAAACGCCATTCTCATGGTGGGTGATGAAATTCTAGAAGGTCAAGAGGATATTGAATGGGAAGTGAGTAGTGACTGACTTCTTTTGGTGTTCAAACTCAAAAGGTAAGGTTGATAGACCTCTTATGGATGACACCTATTTCAATCCTATCCCCACTTATACAGTATCATGGTTGGAAAGAGATTTTGAGGTGGAGGTGAAAGGGCTGGTCATGGAGATGAAAGGAGAAAAGGCACCACGATCCAATGGTTTTTCAATGGCATTCTATCAAGACTGCTAGGAGGTGAACCAAGGAGATCTCATGGAGGTACTTGAGGAGTTCCATGAGAGAGGCCATTTTCATGAAGGTGCAAATGCAATTTTTATTATGCATATTCTCCCTATGCCCACTCAATCACAAGTCCAGTTTCATTAGGAAATGCCACCTTCCACAAGTTCGACTTATCTTAAATGCCCTATTGTTGCATCCAAACCACACCAAATCAATTTCAGTAAAAATGCCATCAAGGGAATTGGCATTTCCGAGAAGGAAGTAAGCATCCTTGCCAAACTCTAGGTTATAGAGCTTTCTCACTCCCTCAATCAGGGCAAATCTGAAATCCTTGGCCACCTGGGACCTTGTGATTGAACATTTTAAGAAGAAATTATCAGCATTGAAGCATTCATATATTCCTGTGGAGGAAGAATAATGCTCATCGAATTTATGTATTATTCATCATTGTTCAAACCCCCTCCAAAGTGGGAAGGAAACTTGAGAAAATCCAAAGAGACTTCCTGTGGAAAGGCGATGAGGAAAGCCACAAATACCATGCAGTTAATTGGGAGGAAGTCCAAAGGCAGAAAAAAGAATGGGGTCTTGGCTTGGGTGGAATCAAGGAAAGGACTGGACTCTCCTTGGTAATGGTGGTGGAGATTCAGAAGTGCTAAAACGGCCTTTTGATGAAGAGTAATCGCATCAAAGTACATAGTTGGTATCCATTAACAGCTACAAGGGGGAACGAATCCTTTGTTTGGCAAGCAATAGCAACGTTTGACATCTTCAAGAGTAGACAAATCTTCAAAGGAGTTCAGTTCAAAATGGGCCAAGGTGATAGTGTGATTCTAGGTAGATCTATGGATGAAGAGAACTCTTTAGCTGTGATGTTTCCAAGGCCCCATTTCTTGCTACATGAAATATGCTTATAAAAGATGCTTATGAATTATAATCTTGTAGACAGTAAACTTGTCTGGAATCTCCAATTCAAATCAAAACTTTGGGATTTTGAAATTTCCATGGTTTTGGAATTATTGGATCTCCTTAATGAGGTAGCTTTACCTTTAAAGAAGACACTTGATGGTGGACCCCCCTATCCTAAAGGTTGTTTTTCGTCCAAGAATTCTCTAAAGGCTGTGTCTGGCGGTATCTCCTAAGCCTCTTTAGGTGGAAGTCTGTGGCACATATGCTCTACCTCAAGTGGAGGCATTTTCTTAGGCACCTACAGACAACAAGATTCTCACAATTGACAATTTAAGAAAGAGAAAGTGCCTGCATCCATATGTACTTAATGTGCTTTAATGAGGAAGAATTGGTAGATTCTCTCTTTCTTCATTGCATTGTAGCCTCTATATGGTCCTTCTTTCACCTATTTGAAATCAATTGGATTCTTCGTGGCTCTATGTCAAATCTCATGACTGGTTGGAATCGTGGACCATCCAAATCTAGAAGAAAAAATTTATGGAGGATGTTCCTGCTAGCAATTATGTGGAGTATATGGAAAGAAAGAAATGGTAGGATATTTGAGTCTAAGCAATCACGTATCGGAAGTGATTGAAAAATCAAAAGGGTCATTGGTTAATCAGGACCATCTGTCCAAGAATTTTAAGGAGACTTCAAAATCCAACCTCCTTTGTAATTGGAGATTACTCATTGACAACTTTTGGAAGCCTTCTCCAGCTAATGCCGATTGGAATGTCCCTCCTCCGGGAAAATGGGAGCTTAACAATGATGGGATTTCCAAAGGAAATCTGAGGGTGCCTGGGATGGGAGGGGTTTTGAGAGAGGAACATTGTATCATTGAACTTTCCTTCTCCAGCCCAACCAACACCAGAAACTCAATAGGGCAGAATCATTGACCATCAAGACCAGGAACACATTTTTATTGATTGTATTGGTCGCTCAGGAGTTTTGGAGGGAAATTCTTCCAATACAATTGCTTGGCCATTCAGAAAATATGATCCTCCTTGGGAGTTAGCATTTTATGTCCAACTCTATTAGGCTTCAATCTCGTTTAATGGACATTTCTTTCATCCTCACTCATAAGGAGGCCAAATGTATTATGGATTCTTCTAAGGATTAAGGAGCCCTTAGGCCCTCATTTGTATGAGCCGCTCTTTTGCATTGCCTTAATGGATCTTTGTATTTTCTAGCCCTTTGGGTTAATAAAACTAGGGAGTATGGCACGTGCAACACGCATGGAATGAGGGGACAGAGAGAAAATAGGGAGAGATTTGGATGGGAGAGAATAGGAGAGAGAAGCTGAGGGAAAGGTAGGGGCTATTCGGAAGTGTGTGCTGCACAAAGAGAACAATAGAAGGGAATGGTGGGTAACTCATCCGCATTGTTTCCCTTGTTGTGGCCCACTTTAGTCCCCAATTCACCTTATTTTTGGGCTGACATCCTAACTTGAGTAAACGTAACAAACGTACAGAGTGAATGTCACGCTGTCATCAGAGTGGGCCCCACAAAGCCTTTGTCGTGTGGTTTCCCTAATTAAATGTGTCGTGCTCATGCAAAATACACACACGGTGCAAGTTATGCACATTAAAAGAAGTGAAAGGAGGCGGGTGCAATCTATGCCATTCGTTGTTCCATAAATCAAACCTTCCCTGCCAAGCAGCTAATTTTTTATGATGTGTTTGCCCTCTTCTAACGAATGTTGCGAAGACTGATTGCAACGGCAAAAATGTCCAGAGCTATTGGCATCATATATAGTAGAGGCTTTTGTTGCACATCAAAAAGAAAAGGGGAGTCTAATGAAAAAGCGTTGCTTTTCCATGCCGGTATCTTGGTGAATGATTATGCAATGAAAACCGACTTTGATACAGTAACCAGTTCAAATTCAAATAAACATAAAACTACTTAACAAAACTAACATCCACATAAATCAATAGTGAAAGGCAGAACAGAAGAAGCGATGGATTGAAAACAAAACATAGGATAAAAAAGATAAGATAATCGCATACATATCACAGTTCTGATAGCACAAAGCTTGTAACACGTACAAGTCGTGTTGCCTCTATCCTCTGAAGTTATTCAAGACACGAAACAAAACACTCTCTTACTATACTATCAGTGCTAACTCTAGAGTCACCTGTATATGCCCCTCCGAAATAGCCAAAAGAAGTTCAGAAGAAAGCTCTACTTCCATAAAACACTCTCGAGCCAGTGCCCTTCGATGCCTGTAATTTCTGATCGGAACTCGACTTGCCATTCTCTGAATTGGCATTGCCGTTCTCAATGTCCATTGGAAGCTTCATTTTTGCCAATGATTCTGTAAATTGCTGCATGCTTTTCATGTACATATCGATAATCTCCTGCTGCACAACCGATTGCTCTGGCTCCACCTTCATATTGAGAACGGATTGAGCGAACGTGTTGTTTGGTGGCCCACTAGATGAATCAGCCTCCCCCTCTGCAACATCTGTGCTCTTTACCTCCCGAGGTGAAACATTGTCTTCATTCAGAGATTTAGAAGCTCCCAAAGGACCAGAGACTGATTGAGAAGTTGCAGGAATGGAAGCAGCCGGAGATCCATTTGTAGAAACACTGCTCGGAGGAGTATCGCTTTTCAAAGCTTCAACAGAATCAAGACTACCTGTCGAGAAGCTTTCCACAGCATGGACTCCAATTTCCGAACTCAGCTGATTATCATTATCCGAAGTTGCTAAGCTCTCAGAGCCTTGGGAATCCAAATTGGCACACTGAATCTCAAAATACTCCGAGACCATGAGCTGATTCTCATTCACCATCTTCAAATCTGGGAACTCAATTTTAGTGTATTCGCTCGGGAGTGAACTGTTCTCTGCTTCGGAATCAAGTATGGTAGTGTCCTGGCCCACCGAAGACTGTGGTGCAGAAATAGCCAAGACATCTGGCGAAGACCCATTATAGGAAAGGGACAATTGGACAAAACCCGCTGGGGAATGGAAAAGATCAGTCGAAGACAATGAGAATTCTTGCACCAATTTCCCGTTCCCGACAAGCACGTCGGATAAAGGCACCAACGCAAACCCAAGCAACTGATCTTCAAGATAGTTTTTCACCCTACTCAGCATCCATACCTCGCATTTGAGCGATGACTCAATTGTTCGGACATTGAGCCGAAGGTTCTCATTGAAGACGGGATTCTTCCCACCCCCATTGACGATTTGGGTTGAGACAGTGACTTCCGGATCACTTGTGAGGCAAAGCTTGGCATAAACATCTTGCTTATGATAAATGCAGATGTTGTGGATATCTCGAGCTTGATGTATGAAAATCTCAAGAATGCCGATGAAACCATCTGAATTTTCATCCACTGGTTCCTTCTGATGGACACGCATTCTGGAAGAGAAACTGTTAGAGAATTCTGACCTTGGCGTTTCTGATTCAGCAACAACGGATGAGTTTGTAAAGGACGGCGAGAATGAGCGGTGGGAATCCATTATCAGAACCAGAGGGAATCACCTGTGGATCAAATGAACAAGAGTTATGGAAAAACTAAAAATGAGGGATGGAAATTGCAAACTGATTACTGAAAACAAAACCCAAAAATGCACAAACTACACCCCATATGCTACAGCTGAGGATAGACAGAGACCTCAAATTACTAGAAGTTACACTGAAATTTTTACAGAATAGTCCTTGAAAACCATAATAAAGATACAAAATTCAGCTAATACTGCAACTGCAAATTGATTCTTCAGACCAAAAACTCAAATTTCAGAACCCAGACTTGGAAATAGAAAAAGATATTTTAAGACCTAAAAAGAGCGGAAAATTCAAATCCAAAACTCCCCCAACTTAGAATTACAGAGATTCATCAAAACCCAAGAACTAAAAATTCAAAAATAAGTCTCCTGAATGAATGGTAAAACCCCGAATTCCAAAAATAGGACTCCTGACAGATTCGACACACCCAAAAACAAAAAGAAAACCAAAGATTAAAACTACAAACCCCAAAACTCCAAATACAAAAATAAGACCCTGGTTCCTTTACAATCTCAAAAAAAAAAAAAAAAAAAAAAAAAAAAAAAAAAAAAAAAAAAAAAAAAAACAAAAGACAAAAAACAAAACCCAAAGATTAAACAACAAACAGAATCTTAAAACCTAAAATCCAAAAGACTATCTAAAGAATCTTAAAACCCAAAATAAAAATTAAAAAATCCCAAATCCCACAGCTAAACAGAAAACTAAAAACCAAAAGAAAAAGCTCAAAATCCAAAAAGAAGACTACTGAAAGATTTTTAAACCAGAAAAACGAAAAATTAAATAAATAAATAAGAAATAAGACTACTGAAAGACTCTTAACCCCCCACAAGAGAAATGAGAAAAAAAAAATCCTAAATCTTAAACCCAAAGTAAAAGTACAAACAGGTAACTAAAACCCACAAACCCCAAAACTCAAAATCCAAACACAAGATTACTAAAAGATTCGTAAACCCCCAAGAAAAGAAAACAAAATTCAAACCAAAAAAAAGGGAAAGAAAAAAAAAAACACAAAATTCAAACCCCAAATCCTTGATTTTGAGATAGATTCTTGCGACCCAACAAACCTTACAAACAACAGATGGATTCACAACACCCAGATTCCAAAACTCAAGACCCCAACAACAGTTACAGCAGCAAGCATGAACAGACACCAGATAAAGCTACAGACAAACAGACAGACACAGAGAGAGATAGAGAAAGAAAGATAGAGAAAGAATCAATACCAGAATCCAAGGAGTAAAACAGGGAAAGAATATCACAGTAACTTAGAATTTCTCACACAATTTTAAGCAATTTCTATGGATTTTGAAAGGGTACTCCACAGAAGAAGACGAAAATTCAAGAAAGCTATAAAAGAGAAAAACTTTGATACTCTAGCAGACTATGATGGATGATACACAGTCACTTCGAATTTCCATGTGTAAAATTCAATTAATCAAATTAAACCGTCCAAATTATGTATAATATATTAGATGTATCATGAAAAAAATCTACGAAAACTTTTATGTATTTAACTATAAGATTAGTGGACGTTTGTTGGACGGTTCGGGATGCAAGATATGCCATAGTCCTACCTACACAAATAAGTTTAGACGAATCACCAAAGTAGACCTCTATTAATAGAGATAAACTTAAAAAGATAAAAATATTCCTACTTTTTTCAACTACTTAACCTTAATAAATAGGAGTATTTTCATCAAAAACATTACCTCCGTGTCTTAACAATCTACTTCCAATAAATAAGTTCTCGGGCGGTGAAAAAACAAAAGGCAAAGTACGGCCTCATCTACAGTGCTTTTTTTTTTTTTTTTGGGTCTTTTTGGAAAGTAATTTGCGAAAGCTGGCTCCTCAATAGACACGGTTTGAATTTTCTTAATACATGCCACGTATATCATTTTGAAGTGACTTGTGTATTAAGGTCATACGCCGACCGAGTATGAAATAATTACACCAGTAGATAAAGCATTCAAAAGGAAAAATACTTTGATGCCCAAGCAGAGTACGGAGTTTTATACTCATCCAGGCATGTTTGGAACACGGAATTAAATAGAATGAAATTACTTTAGAGATGAAATTAACATGAATTAACTATGAAAGCCCTCACATAAATTCTTACGCTGAGAAGCTAGGTGAAGCCCAATATTATATTCTAAAATAAATTTATCATATCTATCCATTTTTCCAACTCATTTTAAAGCACATGACAAGAAAATAGATCTAAAACTTAAAAAGCCGCATGAGAAGCAGAGGTGAAAAATTAAACATACACTTATGAAATCTTCTTGAAGCCTATCTTAATGTTTACATGCCATCCAAAAAGTCATTTCCACATGCATGAATTTATTATTTAAAAAAAAAAAAAAAAAAAAAAAAAAAAAAAAACTTAGCTTGATATAAACTTTTGATTATCACACAAATGTTTCTGTTATTCAATCCCTCCTATTTCCTCTCAGGCGCCTCTTTAAGTTTTAGTTCTAGCATATTTTTAATTGTTCTAAAATAAGCCGGCAAAATAGAAAATAGATATATAAGATAGATTTATAACAAACATCGTAGTGGACCCCACCTAGTTAACAGCATAGGAACTTTTAGCAGAGAATCCACATCCCTTAATACCAATATTGTCCAATGATTACATGTCCCAAAGCACTATGAGATTTTGACCCTCCAATCCTCATATAAGTTCATTTAAAAAAAAAAAAAAAAACATTGTATCAAGTAAAAGTTGAAGTAACATGAAATTGTAATAAATTGACTAAATTTCACGATAAGTGCATGTGAATGATCGGCATGGAAAAAATGCATGCATCAAAATGAGGCCATCCATGTAGTGGATTTTAAAATCCATGAGAATCCTACAATATATAAGGCTAGGATTGATTGGTATGATTCTCAATTAATCTAATTTTTTTCTTGATTTTCAAGCCTTAGATGGAATTTGCATGGGATCAAATGCAATTCTTTACCACCTAATCCCACCTAATCCCATGTCCTAAGCCCGCCCTCAATCTCACGTCCATTCCGTCCCATCACAAACCGCCCACTCAGTAGATGACTACCACCTTTCATGTGTGTGACATCCAATCTATCTAATAAGTTTTCTACATAAGGAGTTATTTTCTATAAAAATCAGCCACATCCACTCATTAGGTGGACTATACTTGTATTTTATTTTTTGTCAATGGCTAGACATTTTCTATAGTGTGTGGCCTACTTGATGATTGGATAAGACTTATTCTTACACAATGAGATCCTTAACTTAGATAAACCCATGAGAAGGGTGGGATGTCTCTATCAGAAGAAGGGTTGGAAATTATTCGTAAGGTGGACCATAAATAATGGGCCACCTTGGTTCCACTTGAGCCTTTACGATTTTCAATAGATTAATTCAAATTAAACCGTCCAATAGTATCTTCCACTTTAGATGGATTGTGACATATATACTAAATTTACAATTTTTCAAGTGCATGTGTACGAACCATCATCCTCAATCAGAGTATCAAATAACCTCTGGTGTGGTTGGAAGGGAATTGTCGCGAAGGAGGAGGTTAAAAGTGGGAAAATGAAAGGAGGAATGCGAGTGCACTCTGTAAGAATACTCGCTTCACGTGTAAAGACGCGGCACGTGTGTGTAATCTGTACCTGTTCATCACGATGACCCAAAGGTTTAGTTTTCATTTGCCAAAATCAGGTCCATTTGTTCACCCTACTGATAACGCGTGTAACGTGTGTAAATCAAATTCGAACCGTTGGTCAATTTCTAAGCCTTCATTTGATGATCTTATCCGTCCGATTTTTAAGAAATAATGATATTCATAAAGTAGGGAATATGAATTGTCTGATGAACGGGTCCGATGTTACACGTGCATTCCTCATTTCACGTGTGAGGAGAGCGCACATAAAAAGTGCATTCTCAGCATTTAGCGAAAGGGATTACCAGAAAAGGAGGAAATATAAAATACACCGATCCGTCGCTTTGCACGATATGCCGGAGCCTTCGATTTGATATGTGGGCCCCAGATCCGATAACCCATGCTAGTCTGTTGCATCTGATTTTATAGGATCATGTAAAAGAATATCATCGTGCTTTAAAATAGAAATGATGACGGTCAACATCCAAATTTAAAAAACTCCAAATACTGACCAAAAGCATCTATTTTTATTAGAAATTTTCGGGATTTGGTCCATCAGTGATGAGAATCAGTAGATCAACGGTCTGGATTACCTAAAAGTAGGGTCCACTTGTATAAAATTGAAGGAATGTATACCGTACGAAGCCTGGGGTTGATCATACTATAATTCTCGAGGGGTATAAAGTCAACAGAATTTTGGTAGAAATTTAAGTTCTTATCCACATCTGTCGACAAACGGATGGTTTTATACAGTACGTCTGGACGTAAAGCAATAGGATTACGTCGGGACTGTAGCCGTTGGATCTTTGGTTATGGACGGTAATCCAAACTGTTGATCTCACGAAATAGATAGCTGGTAGTTGGATGCCTAGAAAATATCAAGATTTTGACGGTCTAAAGTTTTATGGATGGTCCATAAAGCAACGGTTGAGATAACGGTCCAGATTCAAAGGAAAAGAGTTAAATTATCAAGATTATTATGGACAGTAACCCCTTTGATGGTGAGGTCCACCATATAACGGTTTGGATCATTCAAATATACGCAGATCCAACGGATATATTACCGACGGTTCCTGTAACTATAATTAGGGTAGTATTGTAGCAAAGCTCGACAAACCGCCCACCTACGGTCTGAAAATGCACTCGTATGATTATAATAATCAGGTATGCTGATCCTACCAGCGTCCGTGGGCGGCTCATCTAGAACGTCTACACGTGTCGATATGGTGGATATCTGTCCATCAATGAGGTGGGCCCCACGGTGTGGGTACCCTGGAGCAAAGGGCAAGTAGCCAATTCAAACCGGTTTTTGGTCAAGATGGCCTCTTTACTGTAAAGTTGTTGCGGTGGAAGCTTATACAGATCGAATTTAAATTTTTGCAGTGAAATTATTATTTTTTTTTTTGGAGTGGATCGCTGATGATGACCGTGGATGGTTGATATTTTTACTGTGCATCATAAATATACTGTAAATTGCCGATTTCATAGAAATGAACATATCTGTCTCATTATATATTTGATTTGATTAATTTAGTACTAGTTGGAAAGATAATTTAATGAACTTTTAAATGAATTTATAGTCATATAATTTAAACACCATTTAATTACTCCGAAGTTAGCCCAAATTTCATTATTTATTATGTATCGTTAACGTTTACTGTGAACCATTGATCTGACGAAAATGGTTATAACTTCCTCGTTACATATTTGATTTGGGTGATCTTGTGTTTGTTAGAAGAAAATTTTGATGAAATTTCAATTGGTGTTGGAATCATCTCATTTGGATACTATTTGATTACCCAAAAGTGAGTCCAAAGTTTGTCATTAACTGTTAATCGTTGATATTCGCTGTGTGCCATCGATTTGACGAAAACGCCCATAACTCCCCATTACATGTTCTGGGTGATTTTGTACTCGTTGAAAATACAATTTGATGAAATTTTAAATGGATTTATAATTATTTCATTTAGATACCATTCGATTGTCCAAAAGTGGGTTCAAAATTTATCATTTATTATGAATCATAGATAAGATTTCAGCCCACTTTTGGACCGTTAAATGGTGTCCAAATGAAATGAATGTAAATCCATTTGAAAGTTCATCAAATTATCTTTCCAACGAGTATCGAATCGTCCAAATCATACATGTAACAAGCTAGTTATGGGCATTTTCGTCAGATCGATGGCCCATAGTGAATATCAGTAATTCATAGCGAATGATGAACTTTGGGCTCATTTCAGGGTATTCAAATGAGATTATTCTAAATTCATTTGAAATTTCATCAAATTATCTTTCAAACAAGTACACGATCATCTAAATCGAACATGCAACGAAGGAGTTATAGTTGTTTTCGTGGGATCGATGATCCATAGTAAATATTTGCGATCCACAGTAGAAATATCAGTAGTTCATAATAAATATCAACGGTTCACTTTTAATATCACTAGTCCACAGTGAATATTAGTTATCCACCCTTAATATCAACGGTCTATAATGAATATCGACAATCCTTCTTTCTGGTGAAAAAGAAAAAAGAAAAAAGAAAGGAAGGAAACAACCAAATAACCTTCCTATGAAACGGCCCCACGTTTTGAACCCATCAATATATTATGTAAGACCCACTAGGTTGTCGTAAAGTAAATTCAACCCGTCCACATGTAAGAAGTTTTAATTTCATGTCATCGATCCAAATTTGATTGCAAAACTCATCATAGATAGATCACATCAAATAAAATAATTCAGAATTAACGAACAACGTTAGTGTTGTTGTAGGCCCCAAACATCTTCAAACAAAAAACTGAAAAATCCCTTTCATGGGTTCATGATTGTGCAATTAAAATTACTATATCAGATAAATCAAGGGGTGGGTTGAATTTCAGTTTTTGGTGAGGGTTAGATTCCTTTTTTAAAGTACATTTCTCTTTTTGAGACAAGAACCTGTTGTACTAGTGGCAGTTGTGGGAGGGGTATTTTTTAGAAGTGTACACGAGTCGAACTAAGTTGAGCTTGGCCCAACTCAGCTCAACTCGACCAGCAGGCTACCCCAGCTCAAACTTGACTTGGTTCGGTCCTCGAGCCGACTGGGCAGCTCGACTCAGCTCAGTTAGTAGTTCGAGCCAAGCTTGAGCTTGATCTGTAAGACCCATACCCTAATTAACCTTCTGTACATTTCATTTTTCAGTGCTGGCATGTTTTAGCTGGACTACATCGACCAGTTTTGATTGCGACCCTATTTTAGTATTATAACACTCAGATATTTGTACCCTAACGACTGCGCGAGTAATACGATTCCAACGTCGCACGACCAGCCCCATTGCAACCCCTATATTAGAAGTTGTATTTTTGTATTTCTCATTCCAGCATTGTACTCAAAGATTATATTAATTGATATGTAATGATGATGTTGTTTTGTGATTTCGGTATATTTGCGGTTATGTTCCCTTATTAAAAAATAAAATAAAAAAAATAAAAAAAAATCACCTTAAAGATCCTCCTTGCAAGATCCCTGATTTGTAATCTGATGTATGGGAGCTGGGAGCCGAGAATGAGGTACTAAAGATGCTGTCGGCACTGAATTTGAACGCTGAGAATTTAATAAACCCGGTTCTAGAATTTGAGGCATGACAGGATCTTTCGAGCCAAGTTCGAGTTCAAGCCTACCAACTGGGTCCGAGTCGAATTGATTTGACCAGAGTTATGTTTGAGCCAAGTTCCTCCAAGTCTACTTCAGTCTAATTCAGACTCAGCTCAATAATTTTTCAAGCTAAAAAAGTCAGCTCAACTCACCTCGAACCCAATTTTGAGCCGAGTCCAATTGAGTTGAGCGACTTAGTCGAGCTAACTGGGTTCGGATTTGAACCTGCCGCATTTTTGAGGTCACACTCAATCCGCTTCCACGAACGTCGAACAACGTATTGCTAGTAATGAAAGCCTGTGATAGCCGTCCGCTTGTTTCAAACCATGAGACCCACTGATCAGATATGCCAGCTGGCGTACACATGCGACATCCCACCATCCATCTAGTGGATTCCATGGTTTAGATTGCCTGCCCGAAACACGCCAGTCCCTTCATCAGGTGGGACACACAGTACAGAACAAGTTGCCAGCTAGTCAGTCATCTGTATGTTCTTGCCAGCATGATGAGTGAATGGACCTGATTTTCGACATGTGCTATATATGAAGTATGTCCCACCTGATTGACGGCTTGGATTTGTGATATGTATGCTAGCTTGCTAAACCGTACCTGCGTGTAGATGAACTGAGCTATACACATGCGGAGCATTAACAAACGTAAACGATCGACCTTTTCCGTGCGCGGCTAAGGTTGGAAAGATTTTAGCCGTCCAATTGCGACACCCAGCCTATTAACATCTGGATTGTGGACAGATGGGATCGTCTTCCCGTTATTTTTTTAAAAAACTTGGCTCATCTAATGTAGGGCCCACCAGATGAATGATCTTCTTTCACTCCTGCTTGTTTTTTAGCAGAGCCTTCACACATGCCAATGTGTTTATCCCAGATCCAAGCCGTCCATTGGTCTCTCGCCAGCGGTTAGAATGGACAAAGTGAATTTGATGTTAACGTTTTATTTTTCTAGCCGTTCATTTGTTTTGAAATGCGATGGCCCACCTCAGGTGTGAAATGCCTGATCCATAGGCTAGAACATCTGATGAAAAGCTCAGATCTCACGCACGCGTTACATTTTGAAACATGCGACTGCGTGTGTACGTGAAGGGCTTCACACGCTTTTGGAGTTAGCAAACCCCTCAATCAACGGCTTATATTCGTTCTTCATGAAGGGCAAGCAAAGCAAAATATCAGAAATTTGAGGTTATAATTGTCATTTTGTCTTATTTCAATCCAATCTGTTCTTTTCTTCTGGAAAAAGTTCACGTGGGGAGCACAAGATTTCCTTTGTTTTTTTTTTATCTCTCAGTCTATCCACCGCCATATACATGGCATGATCCTAGCCGTTCATCCTAAATGAATCCACGTGGATGGGTCATAGCCCAAACCTGGCAGCGATCTTTCAACCATATCTGTGTGGTCGGAGGACTTTTATTCGGTAAACGAAGTCGACTATTGTCTTTTTGTCGACTTTGGTTGTGGAATTTGGACCGTTGGCTTTGTTTACAACCGTCGATGAGGTTGATGCTGAGTGGAAGGATTGACTCAACATATTAACGGTCTGGATTAGCCAAATATGGCCCCACTCGTGAGAATGAAAACACGTTGACTGTGCAAATATTTGGCTGCGTATGGGACAACTCCTACTCGTGCGCATAGCTACAGCATAAATGGCATATGTTTACTCCAATCCAAACCGTACAAATGGTGGGACACACTTTAAATAAATCAAGTAAGGAAAATTAGATTGATTGGACGGTTCTTTTCTCCACCTAAGAGTTCTGTAGGCAATGATGTGGTACTATTTCATGGACCAATAAAGACCAAACAATCATTTGAAAGTTTGTGGGCTCCTTTCTATCGGTCCAATTAAATGATGCTACATCAAAGTTTGACAGACCTTGATGTTACATCAGCCTCATGAATTCCACTTTCATTGAAAATGCTTCTGTAATGGAAGATGACTAGGTGAGACCTGATGCGGTGAGATGTGATTAGTCATATGTAGGGGGTGTACATGAACCGAGCTAGCTCGTTAGCTCGCTCGACTCGACTCGAAAAAGTTCGATTAGACTCGGTTTGAAGTTGAGTTCGAGCCGAGTTGAGCTGATTTTTGGAGGTCGAAAATGAGTTCGAGCCAAGTTCAAGTGGGCCCAGCTTAACTTGACTCAGATCGAATTCAGCTCGAATCGAACTCGGATCGAACCAGTTCAATGACTGGATTGCTTTGATATTGATGTTGCTCACCAAATGTTTGATGAAATGACTCAACGAAGTGTGGTTCTGTAAGGAAGGTATGTATATATGAAACAAAAATCTTTTAGATAAAATACCTGAAAAACCTTTGCTGCTATTTTATATACAGTGGGATTTTGAATGTGTAGTCTAGGTGTTTGTGGAAATGCCGCACAGGCAAATTCAGCTCGATCTTCGTTGCTGATCGAACTGAGCCAAGCTGGCCAATCAGGTTCGAGGACCGAACCGAGCAGAGCCGAATTCAAGTTGAGGTCAGTTAGTGCACGAGCTGAGTAGAGCTAAGGCCAGCTCGACTCGGTTTGGCTCGATGCACACCCCTAGTCATATAACATCGGTAAAATATGGTTATCTTAATTTATGTAGTTTACATTCATACTTGTCTAGTTGCTTTGACAGCTTATTTTAGAACATGATCTAAAAAATGAAGCAGATTGAAATGTCAAGTGAACCATACCACTGGAAATAATGGTGATTGAATTCTTACTATTAAAAACTTCTTAAGGACCACCAAAATGTTTATTTACCATCCAACCTTTTGATAAGGTTATAAATGAAAGGCGTATGGCTTGATCCAAAACTTTTATAGCCCATCATAAGTTTTTAATGTTTAAATCGTGGTATGGTCTAACAGAGATTTGGACCTACTTTAATTTTTAGATAATTCCCTATGGGCCTATTTGGATTCGCGGTTAGGGGTGTATTGCATTGTATTAATGGGTCTGATGTGACATTAGCAATGTTTGGGTAAGAGTAGCTGACCTTGGCATACGAAGCGAGCGAATACATGGTGGAGCCAAAATTTCTAACTGGCGGTATTGTACTGTCAGTGTTGTCCGTTGCCATTTGTACAACGTCTTCATTGCGTTGTAAATGCGGACGACTCTCAAACAGGCTCTTTTGTTTTTTCTCTTCTACGGAGAACGGGTGATCTTCTCCACCGCTTCCTCCATAGATCGTCTGAGAGCTTGCATGTCGGCATCCTACTCCGAACCGGCCCTTCCGAAGAACCCTCTGCTAGAGGTGGGCAAGTTGGACCCGATCCGGTAGATCCGACCAGATCCGACCCGACTTGGTATCGTTCCGAATAGAACCGACGGCCTAGATCGGCCTGATCGAATCTGTCCATCCAGATCCGGTCGTTTTTCGGATTGGATTCGTATAAGGGTGTATCCGAACAGAACTGATCCGAAAACCCGGACCGGAAGGGTCCGAACCGAACCGACCCGACCCGACCCGACCCGGGATATAAATATCCCTCTTTTTTTGTAAAATTCTTTTTCCACACATCTTTAGCTTTTCGTTTGGCGCCAAAAAACCCCGCCCAATATAGCCCCAACTCTATTTCTCTATCTCTTTATCTCTCTTTATATGTCTCTCCCTATATCCGTCTCTCCTTTTTTTTTTTTTGTTGAAGAAATAGGTAAGAAGAATGCTAGTTAGATATCTAGGTGGGTTTTGGAGTTTTCATGGGATTTCTCTGTGGGAGAGAAATATGCATGGAGAGCCGTTGGGTTTTGGAGATTGATTTTTATGTCGGAGAGGGAAATACATTGAAAATTGGTATAAAGCTATGTGTGAGAGAGAGAGAGAGAGAGAGAGAGAGAGAGAGAGAGAGGATGAGAGAGAGAGAGAGAGAGAGAGAGAGAGAGAGAGAGAGAGAGAGCCGTAACGTAGCAGGCAAGGTTGGCATATAGATATTTACCTGCTGGTTGATGGAAGCGTATTTGCTGGTGTACGACGTGGATTTGCGGGTGTAACGTTAGCAAGGTCTGTGGGTCTGATTACAAGGTATGTGTTATATCATATCCAAATTACTGTCTATCCATTTGCAGTGGACCACACTATGGAAAGTAGTGGGGGATTGAACGTCTACCATTGAAACCCTTCTTGTGTTCACGGATGTTTTGTATCAATAAGAAATTTGTTTTTCCTCTTCCCTGAGGTCTTTGTAACCTTACGAACAGATGAGATGAAAATAAACGCTATGTTTGGCCGTACAAATTGTTCAACGGTGAAAATCATTATCTCCGCTTCTATTTATGGTGTGGTCCAGATGATCTTCGGATATGATTAATTTTTTGAATAATGCTCTAAAATGAACTCTAAAAACAGATGAATGGTATGGATTTACTAAATACATCACTGTGGGGCCATGTAACTTTGATCTCCTTTGAACCGTTCGTACAACTCGGAGCTCAAGGAGCGTCAGTGCTCATCTTCACACGACACGTGCAGAGCAGCTGTGTAGTTAGTAGGAGTTATAGCCTACTCCCCCGTCACCAGCCATTGGTTGATGGTCGGTGCTCTATGGGGCCCACCATGATGTATGTGTATCATTAATGCCGTCTATCTTTTTTATATATCATTTTATGATATGGTAAAAAAAATGAAGTATATCTCAATCTCAAGTGGACCACATTACAGGAAACAGTGTTGAATGAATTTTCACCGTCAAAAACATTTTGGGGGCCATAAAAGTTTTGGATCAAGCTGATATTTATTTTTTCCCTTCATCTAGGTCTTTATGACTAAATCAACAGATTGGATGACAAATAAACAGTACAGTGGACCTTAGTAGGATTTTAATTGTGAATATTAATTCATTATTTTTGTCCTGTGGTGTGGCCCACTTAAGATTTATATCCCTATCATTTTTTGTACCAAGCCTAAAATGATCTGTAAAAATTGATGAACGGCATGGATGAAACACGTACATCATGCTGGGGCCCACAAATCACCGATTAGAGTAGCCAATCTGTTTGCACTCGTACATAGAGCAGTCATTTAGGTGGTAGGAGCTATCGCCTATAAGACAGCAATAGCTATAGCCGATAAGACAGCAGGAGCTATAGCAGCTAGCTGGAATTGGATTGCGTACTGAGCTCAGTAGGCTCTTATCGTACTGAGGAAACTTTGTTGGGCCCACCGTGAATGCTTGTAGTTTATCCACGCCGTCTATCTGTTTTTCCAAATCATTTTAGGGGTTGAGACAAAAATTTAAATATATAAAAAGCTCAAGTAGTAGACACACTATAGGAAATAGTGGAAGGATTGATTTCCACCATTGAAACATTCCTAAGGCCCACTGTGGTGTTTATTTGTTTTGAATCATGCTAATATTTGTTTCTTCAGTTCATCCCAGTAGGAATGACGTTATTAACGGTATGGATGTCATGTAAACTTCACCGTCGAACCCAGGGAGGTTTCAACGGTAGGAATTTACCTAACCACCTTTTCTTTAATACGCCCACTCAAGTCTTGGATCTTGTTCACTTTTGGACTTATATTCTAAAATGATCTCAAAAAACGGATGAACAGAGTGGATTCCTGAAAAACATCACGGTGGACCCCACCTACAATCCCAGCACAGGAACGTTGTACGAATGGCTTCTGCAGGAAATCCCATCCCTGCTTAGCGTGCCATGTACGCCAATACAAGCCACCTGTACTCTCGAGCTCCGAGTTGTACGAACGGTTCAAATGAGATCTACATTAGATGGGCCCCACAATGATATATTTATTTTATCCATACCGTTTAACCATTTTTTGTGGTCATTTTAAAGCATTTGGAGAAAAAATTGAATCATATCTAAAGCTCGAATGGACCACACCGAGAATAGCAGCGAGGATAATGATTTTCACCGTTCAAAAATTCGATTCTTGCCAAATCCGATCCGACTAGTTTTCTTGACCGAATCTGACTCGGTTTGGGTCAGGCCAACCACATGACGGATCTGTTCGGATAAGATGCTCCAGACCCGGTCCCGGATAGGATCGGATTCGGATTAGTCCAGGCAGCTTTCGGACCCAACCGAGTTAGACCAAATCCGATCCGACTCGGTCCGATGCCCACCTCTACCCTCTGCATATATAGTCACCGTTATAACTCTCTGCAAGCTTACTCGTTGCAAATCGAGCCATCGTGTATCTCATTCCTGTTGCCCGAAAGCAAATCCATCAGGTACGGTCATCTCCCTCCTGCAAATCGGGTTGGCTATATCCAACCACCTGCATCTCATTCTGAAGTTTTTGAACTATTTTGGTTTTTTTTTTTTTTTTTTTGAACCGGGTCCTCTGGAAAGATGTTTTAAAAAAAAATAAAAATAAATTTCAGGAACATCTGTTCATATTATTTTGTCTCATCGTCTCCCTTTGGGATATAGTACGACGTAAAGGTGGGCCACATCATGGTCGGTCAGCTATTTCAAAATCAATGGACGGTCTGGATGAGCTTCGACCTCATCGTGGGGCCTACGGTTGGGCAATCAGTCCAGCCTTTTCCTACAGTTAACCGTTTTCTCCATTTTCGGACAGACATTTCTCCTCGTTCCTGCGCTTGTCACTAAGGTGGGCGTGCGATCATTTTCTGACGGTTGATCAGAGGTCATGGTCGATGTTGATGATAATGCCCATGATAGATGCCCTCTATACCGTGGTTAACGTGAATTCTTTGAATGGATGGATATAATTCTTCAATGGACGGATCAGAAGAAGCATATCAACTGATGGTGGCCACCACCACGTATGAACTGAACGAGAATTGGAAAGGAAAGAAAGAAAAAAAAAACAATCCCTACAACGGCAATTGTATGAATGGATGAATAGGATTTTTCAATGACAATCATGTTGGACGGATCAGATCATATTGAATGGATCAGATGAAGCATATCAACTAAAGGTGGGCACCACCACCTATAAAATGGACGAGAAGTAAAAAGTATATATGAACAATCCGTACAAAGCATCTACTGTATGTTGAACGTTTGTACAATACGCAGGCCTAATACTTCATATCCAAACATTGATCTGTACAAGATATTGTATACTTGCCCGCACAATACCTCCTATTCAAACATTAAATAATGGCATGGTGATAAGGATGTATTCTGACAACCGTCCAATATATACATGAACAGTACCCGAATACAATACAATACACGAATCCAAACAGGCCCTAAAATAAGTTGTCAAAATGGTTGGACAACACACACACGAACATATATATATATATATATATATATATATATATATACACACACACACGTGGCCAACCTTTTTTTTATCAGGGTTCCGCCGGAAACCTCGCCCAATCAAATGTGCTTTGCATGCCCCATTGCCCCATCTCCAGTAGTAACTCGTGACCAATCAAATCTCACCACATAAGAGCTTTTTTTTGTATCGGATCTGTTTTAATGTTTTTCGAGTGCTAGGTACACATGGACATGGGTGTTAATTTCTATAATGTGAAAGAAATTACTTAATATGCATGAGATCCACACCATCCATGAGGTTCATGCACTGCCCTATTTGTGGCCCTTATTCTAAAAATAGATTGATCTAACATTCAAGTGGGCCACTCTAAAAATCATATCTTAAACTTCTAAGCTCTAAGTTCACGTGGTACGGCCCACTTAAGTTTGGAACGTTGTGAATTTTGATGAATGCAACGATAGGCATTCCATCCCAGCTGGTGTACCACACACCACAGTCCAAAAATGAGTAGTATCCAAAGCTTTAGTGGACCACACCATAAATATCAGTGGGGCAATTATTCTCACTGTTATAACATTTATAGGGTCCACCGTAAAACATTTATTTATTATTTTATTTATTTATAAGGTCAGACGGACCTGAATGAAGACAAAAAAATAAATATCATATTGATCCAAAACTCATAACCCCAAATGGGTTTTAATGGGTCCACTTAATCTTTAAATCTATTTTATTTTTCGGCTCAATCCTTATGACAAGCTCACCAAATGAACGGACAGTTTGGATATAACGCATACCTCATGATAGGACCCACAAAGAGCCAGGTAGGTGGTGTGTGATACACTGCCCAATCCGCTTCCTAGTCATTGTACCTGACGGGCTGGGTCTATCTCATGAAAGTTAGGCTCACGTTTCTGCGAGGTATGCTAGTGCGGTAGTTAATAGGCATTTCTTTGTTGAATAAGGACCCTTGATTTTCTCTGTTTTTTATAACCGTCCATCAGGTGTTCAACATTCATCCGACTAGGATCATATGCTTAGTATGATTTTTAGATAGTGGGACCTCATCCAGACCCTTTGATTTAGTGCACCCATCGGCCACGTGTCTAATTTCTGTGTGCATGTGTGTAGAGTATCATACTCCAGCGACGTATCAAATTTTTTTTTTTTTTACAGCTGCATCCGGGAAGCGATAATTGTCCTTCTTTGTACGTTGCTGGTGTCATTTTCAAGGAATCAAATCTAATGGGATCGAGATTTGGTTGCCAAACATGTCCTTAAAGGTTCGGGTTGCAGGTGCACGTGCCAATATGGAACGCATGTGTGAGATCTGGGCTTTTCATCTGGTTTGAAATAATTCTTAGATCTTCTGTCTCAAAAATCAGGTAGTTATACTCCTTGGGTGGGCCACGATATACAATGCAAGCTGACCATTAAGATGATTTCTTGAAGTCTGCTGTTGCTTACCCGCAGTAAGGAACATATTGATTTTTTGGACAAGTAATCTAAATGGTGTGGCCCACCTCATGATAAGATCTGATCTCATACACGTGTTCTATATTGGCACGTGTGCCTGTGGTGTGGGATCAGCAGACCTCTCTCATTAAAAAAAAAGGAAATTTACGGCAAAGCTCCTCATAAATTTGCATTTTACCGATCCATCCCATTGCGAGATTAAAATCCATAGCCTATTAGGTACGGCCCTTACCGTGGGGCCCACCTTGATGTATGTACTCTATATCCACTCTGTCCATCAGTTTTAACATATCATTTTAGTTCATGAACCCAAAAAATAAGAAGATTCAAATCTCAAGTGGACCACACTAAAAGAAACGATGGCGATTTAACGTCCTACCGTTAAAAACTTCCTAGAACCCACCTTCATGTTTTGGTAATGCTTATTTACCATCCAAACCGTTGATAAGTTCAAAAAACATGGATGAAGGATAAAAAACAAGAATCAGCTTGACCCAAAACTTTTATGGCCCACGAATGATCAATCAAAATTGTTTTTAATGATATGGTCCACGTGATAATTGGATCTGCTTCATTATTGGGGTCTTACTCTAAAATAATCTTAAAAAATGGATGAATGGTGTGGATGTAGAATAAATATATCAAGGTGGGCCCCATGGTACATGCTGCACCAGTTTTGGTGAGGCTAGGGCGCACCTAATCGGATTCGATGATAATCCGGGGAAGCTGCTTTTTCAACGTCTGACAGTATCAAAATGCACTAAAATGGGACCCACCTGAGTTTTCTTTTTCAAAGGTAGTGAATTTCGAGAAATGTGGAGCCCACCTGGTCTCTGTATAACATCCAAATTGTCAAACACATGAGACCCACCATGACATTGACACCTTTAAAAATAGGCTACACATTAATTTAAATGTTTTTTACTGGTATATATTAGTTTTTATGATTTGGCCCATCTTATCATTTGATATGCTAGAGTTTTGGTCCAACTTGTAATTATAGTATGATGAGTCATGTTGAAGGGTTTGGATGTTAGACATATACCTCATGGAGCCCACAACTCTCTATTCATTAATTTAAAAGAAAATCTAACACGTGGGTGTCTAGATAATGTCCCTCCTTAATGTTAATTAAAATCCCACTTTCTAAGAAATTTTGTAGCTTTTGAAAAGTTCATTATTATTGCAATGATTTATCAGGTTTGTTACTTTACAAGCCCTTGTAGAATCCATTGATCTGGTTGCTAGCGGCCCACCATAGTGTCGGTGTTCCATTCTATCCATCCAGTAAAATCTCTCTACTATTTAGACACCTTAGGCTAATCCAACCATCACATGACCCACTTGAATTTGGAGGTTTTGTGTGTGTGTGTGTGTATGTGTGTGTGTGTGTGTGTGTATATATATATATATATATATATATTAATGATGTGGGCCCACTTAATAATTAGATATGCCTGATATTTGAAGCGTCCTATGGTCATGTTAGGGTTCCCTCAATGTGCTAGTCAAGATGACATATGTTTAATCTATCCAGTAAAATCTCTCCACTATTTACATACCTTACGCTAATCCAACCATCATGTGAGTCACCACTTGAATTTAGATATTTTATGTAGTTTTATATAATATATAATATATATATATATTATATATATTATATTATATATATATATTATATATATATATATATATTAATGATGTAGCCCCACTTAATGATTGTATATATCTGATTTTTGGAGCATCTCATTGTCATGTTAGGGTTCCCTCAGTGCGCTAATCAGATTACATACATGTAATAAGGTGGGCCTACTAGGTAGGTGAATAATCTTTTACACTCTAATAAATAAATATTTATAGGCAAGAATAACTTAGATATTAGATTTTTCAAGAACTTAAAGAAAAATGGCCTCATAATTATAGAGCACACATTGAAGTTTGGTGTATACACATGACTTGTCAATTTTGTCAAGAAAGCCAACGGATAGTACGAAATATCATCCGTCAGTTGTGGCCCACCAATAGATGGAATAAGTTAAGGAGAAAAATTTTCAACTTGAGAGTAAAAAAACCACCACAACTACTCACACTCAAATGATAAATGTCAAAATATTGGTCCCTTGGATGCTTTAATGCAGTAGACTTTGGAGGCCCTCTTCATACACCATGTGAATCCAAAGTCTATGGGTTCCAATTGAAATCTATGGCCCCACTTGTCAAAAATTTTAATTGGAATTGGGTATGATTCCGTCCCTAGCTGGGAACGGACAAGGACTCTGAAAGTTTGATATATGAGTTTTATCCACACCGTCTATTTATTTTGTGACCTTGGTGGAACTCTTCATGTACGATATGACTAAGAAGTGCATGGGTGGGCTCTGAAAGTTTGATATATGAGTTTTATCCACACCGTCTATTTATTTTGTGACCTTGGTGGCACTCTTCATGTACGATATGACTAAGAAGTGCATGGGTGGGCTCTGAAAGTTTGATATATGAGTTTTATCCACACCGTCTATTTATTTTGTGACCTTTGTGGCACTCTTCATGTATGACATGACTAAGAAGTGCATGGGTGGGCTCTGAAAGTTTGATAGATGAGTTTTATCCACACCGTCTATTTATTTCGTGACCTTGGTGGCACTCTTCATGTATGACATGACTAAGAAGTGCATGGGTTTCAATGGAAACCCATGGGCTCCACTCACCTAAATTAAAATTAGATGGGAGGGAATTAGGTATTGCCCCGTCCCTAGCTAAGAACGAAAAGGGGCTCTAAGGGGTCACTATGATATATGGGTTTTATTCATACTATATATCTATTCTAGGGCTTGCAAGGCACTTTTCATGTATCACGTTACTCGAAAGTCCATGGGTTCCAATTAAAAATTGTAGGCTCCACTCGTGGACTTGAAATTAGATGGGATAGGGATTGGGTACCAACCTCGTCCCTAGGTAAGAACAAATAAGGATTTGAAGGAGCTATTATGATATATGAGTTTTATCCACACCATCTATCTATTGTGCCATATCATTTTAAGGTATAGGCCTAAAATTGAGACAAATCTAGGGCTCATGTGGACCACATAGTAGAGATTTAACACCTATAGTTGAAAACTTTTTGAGGGTTGTTGAAGTTTTGGAATAAGCTGATGTTAGTGTTTTACCTTTTATGTGAGCTTATGAATAAGTCGGATGGCAATTAACTATCATGGTGGCCCTAGGAAGGTTTCAACGATGGGTGTCATAATCACCGCCTCCTATAATGTTGTCCACTTGTGCCTTGGATTTGTCTCATTTTGATGGACTTGTATCCTAAAACGTCATGGTAAAATTGACGGATAACGTGGATAAAACCCATAAATCACGATGGCCCCTCGGATCCCCTATCTATTCCTAGCTAATATGAAAAAATGTCCAATTAGATAGTTCTATAATAAACCCAAGCATGACCTATTCCATTTGGGAACACCAGTCAAAACCCAATTGAGGTTTTTGTATTAAATCCAATGAAGGTTCACTCAATTAAGAAAGCAGAACACCCAAACAATTGAAGTAATCCAACCATCATGTGGGCCATGCACCATGTGATCTTTTAAAAGTTTTTGGATGAATGTGGATAATTTAATGATTTTGTATACGTAATTTTTGAAGCATCCTATCATCATAGTGGGATTCATCTAATGTACAGGTTGGATGGCATACACGTAATGCAATGGCCCACAAGGATAGTTGAATAACATTTATACAAACATAAATAAGTTTTATGTGTATATTAATGAAGTCTCCACACAGAGTTGTATGGGCTAGTAGAGAATACAGCCTCATTTCACTCATCTCATTGTTCAAAATTGCATTCCAGCATGGAAAGGTCCCCAAGCAACACGTGTGCACAAGTTGTACCATCTATGCGCCACACATGTGCCAACATGGTAGACAGGTGCAATATCCCAGCCATCCATCCGGCGCACCCACCACCGTAGATGTTCTCACCCAAAAATCAAACTAGCCCACTTAGCACCCGGGGCACGATATTTGAAACAAGTGGACGGTTAGAAAACTCTATTCATTTTTTTCTCAGCCATACATTTGTTACCTAAACCCTAGCTCACCCAACCAATGAACGTGCCTGATTCTTGGGTCAGGGCATCTACATGATGATACCCCTCAGATGGATGGAGTGGATTGGATCTTGCACCCATGTGCCATGCTGGCAAATGTGTGGGGGTGTACATGAGCTGGCTTGTAGCTCTTTCTAAGGCATTAAAAAAAGTGTGATAGCTTAAGAGAATGTTGCTTTATTTCTCAATCCCCCACTTGCTAAAGGGACTAGCACTAACCATTTTAAAGTCATAAACTGCCCTTCTCCCAACGTAATGTGTGGTGTAATTTTAATATTTTTTGGAAATTTTGTTCTATACCTTCATAAAACACATCCTCCACCCTTGAATTTGGACAAGTGGGGCCCATTGATTAGCGATCTAGACTCTTAGTTGGATGCTTCCCACCATAGATGGGGGGATTCGTCGAAAAAACCATCATGATCCAATGATCATAACTCTTCTTGGTATCTTGAAAAATAGACGGTTGAAAAAGAAAATACAACAATGGCCCACATTCAATTTTTTTTAAAAAAACAATAATGGACAGTATCAGTTCTCGATCGAAGGGAGCTTTTATGGCATGTGTCCATTCATGTTGTGGCCCATCTAAACAATGGTCTAGATCGTCGAGCCGCCCCACTTTCCTGTTTGAACTCAAGGCTCGAGGATTTTGTTCGTATCCTAGGCTAAGGGTTCATATAATTCCTCATGGTATAACCTATGAGCAAATAGGGTGGGGTCCACTTATTTACTTAAAGGGAGTCACAATTCAACGGTCTTAAAAACAAGTCTTATTAAATCACCTATCAATCTCATGTAGACTTTTGAGGAAACTGCCTCATTAGTCCACCTAAATTGGATCTTTTTTCTTTATTTAAAGAGGTACTTTGGCCAAAGCATGGGTAGTCTTCCTAGGGATGGATGTGATTTATCAAGAGTGACATTCATGAATATGTGATTAAGAAATACTTTAATATCTGACGTGTGTTGATGGATGATACACGGCATGTAGACACTATTAAGAAATTTCATACACCTAGAAATGACTCCCACCTTCACATGGACATCAGCAACATCCACAATATTTTTAAGTGTCATGTTGATGTAGAGCGGGTCGCAGATACTTTCATGTTTAAGATGGATCAGAGAAGGCCCGATTGGAGGCGGAAGTGATCTGGATCGTTGTAATCTTAAAAACAGGTGTATCTCGCATGGAAGGGATTTGGACTGTCGGAATCTTAAAACAGATGTATCTCGTAAATTAGAATGAGTTATTTGATGTACCATATATGATTTTGGGTAGTAGAAGCTAATTTAGCCACCAACCTGTTAGGTAAGGCTACCACGCTGAATTTGCGAGATTCCATCATATCGACGGTTGAAAATTCTATCTTATTTTCGTTTTTACTATTTATAACAAATTTTAGTTTGATTATAACTCTTCATCCTTTGACCTCTAGGAGTTGTGTCCAACATGAAAAGTATTTAAAATTAGTAGTAGAATAAGATGGTTAAGCCAAACAGGACACTAACTATTTTTGGCTGAAAATCATGAAGTTTAGTGGAAATCATGATTTATAGTAAGCCGCCCATTTTAAGGAGTTTGAACTAGAGTATGATTCTGAAATTCATTCAAAGGTTTGATATCATTATTTAAAGTCTCCTAAAATCACTTTTACCATCTATCAATCAATTTTTAAATTTCTATAATTTATTTCTACCTTTTTTTGAGGATTCAGAATAGTTATTCCCTTAAGGAAGATAGACAGTGATCAACCTCATCACATCCATCCCAGCATCACATATCCCATGGGCAATTATTAATCTTGGCCATTTATTTGCTTGTTTCATTGAGTGAAAACCATGGTAAAAATAATCATGACCGTTAGATGAGCCTAAGCCTTTTAATGTGGGGCCATCTTTCCCGGCACTCCAATTTTTACAAGCCATGGATTGGATGGTTAGCATTATCAAATCAAGATACTCTTTGAAATCATATGCAATAGCAAGTTGGATTTGTGGAATAGAATTTTCAAGATGATGATTTGACCTATTTTATTTCTCTTTTCAATTTTGACCGTTTATGTTGCAGGCCATTGATCAGATGGAATTAATGATAGGTCATCCTATGATCATACAAAAAGCATTGGAATCCCTTTAAATATTAGATTATTGAACATTTATTGGACGGTAAAAAATGAAAAATATCTTATGAGCTTATTTTAGAAAACAAGTGTCCACAAATCAATGGCTAAGATTGTTTATAGACAGTAGATTCCGCATTTTAGTCAGTTTAAATTGAGTTAATATGTGTCATATGTACTATTTATAGGTGCGGGTGTATCAAGTGCGTAGGCAACGAGAGTTTCAATTAGCTCCCCATGTGATTCTAGAGGAAGACCTCTCATGCCAGTTGACTGCCATTTTGAGAATGGTGGTGACTCATCCTCCTACAGTGGGGGTGCGGATTTGGATATTACCCCCACCACGACCCTATGTTAGGGGCTCGTGGGGTCCACTGCGAAATAGGTGTTTTATTCACGTCGCACATCCACTTTAAAAGATTATTTTAAGGCTGAGCTTAAAAAGAAACAAATCGAAGGCTAGAGTGGACCACACCACAAATACGTGACAATGACCACCACATTAAAAACTTTCTAAGGCCTACTATGATGTTTATTTGACATCTATCCAACCTATTCACAAGGTCACATTAACCTGGATTCAAAAAAACCAAATATCAGCTTGATCCAAGACTACCAACCGTGGGCATTTACTTTGCATTATTTTCGACAACCTAGTGTGATGTGGTTAGGGGTGTACATCAAGTTGAACTGAGTTGAGCTAGCCTTAGCTCCACTCAACTTGGCCACTAGTTGGCCTCAACTCGAACTCAGCTCGGCTCAGTCCTCGAGCCTGACTGGCTAGCTTGGCTCAGTTCGGTCAATAGCTCGGGCCTGTTCGAGCCGAGTTCACCTGTGCAGCGTATTCATAAACACTTGGACTGCACCTTCAAAATCCCATTATATGTAAAACAATTGCAATAGTTTTACAGGTATTTAATCAAATACTTTCTAAGCAATATAAAAATTAAGAAAAAAATGATATTTATTTCATATACATACCTTCCTAACCACCAGCCACACATCGTTGAGTCATTTCATCAAACACTTGGTGAGCAACACCAATATCAAAGTGAGCAACATCAGTATCAAAGTAACCGAGTCACCAAAATAGTTCAATCCAAGTTCAATTCGAGCTGGGTTCGATCCGACTCGAGTCAAGCTAGGGCCAGCTCGAACTCAACTCAAACTCATTTTCGAGGTAAAAAAATTAGCTCAACTCGGCTTGAACTTAGCTTTGAACCTTGTCTAATTGAGCTTCACGTACACCCTTAGGTGTGGTATGGTGCAGTCTACTTAAACATTTGATATATCTCACTTTTAAACTCATACCTAAAATAATTTGTCAAGGTGAATAGACATACATATGGACAAAACACATACCATCAATGCGGGGCCATGGAGCCCAAAGACAAGACCGTCTGTCTCTAGCCAGGTCTTGGTGGGGTAGCACCCAATCACCGCCGCTAATGCCGGGAATCAAATACAGCCAAGAAAAAAATGTGAATGGTCCAAATTCCAAGGGAAAAATCAGATGGTCACTATCGTCTTCAGTGTGGTCTTTTAACTTATGCTCGGTCTAGATTGTCTTCTAATTATACCGTTTTTTTTTATACCGTTGAGAGTCACCACCATTGTGCTGAACTATCAAAGGAGTCAGACAAATGAATTTCGACGGTTAGATTTCCCTAGTCCGGGTGCTGATTGATGGACCTAGAGAGAGACAGACAGTCCTATCAGGGACTCCATAGAACCCTCCGTGATGTATTAGTTTTATCCACGCCGTCCATTCATTTTGACAGATCATTTGAGAGCATGATACTAAAAAAGAGATAAATTAAAGACCCAAGTGGACCACATCATAGGAATTACTTGGGGATTGAAAGATTACAGTTGAAAACTTCTTGAGGGCATAGAAGTTCAAGAAGTTTTGGATTAAGCTGATATTTATGATTTTATGCATGTGATCTTATGAACAGGTTAGGATTGCCAACAAACATCACGGTGGGTATTAGGAAGTTTTCAATGGTAGCTAGGATTTCAATCCCCACTGCTTCCTTTGGTGTGATGCAATTGAGCATTCAATCGGCCTCCTTTTTAGGCTCACAGCCTTAAATGATCTGTCAAAATGGATAAAACATACACACCATGGTGGGCCCCACAGTGCCCCTGACAGGAGCGTCCGTCTATTGCTAGGTCCCACTGGTACGGACGCGGATTGGCTAGTGACGCGCCAGCAACCGGGTGGCTAGTGGTCGATGCGATGTGGACCCACCATGATATATGTGTTTTATCCACACTGTTCATCCATTTTGCAAGATAATTTTAGGGACTGGTCCCAAAAATGATGTAAATCTAAATCTCAGGTGGACCACAACTGGGAAAACAGCAGTGATTGAATGTTCACCATTAAAAACCTCCTGGGGCCACTGTAATATTTATTTGACATCTAACCTGTTGATTAGGTCATTCAGACTTGTATTAAGGGAAAAAATATATATCAACTTGATCCAAAACTTTTGTGGCCCTCAAGAGGTTTTTAATGGTAGGCATTCAATTAATACTGTGCGGTCTACTTGGGCATTGGATCAACCTCATTTTTGGGCTCATACCATAAAATGATCTCGAAGAATGGGTGGACGGCATGGATGAAACACATACATAATGGTGGGTCCCACGGAGCACCGACCACTAGCCATTGGCCGGTGGCAGGGGCCCTACCCAATCCTCGCCCCTAGATTAGGTTTGCTAGGTCAACGCGCGCGTGACGCCGTGTCCCATTCATGGGGGCTGTGATTGCGCTAGGCCTTCGGTTGGGGTTGGGACTTGTCCGGTCTTGAGTCTGAGTCGTGACCTCCTCTAGTTAGGGGAGAGTGACTCGTCCAAGTTAGGCTGAGTTAGGCATATTTTCAAGGTGACCCGTGACCTGTGGTAAAGAACCGGATCCGACTCAACCAAGTCCGGGTGGGCTTAAACGTCAACTCATGGACCTATCAGGCTAACCCTGTTAATGTTATTTTATTTGGTTGGGCTTGGACCCGGTCCATTTACTTCGCTGCCATTAGAGCTGGGCATGAGATGCCTCGACTCGGCAAATTTGACTCATTCGACGCATTTAAACGCAATTCGATCTGAATTGAGTAGGTGAGTTAATCTGAACTGAGTAGACTTTGTCCAATTCGAACTCAAATCGAGTCGAGTTCAGGTTACCTAGTAACTCGACTCGACCCAACTCGAAATCCAAGTCGGTACTGACTCTACTTGATCCAAAACTCAACTTGTGTGTGTAGAGTAATGCTCACCTGTGCACCATTCTCATGAGAACTTGCGAGCACTTTTTGAGAACTCATATCATGTGATATAAGTGCAAGATTTGAACCATCTATGTAACACAACACCCCATGAACTCCTAATGCCCAACGTTTACCCTGAGCCAATACTTTAGTAGGCCATGAAAAAAGAGAGGCAAATCAAGGAAAAAATTATTTCATTTTTCCATGGCCCACCAAAGTTTAAATCAAGTTAAAAGTTAGGCCAAGGGAGTTTCATGAGGTGCTGCATCACATGGACGTTCCCATCTTACACTCATATAACGGGAGATAAATTCTCACGTGAGCACCAGTGTGTACCTTTGCACATGTGTCATGGGCATAGAATTTGAATGGTCCATGTGATGCGGCACCCCTTGAAACCACACAAGCCTAACTTTCAACCTGATAAAAAACTCTAGTGGGCCATAGCAAAAGGAAACAGTTTCCTCCCTTGATTTGTATTTCTCTTTGCTATGACCCACTAGAGTTTTTGTATAGAGTTGGAAATTGGGCTTGTGAGGTTTCAAGGGGTGCCACATCATGTGGACCATTCAAATTTTGTGTTCATAACATGTGTGCAAAGGTGCTCACATAAGAAGGCGCGTAGGTGAGTGCACGTGCGCACACATACACATATATATACATGTCGAGTGCTTAGCTGTGCACCGGTTCACATAGAAAATCGTTTGAACTTTTTTTAGAACTCATCATACATGACATGACTCTAGAATCTGAACGGTCCACGTGAAGCAACACCTCATACAACCCCCAGGCCTAATTTTTACTTTGATCCAAAACTTTGGTGGGCCATGAAAAATGAAAACAAAATTCTCCCTTGATTTGCATTTCTCTTTGCTGTGGCCCACCAGAATTTTAGATCAGGGTGAAAATTTGTCCCTTGGGGTTTCATGGGATTCCACATCATATGAACCGTTCAGATTAGACACCCCATGATACATGTGCAAAGGTGCGCACGTGCATAGGTCAGCATGACTCATATATATATATATATATCCAAATACTCGGCTGCACACTCGTTCTCATGAATTTTCGTGAGAACTTTTTGAAAACTCATCATATGTTATGTGAGTCCAAAATATAAATGGTACATGTGATGCAGCACCCCATGAAACCCATACAGCCCAACTTTTAATTTGATCCTAAACTTTGGTGGAATGTGGAAAAATAAAATAATTTCTTCCCTTAATTTGCATCTCTCTTTGCTATGGCCTACCCGAGTTTAGATCAGGGTAAAAATTGGTCCCTAGGATTTCATGGGATACCACATCACATGAACCGTATGGATTAGAGGCCCATGACACAGGTGAGCATGCATGCATATATATATATAATATATATATATATATATATATATATATATATATATATATATATATATTATAGGGAAAAGGTACTATGGGCTTGAGCTGATGGGACCATCCCATGAGGTCGAGTTGTGTGGGCCCCACCGTGATGCGTTTCGAACATCTACCCCGTCAGTCAGATGCACCATTCCATTGTGGGCCTAGGTCTCAAAAATCAAGTCAATCCGTGACTTGTGTGGGCCACACCACATACAGAAGTTGAGAGGGGCCGTGCACCATTAAAACATTCATAATCATTTTTTGGGCCCACCGAGATGTGGTTTGCAAATCTAGCCCATCCATTATGTGTGTCCCACTTGAATGAGGGTTCAGATCAAGTTTCAGCAGCATTTAAAACTCAGGTGGGCCCCACCAAGTGCTTTTATATGTTTTTGGCATGTCTTCACATGATTTTAGATGGTATGGCCCACCTGAGTTATGTATACAGCTGATTTTTGGGATATTCCCTTTAAATTATGGGATATCCCAAAAGTCAGCCATATACGGAACTCAGGTGGGCCATACCATCTAAAATCATGTGAAGACATGCCAAAAACATATAAAAGCACTTGGTGGGGCCCACCTGAGTTTTGAATGCTACTGAAACTTGGTCTGAACCCTCATCCAAGTGGGACACACATAATGGATGGGTTGGATTTGCAAACCACATCTCGGTGGGCCCAAAAAATGTCCCATGAATGTTTTGATGATGCACGGCCCCTCTTCACTTCTGTATGGGGTGTGGCCCACACAAGTCACGAATTGTCTTGATTTTTTAGACCTAGGCCCACGATGGAATGGTGCATCTGACTGATGGGGTAGATGTTCGAAACGCATCACGGTGGGGCCCACCCCATACAGAAGTGGGCCTAGGTCACACCCCACTTTTGTATGGGGTGGATATATATATATATATATATATATATATATTATATATATATATATATATCTATATAGAGAGAGAGAGAGAGAGAGAGAGAGAGAGAGAGAGAGAGTAATGGTCTCCTGCGCACTGTACCGTAGGAAAACTTTTGCGCACCAAATTACCACCGGTCATGCAAACTTAAAACAAGTGTATTGTAAGTGAGCCTCACCATGATGTTTTCCTGTGATCCATTCAAACAATTCAATTCGTGGTATCAATTGAACTGTGGGGTGCAAAAAATATAGCTGATTTGTGATTTACTAGGCCACGAAATAAAAAACGGTGGGAGAGGAGAAGCCTACCATTGAATTTTTACAGGGCCCACAATGATGTTTATGTGAAATCTATTTCATCCATTAATTGGCTTATGAAAGTTAATGCATGTAGACCAAACATTAGACCCATACCTACTGTATGTGGATCACACCAAGTGAAGTGATTTTGATTAGAGTTGGGCATCGGACCGAGTCGGCTCGGATTGGGTCCAACTCGACTCGGTTCGAGTTTTGTATGGCCTGACCCGAACTTGGTCCGATCCGAGTCAGGGTCATCTAACTCGATCCGATCCTAACTCATGCTGGCCCTAACCGATCTAAGTCCAACTCGGTCGGGAAAACTGAGTTGGATCGGATTTGACCAGGTTCGGATCGGTTGTGCTCTATAATAGTTGTGTGAATCTGACCAATTTTTATTATGATAATGTTCAACTGATTGCTACCCAATTTTTATTTTTATTTTAGAAACTCAAAATCTACACTTCGAAATATGCCCAAGGTAGAATAATGTAACAAATATAGATATATATACCTCCTTAAACCCAAAACAATATTCGGATGCCGCAACGACCTATGATTGATGATTTCCCTCTGCACATTCTCATCAATTTGTACCCATCAAGCACAACTGATAAAGAAAACACAAGTGATAAAGAAAAGTAAGAAAAAGAAGCTATGATTAAACAATTAAAAACAGAGTGAGAAAACCAAATTCAAAACCTGAATTCCAAATAGGAAACAGAACCCTGATCATTTGGACAACACAATGGTTTGCTTTCTTCGAAAAACCAAAACCAAATTCAACCAAAAACCCAAAAACCAATTTCAGATAAAACTCAGAAATTCGACCTCAATCATAAGAACACAAAAAAATAATAATAAAAATACAAAACCAAAGTGAATGAAAAGAACTCAAATGAACAAAAACCCAATCAAAACAAAAGGCAAAAGTACAATCTCCACAAACAACAATCACCACCAATACCAATACCAACAAAAACAGATTTTTTCTAGCTTCTCGATTCTGTATTACCTTCTTCCCCCTCTCTATGTACTTAACAGCAACCAGTTCCTTTGTTGAAGAAGAAGAGGAGACTGGCGTCGGGCAGGCAATAGAACGGGTGTTGAAGAAGAAGAGGAGACTGGAGAGGAAAAGATCGGGCGTCGTCGATCGGGCAGCAGCACAACGCAGCGCTCGTTTGGTAGGTGAGTAGGGTAAGAAAAAAACAGAGGGAAGGGTGAAAAGTGAAAACGATTCGGGTAAAAAAAAACTTAAAAAACTATTTATACTACCCACTCGGGTCGGTTCGGTGTAGTTCCGGGTTTTCGGTCCGGATCTATCCGGATAGACCTCTATCCGGACCCGACCCGAAGAACGACCGGATCTAGATTTCCAGACTCGATCAGGCCCAATCTGGGCCGTCAGTTCTGTTCGGAACAGGTCGGATCCGCCAGATCGGGTTAGGAATGCCCATCTCTAATTTTGATAGTGGGTGTTCCCTACATCATTTTCACTCATGTGGGCCACTAGAATTATGGATGTGGCTGATGTTGAAGCAATACCCCTAAATCATATCATTTTGACCCATATGGTTGGAGTGGATTTTACATACATGTCAAGGCGGGCTCACCTCTAGTTGACCAAGTATTGATTGGGACGTTGTCCTAGGCCGTGGATTACATGTTGTGACGTCCATCGACCACCTAATAGCTAATTGGTACTAGTCGGCTCAACAATGATGTATGTGTTTAATGCAAGCCGTCCATCTATTTTTCTAGCTGAATGTACGGCATGATCTAAAAAATGAGTTAGATCCAAATATCAAGTGGACCATGTCACAAGAAAAATTGCTAGAAAGCCCACTATTAAAAAATTCTTTAGGCCAACGTAAGGTTTGGATCAAGCAAGTCTCTATGACCTAATCAATAAATAAGTTGGATGACAGATAAACTGTACCTAAGAATTTTTAATGATGGCCGTTTAATCCGTTTAATCACCACTATTTTCATGTGGTGTGGTCCACTTTAAATTTGTATCTTATGCATTTTTGAGATCATGCCATAAATTGAGCTAAAAGAAGGATGGACAGCTCGGATTAAATATATACATCATCTTTGGGCCCACTAGCACCAACCAGTAACAATGTTGTTAGTTACTGGCAGGATCATATTATTAAAGCATTGGATGGTACATAAAAAAAAAAAGGTGGACCCCACACAGGTTTTAATTGTTTGCATCCTGAGCCAACTGTTCATGTGGTGTCTCTCGCTTGAGTTTTGGATTGGTCTAGATTTTGGGATCCATGTATAAAATAGGTGGGTGTAAACGATGGACGGATTGGATATCTGCTCCACGTTAAGGTGGACCCATACGAAAAGTGTTGAGCCGAGGTCGATTCATATGCCAGAAGATCCGAACAATGTAACCTACGCGATGGAAATATCTGATCTACGTGCGGATGGCCACGGGTGTAGAGTGAAAACACGTGTATAGAGTTTACTTAATTAATAATATATATTTTGGAATATTAACACCAAGAGTCAAGATGGCCGAGTTGGTCTAAGGCGCCAGTTTCAGGTACTGGTCCGAAAGGGCATGGGTTCGAATCCCATTCTTGACAATTTTTTTTTCTATTTTCATCTTCAATATTTTTTCCTAGCCGTCCATATTCTCATCCTCAATTTTATTTTTTTATTTTTTTAAAATTATTTTTCTTAGCCAACCGTTCTCTCATCCTCACCTGCCCATCTAATGGTTTATAGACTGAGCCATTGATAGCATGGCACACTGGTTGGGCTCCCACTATTCTGTATTTTTCTGCTATCCTTCCATTCTCTCGTCCCCTCCATATAACCGAACCGGATTAGGTGGGGCCCAGCCTCACCCAAGACAGTGCAGCCTTATCATAGGACCCACCTTGATCTATATATTCTATATTCACACTATTTATTCGTTTCGCTGCACCATTTTAGCTTATGAGCCTAAAATAAAAGCCTATCCAAATCATTGGAGCCCACCTTAACATATGTATTCTATACCCACGTTATCTCTCTGTTTTGCTGGACCATTTTAGTTTATAAGCCCGAAAAAAGAATCAAATTCAAATCTCAGGTGGCCCATACCATGGTGATTGAACTCCCCACCATTGAAAACTTTAACTTTCTCTTTTCAAACCCTTAGTGAGATTTCGATATGAATGTCTAAGATTTAAGTTTCACTCAATTTAGATAGATTTCATATGTGGGCCTTCACATGCTATTTCCCGTATCAACTAAGCATAAAGTATTTCTAAGTTTACGAAAGGACGTACGCTCTATGCAGACTATTTGAACTATGGTGATTGAACTCCCCACCATTAAAAACTCTCTTTTTAACCCCTCCGCAAGATTCAGATATGAATGTCTTAAATATAAGTTTCATTGGATCTAGATAAACTTCATTCGCTATTGCTTGTATCAACTAAATATAGAGTAGTTTTTTAGGTTTACGAAAGGCCTATGCTCTATTCAGACTATCTGAATCTTGTATCAACTAAATATAGAGTATTTTTTTAAGTTTACGGAAGGCCTATGCTCTATTCAGACTATCTGAATCTTGTCATATTAGAGATCTTAATAAATTCTAATTCTATATTTATCACACACATACACACACTATCGATCGGCTCATGTAACCATCAGACATGCTTGGACATCCCCAAATTACTGCTGGATGGATATGCCGTTGGGCCGAGGCCCACCATTCTGTTGTTCTTCTTTTGTATTTTTTTTTTTCTGGCCGTCCATTCTATCATCCCCTCCCTACACCTGCCCATCTAATGGTTTGTAGACAGTGAAACATAGATGACATGGCACTCTAGATGGACCACCTAATTGCTCACTAGATGAAAGTGAACTTGAGCTCGCAGGGATCCTTGGCCACGTGTTTCGGCCTGTAAATCTCAACCGTAAATGTGGACCATGTGCAACATACATGGATCTACTCCGTTCTCTTTGATCTCCACCCTACATATACGGCAAGTATGAAACATGGTTGATGGAGGGCTGTCAATGGGCCTACCTGACCCAAGCCCATTTGTTTTTTTGGCCTGAAATCAGGTAGAGCACATGGTCTTGAATAGCTGGGCCAGACACTGGGCCTGATGGAAAATATGACTAATATAAACCCAACGTAATGGTGGGCCCCACCATGAAGATCAACTGTCCTGAAATCAGGCCAGTCCGCTCATCAGGTGGACCAAACGCATCCAAACATTCATCTGAAGACCCCATAGTTACTAGATTAGAAAAAACTAGAATCCACATGGTGGGCCCTTTTTCCATCAACGCTGAGCCAATCATCTATCCATGGGCCATCAGAAGAAGGATCAAGATCGTCATGCCCATCATCCGCAGCATCAAATGAACGGTCTGGATCACCTAACCAAGGTCCACATCCACGAATTCTGGGCTCCAGGACACTTGGTATGGCGAGATTTTCACATATCTAGAGTGGTTGAACAGATAATCAGTGGGCCACGGCATCCATGGGCCATAACTAAAAATAAGCAGCCGTTGATCAAGGTAATGAGCAGTGCAACATTCAATGCTTGAGCCATGTCAGCATCGCCTTCCATCTTGTGGGCCCTACTATGGATGGACAATATTTAAATATAAGCATATATCATATGATCCTATCAATTCGATCATTGACGTCCAAAGCAACTTCTGATGAAGCGGTAGAATTGTCTGATAGGTGTGATTTCCAATTTTTTTTTTTTTTTAAAAAACGTTTATCTATGAGTGGACCAACTATATGAACGGCCTGGATTGATAAATAACAATGCCACGTGTATCTAAAGTCATGGCTTTACCATAATCCAGCTCTACTGTTTCCTGTGGTGTGGTCGATCTGAGATTTGGATGCTTCATTTTTTGGGTCATGCTCTGAACTGAGATAGCAAAACGGATGGACGACGTGGATATAAGACACATACATCAAGGTGGGCCCCACCATCAGGGAACCACCCACCTTGGTGGATCCCCGGATCCACCGAAGCTGCGTCCAGATGTTACATGCCGCGCGCTGTGGGACCAACTTAATTTCAAAATCCCAACGTTACTTCCAACGGCTCTATTTACGATTTTCTGTCCAGATGGCCCTGTATTAAGGTCTTGTAATCCTAAAATTATTTTTTCATTTTTTGGACGATAAAAATGGCCTTATGCCAGCTTCTCATACAATGGGCTCTAGTATGAAAAAAATGCAAGGTCATTTTAAAAAGTAATGTGGGCACTATCAAAATTGAAATTTGGCATGCCCATTTTCTGATCTGATCCGTTCATTTTAATCAGACAGTTGTGAACCAAAGAAAGCATTTTCTCAGTTTTCTATTTGAATTTCTCTGTTGCCGACAACTATACTAACGTTGTTCGTTAATTCTTAATTGCTTTCTTTTGTGTAGTCGATCTATGATAAGTTTTGCCCTCAAGCTTGGGCTAACAACATGAAATTAAAACCCCTTATAAGTGAACTGAATAGATTTGCTTAACAACACCCAATGGGCCTCAACTGCTCCTCTGCCACAATTGCTCCTACTACGGCGAGCTTTGATCTTGTAAGGAGAGATTTTTTGACAAGGGATGTGGGCCCTACCAAAAACAAGGATTCAGCCCACCCCTTGTCCAATCTAACCCATCCATTTTAATAGGACAACCATAAACCCAAATGAGGGACTTTTTTTTTTAAGTGTTCTGTTTGAATTTCTTTGTGGCTCACTCCTTGGCCAATCTGATCCATCCATTTTGAATGTTTTCTCTGTGATGTGTTTTGTTATCAAACTTGTCTGATAACATGAAATTAAAGCCTCTTACATGTGGAGGGGATGGATTTGCTTTAGGACAACTTAGTGGGCCCTACATAGGATGTGGATAGGATGAAAGCGTGGTGTCTAAGCCGCACGAGGTCATTTGGTCATTTCTTCTTTATTTTTTCTTCTTCTTTTTTATTATTATTTTTTTATGCACACATCCCCACACACTCACGCCGTAGTGGGATTTCACCACCTATGGATACTCGAACCCTTGAGCGGTGTTGAAGCTGACCACAAGAAGCTAAAGCTTAATTATGCGATAGTCAGTAGTTGTACGGTCGGAGTCCACACTCTCCGGGTAACGACAAAAAACTCCAGTTAATCTCCGACGAAGTTCAGACTTGTGGTAGGTCGAATGTATGAAATGTATATTGAATGTTGTAATTACTTTATTATTAATTTAATAATTCTTTTCATGAGTGTAATGGATGAATGTAACAATTGGTGTAATGGATGTCGAAATGGTGTAAAGATTGAAATAGAAGAATGTTAAAATGGGAGAATGTAGGAATGCTAAAATAGAAGAATATTGAAATGAGAGAATGGGAGAATGTTGTAAGGGAAGAATATTGTAATAGAAGAATGTGTAATGGAAGAATATTAACAGAGGATCGCTGATATTCATTGTAGATTGTTGATATAATAGAGGACCGCTGATATTCACTGTGGATTGCTAGTAGTAACAGAGGATAACTGATATTTACTATAGATCGCCAATATTAATAAAGGACCATTGATATTATCTACGATCCATGATAAATATCAACGGTCCTCTGTTAATATCGTGATCCACAGTGAATATCAGTGGTCATCTGTTAATATCGACGATCCACAATTACTATCAGTAACCTTCTGTTAATTTCAACGATCCATAGTAAATATCAGTTGTCCTTTGTTAATATCGGTGGTTTACAATGCAATTCATAAACTTTGCAATTTGATAAATGGGAACATGAATCATATACTTTGAAATATGATGAAATCTGACTTGTTTAGCATTACTTTAAAAAATTAGCCATAAGTAAGCATTACACTATATATTTACAAAAAAAAGGTACATTGCTGTGTCATGTTATCTTACAACACCCATGCATACATTTCCGATTAAATATAAAAACAATTGAATAAAAAGTGAATGCACTATATATCACCGCGTTTTAGCTTCATCTTTCGGAATGAGTATCTATGTGTGATTTACTTTCTATTTGAGGGTCTCGAATTTATAAATTTTTATCTCCTCTTCCTCCTTTTCGATCTCAACCGGTTTGGTTATTTATTTTTTAGTCTTTCTAAAATGTTGAAGACAGTTAAAAGATAAGGTCTCTCTAAAATAAGTGACTTTTTTTGCAGGTCAATTTATAAGTTAATATTATTCATAACATGATCAATAAGCAATAATGAATCAGACTGAGAAAGATTTCCTAAGAATCTAACCGGTTGAATACGATCTCCTGATTGTTACATAAGAAGTCGATGTATTTCATCATGAAGACTTCACATTTGCTTCCACCAATTTGTTTTGGGATTCCGCTTACTATTTCGAAAAGCTATTCGACTTTCTAATGGTTTTTGCCCACATCACATTGATGCAACAATCATTTTAACCCCTCTATGAAGCCAATTATAAACTCATTGTATTTCCTCTCCCATCTAGTATGGATGTTATTGAGTAATTGAACCAGTCTTCTTTTGAGTGCACGACAATCAAGACCCAGTGCTGATTTTGAACATTTTGTGGAAGTATACCTATAAACACATAAGCATAATTATAAGTACATCTAAACCAAACACGACATATAACACTAAGTCAAGTAAGTCATGTAGAAGTTGAATGGTAAACTTACACAATCGAATTTCCACATCTCTTTTTGAAAGCATTCTCCACTAATAATAGTCAAAACCTGAGAGTTAAAATCTTTCAAGATGTCATCTCTAGGTATATAAACATGCAGTCTGGCACCATATTGCTGTAATAGCTTAATATTGCCCTTAAAAAGTTGTTATCACGAATAAATCAAAAGATTATAGGTTAGATTGATTTCAATATAAATTAAACGTGCATTTCAATAAATGAATATTACCCTGAACAATGCCGTTACATACATGCATTCCTGAATATACACATCAGGATATTTTAGACATCGATCAATAAAAAAATTCATATACATGTCAATTTATTGTGGAAGTCCCGAATTATTAGTAAACATATATGATATAAAATGAAGTACGTAAAAGACTTTCGTACAAAAAATTTACCTCGTCATCAACCATACATTCTCTTATAGCCATTTTGGCTAAACACGAGTACCATCAACACAGCTCACCTTAACAATTTCATATTCCTTGAGGCTAAGCCTTCTTAATAGGTCTATATAGGCTTGTGGTGGGTTGGGTCCTTGCTTGGACCTGCACAACGACACCTGCTAAATGAGACGTGCACCATGCATGAGCATTATATATATTGGTTACATCGCAACCAGCAAAACTTGTACATGATAACAATTGAAAATTTAAATACCTTCAACAACTTTACCTCGACCCGTGGAAAGTTTACTTCATTGTGCAGACATATATTCTCAATTTTCACTTACTTCAAAATTTTCGATAACATCTTCAACTAGGAGTTTATTCTTCTCTCACCCTGTTGTCCTCCACTGACTCTCTCATTCAACTATTTAAGTTTGATAGTGGTTGTTATCATCATTCTTATCCTTCCTCTCACCCGCCTTCATCTCGTTAACCATCTTTCTTATACTCCTCTCCTTTACCACCTCTCTTCTCGACCTCTTCCTTTTTATAAAGGAGCGATAATATTTTCTTCATCCACTGTGGGGATGAGTTCACCACTAATCTACAACAATATATGTATGCATTGCCAGAGACACTATATACAATACGAAAAAATCAAGTTTGAGGTGATATTTCAATTTACCTTCACATTTATAAAAACTTTTGTTAGCCCTGTATTTTTCCACCTTAATTGCCTTCCAATTCAGAAATCATGGAAATTTGATTGGACTATGTCTGGTGGCCCAGCCTTTCGGGTAGTATAGGCTGGAAATGAACTCATATGCCTAAATGAATGAGGGAACAATGAATATTAAAATAAAGCACGTTATAATGGTATAATATTTTATAGAAATATATAATATATATAGATATATATATATATATAGATATATATTATATATATATATAAATATAGGGTATATGGCATCCACGGAAGTCATATGAGTTCGAAAGGTGTTACTTAATTATAATAGTCATTCATTCGTTTAAGATCTGGTACCCCACTCTCCTCGAGGGGTAATTATCAAATGCATCATAATTATTTGTTAAATCTATATACTTTTTATGCATGCGTTCTTTTTAGGCGATCTAAGAGGTAAATTATTTATGTATATCAACATCACCAACTATAAATCGATCGCATCATTGGTACTCCCTCATCTGAGAGATCGAAATGTCTTCAGCAAATTATTCTTTATGATGCGAGAACGATTTTTGGAAAATCTATCTCTAATACTCTTTCTTCTTGATGATATTTGACCGGTCTGCTTTGATTCATTTGGTATTCCCCACTTCATACCCATAATCAAGGTAAAGTCCATATCCCTAAATTGAAGAATGGTGCCACCGAAGTGAAAGTGGAGGTTACTGAGGTATCTTTGCATCAGGCAGTGGAGCAATGATCCATTTACCTTCATCCTCCTTCATTAAAATCAAGTAGATACCTGAATTAGGTTATTCTAAACATCTCCCTTCTGGCAGAGAGCTTGTTGAATTTATCTCTTAAAGTATGTAGAAATCGTACCGAACACTTAATGATAACCCTTATACTAGAATATTCTAAGCAAGGGCCAAGTTCCCTCGTCTCGTAAGAGGATTTTGTAGTATATAAAAGATAAAGTATTATATTAAGAAATAATCATATTTATAAAGGACCGTGGATATTAACAAAGGTCCACTGGTATTGAGAAAGGACTACTGATATTCACTTTGGATCGCCAATCTTAACAGGGGACCGTTGATAATATCTACGGTCCACAGTGAATATCAACGGATATTAACAGAGGACCGTTGATATTCACTATGGATCGCATATATTGATAGGGATCGCATATATTCACTACAGACCGTGGATAATATCAATGACCCTTTGTTAATATCAATGATCCATAGTGAATTCCACTGATATTCACTATAGACCACATATATTAATAGTGGACAGCTGATATTATCCGTGGTCCACATTGAGTATCAGCTGGTTAGTGTTAATATACATAGTCCATAGTGAAGTAGTGAATTCCATTGATATTCACTATGGACCGCCGATATTACAGTGAATATCAGTGGGCCAGTGTTAATATTCGCGATCCATAGTGAATTCCACTGATATTCACTGTGGACCACGAATATTAACAGTGGCTCGCTAATATTATCTGTAGTCCAAAGTGAATATTAGTGGGCCATTGTTAATATCTATGGTTCGTAGTGAATATCAATGGTCTGCAGTGAATATTCACGATTCATGTGGTCCCACCATTCATACAACAAAAAAGGGGACCCCCACACTCTCCTCCCTTTCATAAACTCCCACCATTCCCTACAACATCTATAAAGGAACTACCACACCCTCATTCCTTTCACAAACTCCTACTAAACCCTCATCTCTTTCATAAACTCCCACCATTCATGTCCGCCAATAAAGACAAAATAAAGAAATACAAAAAACTTTCCTTTGCTCAGCATAGCTTCCAATTGGGAGATTTTAAATGAAAAACTTCAAAGAAAATCTTTTTTTTTCATCGGAGAGTGGTCTGAACTTTGCCGAAGCTTGACCAAAGATTTTTGTTATTGTCCAAAGAATGTGGACTCTGGTCATACAAGTACCAATTGTTGTAGAAGCTTTGGCTTCATGTGGTCCTAGGAAGTGAAAAAGAAAAATAGAAAAGGAAAGAAAAACAACCAAATGGTCTTGCGCGGCTTGACCTCCTCGTTTTTAACCCATCCACATTTTTATGTGAAGCTTACTGGGTTGTCTTGAAGCAAATTCATCGCTTCCACATCCAAGGAGTCTTAATTTCATGTCAATGGCCCAAATTTAAGGTAAAAACTCATCATTGATGAACCACGCAGGAGAAAATAGTTTAGAATTTGTTGAGATGTGGAGTCACATCTAGACGGCCGCTCGACCAGTCGAGTGCCCTGTTCGACCGGTCGAGTGGCCCATCGACCAGTTGTGGACTGGCTCGACTCGAAGTCCAGCGAGCATCGATTTTTTGGTTCCGCCGTACTCGACCGGTCGAGGCCCATGCTCGACCAGTTGAGGTTAGGCAGATTCGTTTTCGGATTTGATGCGGACTATGAATTTTTGAGTTAGTTTTCACAAAGGTGTCCCTAGGGCTTTTCTAGGTATAATGAGAGTTATTCCAAGGTGTGGGCAAAGGGTTTTCTCTGTACTTCCAAGGGAGAGGTTAGTATATTGCCTTGTAATCTTCATTTTTCTTCATGGTGGAAGTTTGCGCCCGTGGTTTTGTTACCCTTGTTTGGGGTTTTTCCACGTATATCTTGTCTTGTGGTTTGTTTGGAATGCTTTGATTCTTTTTCTAGTTTATATTTCTTCTTGTTTATCGTTTGTGGGTGAGACTGGAGATTGGATCTCGGTTCACTGCGTTGTTGGTGTGCTGCGCAACAACTGGTATCAAAGCTATTGGTTTAGTTCTATTGGGAATGATGACGGAAGAAGGGAAGACTAGAATTGAGAAGTTTGATGGTTCAAACTTTGCCTTCTAGAAGATGTAAATAGATGATTATCTGTATCAGAAGATGTAAATAGATGATTATCTGTATCAGAAGGACCTTTATATTCCTTTACAAGAAAAAGAGAAGAAACCAGAAAATATGCAGATGATGAATGATTTTTATTGGATTGGAAGACTTTAGGAACGATCCAACTCTCTTTGTCTAAGAGCGTCGCCTTCAATATATCCAAAGCAAAAAACTACAAAAGAATTAATAGAAGCCCTAACCACCATGTATGAAAAACCCTCAGCGTCCAACAAGGTTCATCTTACGAAACAACTATTCAATATGAAGATGTCGGATGGTGGGAGCATGGCTGAACATCTAAACGAGTTCATACAGTCACGAGCCAGTTGAAATCCATTGACATTGTTTTTGAGGATGAGGTCAGGGTGTTATTGATCTTGTCCAGTTTGCCAGACAGTTGGAATGATTTGGTGATTGCTGTGAGCAATTCTTTAAGGTCAACAAAGCTGAAATTTGATGGTGTGGCTGGTCTAATTCTCAGCGAAGAATCTAGAAGAAAGACATCAGGAACTTCAAGCGTTTCAGGGAATGCTCTAAACGTTGAAGGAAGAGGAAGATCGCTGAACAAAGGAGGCAACAAACACGGACGTTCTAAGTCGAGGAAGAAGTCCAAGGGACCAAAAGACAAAGACGGGTGTTAGCATTGCAGCAAGAAGAGGCACATGAAACGTGATTGCAGGGTCCTCAAGAAACAAGAAGGAAGCTCTCAAGGCAGGAAGGATTCAGTGAATCTATCTGAGGAGAGTGATACAGAGGCGTTGATCTTGTCTCTTGATATGAGGAATGAGTCTTGGGTTATAGACTCGGGTGCTTCGTTTCATGCCACTTCATGTTAAGGAAGTTCTTCATGATTATGTGTTAGGTGACTTCGGGAGAGTCTACTTGGGTGATGATGAACTGTGCAGTATTGTTGGAAAGGGAGACGTTTATATAAGACAGAAAGATGAAACGACTTTTAAATTGAAGGATGTCAGACATGTACCGAGTTTGAGACGGAACTTGATATCAGTAGGGTAGTTGGCCGATACCGGTTATGTGACGACATTCACCAGTGATTTCTGAAAGATCACAAGAAGGAAGGTACTTGTACGTGAATTCAGGATCGTATAGTTCACTCGCAGTCGCATCAACTGAAGTGAATGGATAGTATAACATCAGAGGTTGGGACATATGAGTGAGAAAGGGATGAAAGTACTATTGTCAAAAGGGAAGCTACCAGGGTTGAAGTCTATTGACTTGAAATTTTGCGAGGACTGAGTGTATGACAAACAGAAGAGGGTGAGTTTCAAGAAGATAGGACGTGCTCCAAAGATGCATCTGTTGGAGCTTGTACACACTGATGTGTGGGGGCCGACACAGGTATCATCTCTTGGGGCGCATGTTATTTTGTTTCCTTTATTGATGATGCTAGTAGAAAACTGTGAGTTTATTTCTTAAAGCACAAATCTGATGTATTTAAAAAGTAGAAAGTAATGGTAGAAAATGAGACGGGTAAAACAGTAAAATGTCTCAGATCTGATAATGGGGGAGAGTACTGTGATAAAAAATTTGAAGAGTATTGTGCAACAAATAGAATCAAACATCAGAAAATGATTCCAGGTATACCGTAGCAGAACGATGTCACTGAGCGCATTAACAGGACCATCCTTGAGCGCGACAGAGCATGAGGTTACATGCAGGGTTGCCAAGACGTTAGGCAGATGCTGTGAATACTGTCGCATATCTCATCAATAAAAGTCCCTCAGCCGCATTAGATGGTGGGCTAAACCAGAAGAAACATGGAGTGGGAAAGAGTGAACCTTGCATATCTCAGAGTGTTTGGTTGCACTTCATACATTCACATTGATGTAGAGCACAGAAACAAGCTGGATACGAAGTCCAGAAGGTGCACCTTTATAGGCTACGGGCAGCATGATTTTGGCTATAGGTTTTGGGATGCAGAAAATAGGAAAATCATCAGAAACAAGGATGTAGTCTTCAATGAAAAAGTGATGCATAAGGATAGTGTGCAAGAAAATAAGGCCAATGAGAAAGAATTCGTAGAGTTGGAAGAGTTATCGGACACAGGTGTTACGGCGCCCAGGATGATTATGCACAGGAGCATTACGAGGTAGAGCCATAAACACCGATTTTGAGGAGGTCTACTCGGGAGAGGAGATCCATGGTCTGATACTCACCCTCCTTACATTATCTACTGCTGACAGATAATGGTGAACCAGAGTGTTTTGAAGAGGCGTTACAGTCAGATACACGGGTTAAGTGGGAGTAGGCCATGGATGATGAGATGGACTCTCTTGAGTCTAATTGTACATGGGAGCTAGTCACTCTACCTAAGGAAAAGAAAGCTCTTCATAACAAGTGGGTTTACAAACTGAAGGAGGAGCACGATGGTTCGAAATGGTACAAGGCTAGATTGGTTGTGAAAGGGTTTCAACAAAATGCATGTATCGATTTCACTGAAATATTTTCACTTGTGGTGAAAATGTCTATAATTCGCATGGTCTTGAGTATAATGGCTACAGATAACTTACATCTAGAGTAGCTAGATGTTAAGACAACTTTTCTTCATAGGGACCTTGAAGAAGAGATATATATGCATCAGCTGACAGGATACGTGACACTAGGAAAGGAGAACAAGGTGTGTAGACTGAAGAAGAGTCTATATGACCTAAAGCAGGCTCGACAGTTTTATGTCGGGAACGGTTTTAGGAGATATCATGCAGACGACTGTTGTTATTTGAAGAAGTTTGATGCATCGTACATCATCTTTTTCTGTACGTTGATAATATGCTTATTGCCGGTTCAAGCATGAAGGACATCTCAGATTTCAAAAGACAACTGTCTAGAGAATTTTTCATGAAGGATTTAGGAGCTACAAAATAAATTCTAGGCATGAGGATAAAGCGTGACAGGGAAAACAAGAAACTGGTTTTGTCACAGGCAAAGTATATAGCCAAGGTACTTGATCGATTCAATATGGGAGGTGCTAAGCCGGTTAGCACTCCATTAGCCAACCACTTCAAGCTTTCTAAGGAGTAAGGTGCAAAGATGTAGGAGGAACGAGACTACATGGTTAAAGTCCTATATGCGTCAGCTATTGGGAGTCTCATGTATGCTATGGTGAGCACGAGGCCAGACATTGCTCAAGTAGTGAGAGTTGTTAGCAGGTTCATGAACAACCCCAGGAAGGAACATTGGGAAGCTGTGAAGTGGATCCTCAGATACCTGGTAGGTACTGTGGATATAGGGCTATGCTATGGTGGATCAAAAATCAAGCTACAAGGCTACGTAGATTCAGATTTGGCAGGAGATATCGACAACAGAAGAAGCACTACAGGTTATGTCTTTACTTTCGGCAGTGCTGCAGTCAGTTGGGTCTCTCAGTTACAGAAGATAGTATTTATCAGTACGATAGAAGTAAAATATGTTACAGCTACAGAAGCGTGCAAGGAGATGGTGTACATGTAAGGTTTCATGAAAGAGTTGGGTAAGAAGCAAACAGATTGTAAGCTGTACAGTGACAGTCAGAGTGCGATACACTTGGCTAAGAATTCACCCTTTCATTTAAGGACTAAGCATATTACCATCAGATATCACTTCATACGTTCATTACTAGAAGATGGATCGATTGCTTTAGAGAAGATTCATACAAGTGAGAATCCTGCAGATATGCTGACCAAGGCGGTCACACGGGAGAAGCTGAAGCTCTGTTCAGCTTTGATTGGTCTTCATGCTTGAAGACAGGGAGGTGGTGCACTCTGGATGAAGAAGACAAAGGTTTTTGGCGACGTGTCTCCAAATGGGAGATTGTTGAGATGTGGAGTCACATCTGGACGACCACTCTACCAGTCGAGTGCCCTGCTCAACCGGTCGAGTCGCCCACTCGACCAGTCATGGACTGGCTCGACTCAAAGTCTAGCAAGCATCAACTTTTTGGTTCCGCGGTACTCGACCGGTCAAGGTCCATGCTCGACCAGTCGAGGTTATGCAGATTCGTTTTCGGATTTGATGTAGACTGCAGATTTTTGAGTCAGTTTTCGCAAAGGTGCGAAAGGGGAGTTGCCTAAACTATAAATTGGCGTCCTTAGAGCTTTTCTAGGTATAATGAGAGTTATTTCAAGGTGTGGGCAAAGAGTTTTCTCTGTACTTCCAAGGGAGAGGTTAGTATATTACCTTGTAATCTTCATTTTTCTTCATAGTGGAAGTTTGCACCCATGGTTTTTTTTACCATTGTTTGGAGTTTTTCCACGTATATCTTGTCTTGTTGTTTGTTTGGAATGCTTTGATTCTTTTTCTAGTTTATATTTCTTCTTGTTTATCGTTTGTGGGTGAGATCGGAGATTGGATCTAGGTTCACTGCGTTGTTGGTGTGTTGCGCAACAGAATTAAGACAGAATGTTAGTGTAGTTATGAGCCACAAAGAACTTCAAACAAAACGCTGAAAAAAACCCGCCTTTAGGTTCTGACTGTCCGATTAAAATGAAAGGATCAGATTGGTCAATGGGTGAGCCAGATTTTAGTTTTTGGTAGGGCCACGTCCCTTTTTAATAGGGCATTTCTCTTTTTGAGATGAGAGCCCTTCATATGAGGGGCAACTGTGGTAGAGGGCATTTTCAATCTTTAAAAAAAATAAAAAAGTGATTTCAGGGCTACAAAAGCTTGAGCTTGGTCCGTACGGGCTTCTACCACGACCACGTCACAGTACAAGACTATTTGGACCAAAAACCCACTATGTTTTGGTTGGAGGAGGTTCTGCATCGACGATTGATTAAGATAAAGTTTTGTATCCAAAAATTCCAACATGTGTCAGATTTAAGAAGGGATTTATACCGTCCATCTAGATCTTTCTTCCCACGGGTCATTGAAAATTGAAAATTTATCTAGCAAAATGATATAATAATAAAATAGAACTATGGTCACTGTTCATTAAAAAAAAAAACTGATGGATATATTTATCTGATTAATAATTTGATCTGAAATTTATAATAAGAAACTCACAAACAAAATTCATTTTAAAATGGTCTGGATCTTTTATTAAACTTTTCACATATTAGATTTTGGATAAGGAATACCTCTTCCCGATCTAGCATGCCAGATCATAGCTGACCATTTTTCGACCATGGAACCACCCAACGAACGGACATGTTTTTACTCACACAAAAGGACAACAAGTTGTCCATGTTTGGATTGTCAAATGCCCAGAGAATTGTCCACTTTCGACCACACAAGCCTACTATTTAGCCATCAATTATATTATTTAAAAGTCCACATTTTGGATCTAGTGTTGGACTTTATAATGTCAAAAATGTGGTCCATTTGTGGATTGTTTCACTGTCCAAAAATCAGGTTCTTACTAGACCCATATAACATCCAAAATTTGACTAGTTTATGGACCATTTTAATGCCCAAATCTGAGCCGCTGCTAGACCTTTTGAAAAGCCCACATTTTGGATCATCTGAGACTCACACTTTAGATCATTTGAGGACCACGAATTAGCTTATTAATGGTTTGTTGCTGGACAATTACGTATTTCCTTAAATAAGCCTATTTAGTGGTCTATTTAGGGACTAATTGTTGGACTTTTAGTTGGGATACAAAATTCATTTTATAAACGACCCTTAAATCTAGCCCATTTGTGGATCATCAGACGGTCTAGAAATATGACAAGATTTGGGACCCTTGCACAGCTTAAAAATATTATTAAGTAAATGATGTTACTTGTCTCTTTGTGATAAAATGTATAATGTTGAAGCTATTGTATGCTTACAACCTTTGGATGAATTGTTCTATTCTAGTTCGCCTAGGTATTGATAAATAAACCTTGTAAGCAAGGCCAAGGTTGAGCAAAGTTTTTAATTGTTTGATTGTGGTGTAATTCATGGGAAAATTAGATATAGGATTGGACTCAAAGAGGACACAAAATGGGACTTTGTGATTAGGACCAATAATAGTTTATGTCAACACATGTGGACTTTATAAAAAGAATGACTAATATTTTACTTTAAAAAATAAATTCATTAGATTTCATTAAACGATTTATTAGACTCATTAGTGGTGTACATTTGGAATGGTTTTGAGACCTCGATGTTGATTTGAAATTTTAATTATTGAAAATGGGCTTGGTCATTAGGATCTATAAATTGGAAATAGAATACAAGAAAAATAAGTGGGGTGATTGAGTCCCTTGGGTTGAAAGTCCTTAAAGAGGTAAATAAGTGAGACTATCGCAACCTTTAGGTTGAAAGTCCCTAAAGTCCAAATTGGTACCATTTGGAATCTCCACTGTGGGGTTGTGTGAATGAGTATGGTTGGATTGCAAAAAGCTTTGATCAAGCTAGGTACGATATGTAACATCCTTGGTTTTTTGAGCCATATAAAATTTAGGATTAATCAAATTAAAATTTTAAATTTTATAATTAATAATAAAATAAGTCACTTAGCACGTTGGTAGAGGCACTCTTGATGGAGGGTAAGGTCGAATGATTGATTCCTATCATGACTTCATGTTTATTGTTTTGATCTATGAGAATTTTTGGAGAAGGCCCCGAACTTTAGAGTGATTTAATCATTGAATTATCCACAACGAGCAACGAATAATAATAACGAAGAATCATGCTATACAATGATGGTAGGTCTTGGATGATACAGATCTGAGCAATCCTTTGGTTTTCTCAAACGTGATGTTGTGGACATCAATGGATGTCTTGGATTCAAACCATGTGTGAGGGAAACCCATTAAAACTAAAGAAAATAGAAAAGAGCCTAAAAAGTTGTGAAATTGGATTGTGTTGTAAAACTTGATCGACTTTGATCGATCGGTTGAGGTTAGGCTTTCGATTGATCAAACATATCAATTTTTGTCCAACAACTAAATAGTTAATTTTTGAAAATTGCTCAATTGTTTGATGTCTAGTTTCAATCAATTAAGGAGAGCTTCGAGCGGTCTCGATTAATCGACATTCGATCAAACATGTGAAAATAGTTCAACGACCAAATTAAATTAATTTGATTTACCTTAATCGATTGATGATGAGTTTTGATTGATTGAAAATGACAAAAAGTGTCCAGAGACTTAATTTGTGAAATTCAAAATTTCTCAATTTATGTCCGATCGATCGAGGGTCTTCGATTTGGCTCGATCAGTCGATGGGTTCGATCGACACTCCTATGCCAATAGAATAGATTCTGAATTTTGATGATGTGATTAATAAGTTTTAATAATTGATTTAAATTATGTATTACAGATCCTAGAGTTAAACCTATATGACCGTTTGATGGATTATCTCTACCAAGTACAGTTGAGTGAATCCCAACATGTCTCATGCCTTTATGATTAAGATAGATTGTTATGATTGCTATGATTGATATGTTGGTTATGGTGTCAAGTCAAATGAATTTGTTGATATATTGTTATGCTCATAAATTTGACAATTGAGTACGGAGACTCTGATCCCAAGTTTCCAGGTATGAGATTAAAAGAAATGCAAGTGTGTTCTAATTCATGTTTACAATCATTCCATACATAAATAACTAGAGTAACGCATTTCAACTTAGCAAATCCAAAGCAAGGTATATATAACAAAAAAAAAAACTATAGAGCTAATATGCAAAGATATAATTCCAAATGTGGTGTCCACGTATACAAATCACAATAAAAGCAGCATGAGAGAAAATACAATTACCAAGCAAAAAGAAGCTAGAGATTTATTGGGGCGTCACGAGCGCACCACCAATGGGTCCTATTCTAGAGTCATCTGCATATGTCAAATAAAAGGTGTCAAATAGCAACATAGTGAAGAAATATCCCTAAAATCATACTTGGGACATTTTCTTAATAAGCAGATTCACGAAATATATATATATATATATATATAATATATATATATATATATATATATATATATATTTACATGTAATACTTTTAAGCATGTTACTTCTAGTGCACATATATTAAGCAAATTATACATGTTATCAACACAATCAAGTGTGGGTAATGATAGCATAACAAAACAACCATTTCCTATGTAGTCCTTTTAGGTGCATGAATGCAATAATGCGATAATGCAATAATGCATGATCCTCATAATTCAACACTCCCTCAATAAGAGACTTCAATGGCTATTTCACAGAAAGTCAGTACTTCCTTAACAAGCGACTCCAATACCTTTCGTAAACTACTTATCATAGGATATACATTATTAGTGAAGTGATTACTAATCCTAGTTCATATAACAAATTGGTGAAGCTAGGATACCACCATTATATCACGAGTCATTATTCGAATCACATGGCTCGTTGTGGCACGTAACAACTTCTCACCAGTGTCCCTTGCTCCAAATTAAGGCATCATGCATTATATCTCATAAATAAACAATTCCAAAGGTTGGGTATGATGTCCAATAGTATGTAAATCAACATGGTAAGGGTCGTCAGCCAAATACTGAGTACGAATAATCAATTCGTAGGTGCGGCTTATCAATCAAAATTAAATCAATATAAAGAAAATGACTTATCACTAATGGGATTTCCTCCCAGGACTTGACCGGTCGTTAGCCTCACTCGACTGGTTGTGGGTGGCGCTCTACTCAAAGTCCAGCGACCATCTATTTATTTTTCCCGAGGTGCTCGACCAGTCGAGAAAAGTGTTCGACCGGTCGAGTGAGCCCGGTCGTGGACCCTGCTCGACCAGTCGAGGTTACGCAAATTCATTTCGCGATTGTGTGCGGATTTCAGATTTTGAGTCCTTTCGCAACAAGAATATGGAAGGGAGTTTTATAAAACTATAAATAGGGGTCCTTAGGGTTTTCTAGGGTAATGAGATATACAAGAGGGTTTCCTAAAGCTTTACAAGGGTTTGTTAAAGGGTTTAGGGCTATCAAAGGTGTGAGATAAAGAGAGAAAGAGAGAAAGAGAAAGAGGAAGCTTGTGGAAGGGAGGTTCTGCTCGTAGAGGTGATATACTGTGCACTTGATATCTCAGCGCTTCTACACCTCGTAATCGGTTAGATCTCTCCATTTTTTTTATTCTCTTATTGTTTGTCCACTCCTGCATGAGTGAAGAAAGTTGTAACATTCTACTTCATATTGGATTGTTGATTTGGACGAGGTCCGATGGTTTTTACCTCGTTGAGGGTTTTCCACGTAAAAATCTCTTGTGTTGTGTGGTTTATACTTTGATTTATTACATTACATTATTATTCCATAATTCTGGTTTATTTCGGGAGGCTAGATCCTAAGGTTTTGTGCAAGGCCCCCAACAAAGTGGTATCAAAGCTAAGTTCATTGAACGGAGTGGGATCGGTTTTGAATTATGGAAGGTGGCTCATTAAGGATGATCAACCTCAATGGTTCTAACTGGACTATATGGAAGGCTAAGATGGAGGACTTGCTTTATTGCAATGACCTATATTCTTCAATTTTAGGCATATTAGCAAAATCCAAGGATATGTCTGATGATGATTAGAAGAAGATGGACCGGAAGACGGTGGCGTTTATTAGACAATGGTTGGACGATTCCTTATTCCACCATGTGTCTACGGAGACCTCAGTCGCTAGCCTATGGCTGAAATTGGAAGGACTGTATGAGAGGAAGACAGCCGGTAATAAGATTTTTCTGATAAGGCGACTTGTGAATATCAAGTTCAAAGATGATGATTCTGTGGCCGAGCACATGAATGAGGTCAGCAATATAGTGAACCAACTCTCCTCTATGAAGATAGTCCTGGATGATGAATTGCAGGCTTTGCTATTGCTTAGTTCATTGCCTGACAGTTGGGAGACATTGGTGGTGTCTCTAAGTAACTTCCGCTCCAGACGGAAAGATTTTCATGGAACAGGTTACTGGCTGTCTCTTCAATGAGGAGACAAGGATTAAGTCTCAAGGGTCCACTCAGCAAGAGACCCTTGTGATACAGGAACGGGGGAGAGAAAAGAACAGAAAGAGCGGGAAGGCTTGAGATAAATCAAGAGGCAAGTCGAGTAACATGAAAGATGTTGATTGCTGAAATTGTGGTAAGAAGGGCCACTACAAGCATGAATTCGTAGTAAGAAGAACGACAAGAAAGGAAAAGAAAAGGAGAAGAAAGATGAATCAGATTCCACTGCGATTGCCTCAGATGGCGACGTTGTAGTTATTCTTTCATCAGATCACGATATATGTCTCACGGCTACGAGTCAGGACACCAACTGGGTGATTGACTCGGGAGCTTCTTTTCATGCGACTCCACGTAGGGACTTCTTCACAAGCTACAAGTCAGGTGACTATGGGACCATGAAGATGGAAAATTCTGGCGTATCGAAGATCGTAGGAGTCAGTGCTATTTGTGTGAAGACCGATGTGGGCTGCACATTTGCTCTCAGGGATGTGAGGCATATCCCAGACTTTCGCCTCAACTTGATGTCGACGGGAAGGTTGGATGATGATGGCTATGAAAGCCGTTTACTAGTGGGCGCTAGAAGCTCATCAAGGGTTCATTGATCGCAGTCAGAGGAAAGAAGTGTTGCTCCCTTTACAAGGCAAGTGTCAGTGTGTGCAAGGGTGGGTTGAATGCAGTAGAAGATTCAGCTATTGACATGTGGCACAAGCGTCTAGGCCACATGAGTGAAAAAGGGCTTCGGCTACTAGCGAGGAAGCAGCTCCTTCCAGACGTGACAGGTACACCTTTCAAAACCTGTATTGATTGTTTATTAGGAAAACAACGTAAAGTTTCATTCGTTAAATCTGTTTCTCATGTTAATAAAGTGCATGCATTAGATTTGGTTTATTCTGATGTTTGTGGTCCTGTGAGGACAAAAACTTTGGGTGAGGCATTGTATTTTGTCACTTTTATAGATGATGCATTTACGAGGGTTTGAGTTTATACTTTAAAATCCAAGGACGAGGTCTTTGGTATGTTTAAATTGTTTCATGCTATGGTCGAGAGAGAGACAGGTAGATCATTGAAATGCATTTGCACTAACAATGGTGGTGAATACATTGACGACTTTCATAAGTATTGTAAGTCCCTAGGTATATGGCATGAACAGACGGTTCCCAAGACCCCTCAGCATAATGGTGTGGCTGAGCGAATGAATCGCCAATTGTAGAGAGAATCAGATGCATGTTATCCCATGCGAAATTGCCCACGACATTTTGGGGAGAAGCAATGTACATGGCTGTGTATTTGATAAATAGGTCTCCATTAGCTCCATTGAATGGATAAGTGCCTGAGAAGGTGTGAACTGAACATGATCCTTCGTACAATCATCTAAGGGTGTTTGGATGTATGACATCCGTTCACGTACCAAAGGACGAAAGGTCCAAGCTCGATATGAAGATCAGGCAGTGTGTGTTCTTGGGGTACGGTGATGAAAAATTCGATTACAGATTGTGGGATTTGACCGAGAAGAAGCTCGTCAGGAGCAGAGATGTGGTTTTCTTTGAAGATTAGTGTATAAAAGACATTGGTAAGTCAGAGAAGAACCAGCCTAGTTCAGGTAAGGTAAAGGACATGGATCCTATTATTCCTCCCGTGGTACTTGATGATGGGGGAGTACAACAAAGTGCAAAGTACGAGGGAATTCCTTCAGAAGATGGACCAGGGGAGCATCCCCGACTTGATCCACCTGTTGAGCCACAGGTGAGGAGGTCATCTAGGGACAAATAGTCGTCCAAGAGGTACTCGCTATATGAGTACATTATGTTGACTGATGGGGGAGAGCCAGACTAGCTAACGAGCATAAGGGGAAGTGGTTGAAAGCTATAAAAGATGAGATGAAATCTTTGCATAAGAACCACACCTATGATATGGTAAAACTGCCTAAGGGCAAGAAAACTCTGAGCAACAAGTGGGTGTTCAGAAAGAAGGTTGAGCAGAAGAATTCACAGACAAGGTTCAAGGCTAGACTTATGGTGAAAGGGTTTGATCAGAGGAAAGGCATAGACTTCGAGGAGATATTCTCACTAGTGGTGAAGATGACATCCATCGGGTGTTGCTTGGATTGGAGGCTAGCATGGATCTGGAGATAAAGCAGTTAGATGTTAAAACTACATTCCTTCATAGTGACCTGGAAGAAGAGATATACATGCACCAATCAGAGGGTTCGAAGTCAAGGGTAAAGAGCATATGGTGTGTAGGCTGAGGAAGAGCTTGTATGGGCTGAAACAAGCTCCACGGCAATGGTATAAGAAGTTTGACTCGTTTATGTTAAGCATGAGTATGACAGAACGGAGTCGGACCACTGTGTGTTCACGCGCAAGTTCTCAGATGGTGATTTCTTAGTTCTGCTATTATACGTTGATGACATGCTCATCATGAGAAAAGACATCAAGAAGATCGACAGGTTGAAACAGGAGTTGGCCAAGTCATTTGCGATGAAAGACTTGAGCCCAGCTAAATAAATCCTAAGAATGAAGATAACCCGTGACAGAAGCAGCAGGAAGCTTTGGCTGTCATAAGAGCGACATGCTCATCATGAGAAAAGACATCAAGAAGATCGACAGGTTGAAACAGGAGTTGGCCAAGTCATTTGCGATGAAAGACTTGGGCCCAGCTAAATAAATCCTAGGAATGGAGATAACCCGTGACAGAAGAAGCAGGAAGCTTTGGCTGTCATAAGAGCGGTATATTGAGAAAGTCCTAGAGTGGTTCAATATGAATGAAGTAAAGTTGGTCAATACTCCACTGGATGGTCACTTCAGATTGAGCGACAGACAGTGTCCCAAGACGAAGGCAGAGGTGGAAGAGATGCAGAAGATACCCTACGCATCAGCTGTAGGAAGTTTGATGTATGTTATGGTGTGTACACGCCCAGACATAACATGTATGGTTGGTGTTGTCAGACGGTATCTTGCCAATCCTGACAAAGAGCATTGAGCAGCGGTGAAATGGATACTGCGGTATCTAAGAGGCTCATCCAGTTTGAGCCTATGCTATGAAGATGGTAAACCTGTGTTAGAGGGCTACACAAATGCAGATATGGCAGGTGACATTGACTCTAAGAAGTCTACATCGGGGTTCATGTTCACGTTTGCAGGGGGAGCGGTCTCCTGACAGAGCAAGGTACAGAAGGTCGTAACATTGTCGACGATAGAGATCGAGTACATTACAGTCACAGAAGCATGTAAAGAGATGCTTTGGATGAAAAGGTTCCTACAGGAACTTAGCCTGAAGCAGGAGGTGCACGTGGTCTATTGCGATAGTCAAAGTGTTATACACTTGAGCAAGAATCCAAGTCAACATTCCAAGTCGAAGCACATAGAGATTCAGTATCACTAAATTATGGATACTTTGGAACATAAGGTGTTACAGCTTGAGAAGGTCCACACGAACGATAATGGGTCAGACACGATGACCATGGCTTTGCTCAAGGGCAAGTTTGAGGTTTGTAGAAACCTGTCTGGCTTGAAGAAGGTGAACCCCTCTTGGGTCGAAAAGGGGCAGTTTTGATGGGATTTCTTCCTAGGACTCGACCGGTCGTGAGCCTTGCTCGACCAGTCGTGGGTGGTGCTTGACCGGTCGAGCAGGGCTCAACTCAAATTCCAACGACTATCTATTTATTTTTCCCGAGGTGCTCGACCAGTTGAGGAAGGTGCTCGACCGGTCGAGTGAGCCGCTCGACCGGTCGTGGACCTTGCTCGCTCGACCAGTCGAGGTTACGCCAATTCATTCCGCGATTGTGTACGAATTTCGGATTTTGAGTCCTTTCGCAATGAGGATGCGAAAAAGAGTTTCCTAAAACTATAAATAGGGGTCCCTAGGGTTTTCTAAGGTAATGAGATATACAAGAGGGTTTCCTAAAGCTTTAGAAGGGTTTGCTAAAGGGTTTATGGCTACCAAAGGTGTGAGAGAAAGAGAGAAAGAGAGAGAGGAAGCTTGTGGAAGGGAGGTTCTGCTCGTGGAGGTGATCTACTGTGCACTTGATATCTCAGCGCTTCTACGTCCTCGTAATCAGTTAGATCTCTCCGTTTTTCTTTTATTCTCTTATTGTTTATCTACTCCTGCGTGAGTGAGAAGGCTGTAACATTCTACTTCATAGTGAATTGTTGATCTAGACGAGGTCCGATAGTTTTTACCTCTTTGAGGGTTTTCCACGTAAAAATCTCTTGTGTTGTGTGGTTTATGCTTTGATTTATTACATTGCATTATTATTCCATAATTTTGGTTTGTTTCGGGAGGCTAGATCCTAAGGTTTTGTGCAAGGCTCCCAACAATTACTCACTTCCATTCATGCTCGAGTTGTTTGAACAATACTTTAGCATGTAAGCATCAGCCAAGTATTTGATGGGGGCTGTTTGAACAATAATCTATCACCTCCATTAATACTCATTGATCACTATAGGAAGATTCATTACCTTAACATAAGCTAACAGCTCGAACACAGTATCACATACCACTATGCTCAGCTTATGAGTCTTTGTAGGATTATAACACACTAATGATTATGAGTATACTTAAATCAATTGTAATAATGGTATTACAAGTTCTATCGAATGTTATACAATCAACAAGCATAAAAATGACGAGGCCTACATTAAATTGATGTGATCAACTATGGAGGACCCCCAGGCAAATGGCATTGGATGCAACGCATCTCGTGTAGTTATAACTACTGCTAATCATTTGTGTTTAACTTTGGTCGTCTATATAAGTCTGGGATAGACACCCAAAGCAGGCTATCCGCTTATTAAAATAATTTATGTGGCTCGATCCACCACAACAATAATTTATATTTAATAAATACATAAGTATAATAACAAGAAAATTCAATACCACACTATGGTATACCAATTGAACACATGTATGAATTAGTATAATCCAACCAACACTAACACAATCCGACCTATATCAACACATATACAATTCAGTGCAATTCAATATACATCAAAATAATTTAATCTAATCAACATTTCTTAACATTAAACATCAAAAAGTTCTAATATTAGGAATTTCATATGACTCAAGCATTTTATCGAGCATGTTAATAACCAAATAACAAACAAAGACATTTAATAATCTAAAATTTAAAATAAAAGCTTGAGGGTAGATTTTCACCTTAGAGTTGAAAATTCTCAATTCGGATGTAGCCCTAGTGTCAAAAATTTAGATGAAATGCTACAACTTCGATTCACTAGAAATCTCATCGATAGTGACTTAAATTCTAATTACTTAATTAGACCTTAATTAAGGGTTAAGGATTTTACCTCACTTAATTTGAGCAAACCCCAACTCAATTCAAAGAGTTGAGGCTTGGAATTAGCATATAATGACATCCACGCTGGGCCACACCAAATATAATTCCGGCAATAGCATAAGCTACTCCAAACAGATGAATGGAGGTCCAAGACCTAGTATGCACAAAACCCTAACATTAGGGTTTTCGATTTTTCAAAGAAATGAAAAAGGTTTTGGAAAAAAACATCAACTCTTATACAAGTGCTAAGAACTATGTGAGATCCATGCAAATTATCTAAAAAACTTAGATTGGTAAGTAAGGTTCATTTCTCACCTCCATTCGTTGACATGTTACTTGGTAATGGGTAGGGCTTTCAAAAAAGGGAATTAGTAAGATGATGCACCAAAACTGTACTCTTGCTCTCACTCTTTTCTCTTTATCTCTTTATCTCTTCCTCTCTTGTTAGCGAAAATTGATATTAAGGGGATGGGTGTATGAGATTAAACTATATATAATGCCAGATATAATGCAAATGACCTTAATGACTTGATATTTAGTATATTAACCATAATGGAGATTGTTTCTAATTATTGGGCCCACTAGAATGTGTATAGATCGATATATGTTGTAAGATAGATGGATCTAGCGATGATCCACATATGGATATGATTAATATGATTGGTCCATTCCTTGTTGAGATTTAGATAATTACTTAAATTCATTATTAAACCATCTCATGAATTAGCATCAAGATTGCGTGATCGAAATCATTCATCTGTATCTTCCCACAAGGTTACAAACAACAATAAAGATAATACTCGACCTGACAATCTTAACCTTCCATTTTGTTACGTAGAAATAGACGGTTAAGAAGAGAAATAAACCAACGGTTCATATTTAAATAAAAAAGTTCCTAATATTAGTCGCCGGCATCTCCCGCTCTTACGAAAATTTAGTACATGCGCTCCCTCTACGGTGGGAAATAACAGACAAATGGTCTGGATTAAAAAAACGAGTGGGACCCACTTCTCTGGACCGAAACCTGTGTAGACTGCGTACGGACGCCGGCCACGCATGGAATTCATTTCAGGACAAGATAATGGCATTATAGTCATTTCATGAAAATTCAATTGGAAAACTTTACTACTCTCGCGGAGTGTGTTGGGTGATACGCAGGCACTGAGAATTTGTACACGTGGCACAGAACTGGTTCAAATCAAAGCGTCTAAATATATGGGTCCCAGTTTAGATTTATCATAAATGAAAAAGATGAAACTAATTTAATTAGCTAACTATCGGATTGGTGGACATTTACTGGACGGTTGAGATAAAAATATCTAATGTTACTGTTTCAGCAAACAAGTGTCCATCAATCAGAGGAAAGGACCACCCAATCAATCTGATTTTGAGAGTGTCCACTTCAAAAAATCTATCCAGTTTAATTTGAGTTAAATGTATGCCACGTGTACAATTTCCGAGTGCGAGAGTATCAAGCATCATACGCTCCCAGAGTATTAAATAACACCTCAAATTTCAAACATGCATTATTCATTTTCTCAACGGCTCCTGTCGGCAAAAGAAAAACCCTTTTCCCTCTTTCCTTTCCTCCTTTTGAAATTCTCTCAGCTCTCTCTCTCTCTCTCTCTCATCCTACGCACCCTCTCTTATCCTACGCTCTCTCTCTCTCTCTCTCTCTCTCTTCTCTTCTCTCCCCGTTTTGATTCAAATCGATCGATGTCTCTCCTCCTTCCAAGATCCGTTTCTGATCACCTGAAGATGAATCCGCTCCGTCGAAAATCGAGGCGCGGAAGAGAAAACACGGCTCCGCCGGATCCGAACGTGCTTTGCGATCGTCCGGTCTCGCCTTCTGTTCCTAAAAAACTGACGGTGCCAGCAGCGAATTCGCAGAAAGTTGGATCTGGATCCGACAGTCAGGATCATAGATCTGCGGCATTGGAAGATTCCTCTGTCAAGGTATCTTGATTTTGTTCCTGTGCTGAAACCCTTAATTTCTGAATTGTTTCAAAATTGGATTTTGATTTTGGTATGAAATTGGAGAGTTACTGAATAATGCTAGACATAAAAAAAAACGTCTTTTTCTTTATTCAAGCCAGAAAATGTACAGGTGGGACCCACATTTTGATGATCCAGATCGTTCATCTGGTGGGACCCGCAATGGATGAGGCCGTGCCCCCAGAAATCTCCTCCATCAGATAAGTTTTAACTGCTCATTTGGTGGTATACAAATTTGATGGTTTCACCAATGTTCGGCGTCCATCAATTGTACATAGGGCTGAAAGTCGGGCGGGTTGGTTCGGGTTGGTGCGCAACCCTAGCCCAACCCAAGGTTCCTATACCTCAACCCTAACCCAACCCAACCCAACCTCAGGTTGGAAATTCTCAACCCAAGCCGAACCCAAGAGGGCTCGGTCAGGTTGATTGGGTTGGTTGAGTGGATACATGCTAATATTTTCGTTATTACATTAGTTTATTATATTTCAATACACAACTTATTTTTTGTACCTATGATTTTATTAATTATATATGTAGTTATTTATTATAAAGAACTTCATTTTTTTCTAAACAAACAAGCTAAAATATAGGACAACTACTCCTTTAAAAGTCGTGTTGTGTAGCATGCAATCTATTTGGGGGAGACACCCTGATCCATAGCTCAACTGGTGGTAGACTGAGTGAAAGATACCTCGTTTCAACACTGAGGTCTACCTAGTGGGGGTGGCTAACAGTGAAGTGTGGACTGACAGTGGGTGTACTAACAAGCTAACAAAAAAAAAAAAAATATTTGGGGGAGAGAAATGTGGCATATCTTGGTAGCTTGAGTCATTGCAAATGGTGTGGACCAATGAGACCCGACGACACTGGAATTTCATGTGCCTTCAACACAAACAATCCACACTCAATTATAATTTATAAGTAATTTATATACATCGATCGGGTTCGGGTTGGGTCGGGCAACCCGAGACCTCAACCCAAGCCCAACCCAAGTTTTATCGGGTTGGTGTTTATATAGCCCAAGCTCGAGAGCAAACCCTATACATCCTGCCCGAGCCCAACCCAATGTCGGGTCGGTCGGGTTGAACCCGCCCGACTTTCAGCCCTAATTGTACATGTGATATTTTCCAATGGAGGAGATAATAGGGGCTTGATCCAGTCTTGACCCACTAGACCAGTGGCATGGATCATAAAAAGCTGGACCTTCTTGTATAGTTGCTCTGCTTAATTTGATCAGGCATCCTGTGTTTGTTGAAATTCAAACTCTAAATTCTATATAATTTGATTGAATGCAAAAAGTGGTAATTCAGTAACCATGTCCTTGAACATTTTGATTTTAATCAGTGTTTCCATTACTTTTTTCTGTTTCGTTAATAGATTGTTGCAAGGATCCGACCTGTTAGTGGTCTGGAGAGAGGATCGGATCGGATCGTTCGGAAGCTTTCCTCGAATTCGTTATCTGTTGAAGACCGGATATTTTCTTTTGATTCTGTAGTTGATTCGGATTCTACTCAGGTTCGGAGCTCAGATCATGCACAGTCAATTAAAGTTCTGCATTAAGCTTTATAAAAAATTAGGTTATATTTGAATTGGAATTTAAATTTGTTTATGGATTCTTTTCTGGCAGGAAGATGTTTTTCAGTTGGTTGGCATCCCATTGGTAAAGAACTCTTTGGCTGGTTTTAACACTTCCATACTGTCATATGGACAGGTACGAGTTGATAATGTGCATGCCTGCAAATGCTTTTGTCTTGTATTCTTTACAATCTTTCTATATGATTGAAAATTTTATGTTAATGTAACTTTGTGCAATCTGTTTCAAGACGGGAAGTGGGAAGACTCATACAATGTGGGGCCCACCAAGCGCTATGGTGGAAGGGAACTACTCCCCAAGAAGCAACCAGGGGATTGTCCCTCGCATCTTCCATATGCTGTTTTCAGAGATTCAGAAAGTAGGTACCATTTCCTTGTTTCCCCATGTTTAAAAACTCATTGATTGAGTCGGAACTCGGCCAACCTGACTTGCTTGTTGGTCCAGGCTCTGAGTTTTGAATTCAAACTATGATTTCTAGAGAACCATCAAAATCTTCTTGAAAATTTAGGCACTGAATCTGAATCTTACGACATGGGTTTTTCCAAAGAGGGAACTAGTCTTATGATTGGTTGGTCTGATTTTCTTTCAGGAAAAAGAGAATTCGGATGAGGGACAAATAAACTACCAATGTCGCTGTTCATTTCTTGAGGTATGCTTTTGCTTTGTAGATCAAATTGTCAGAGTTCGTATGGTTCTCGACCTTGCTATTTATGTGCTGTTTTCTGTGACAGATATACAAGGAACAGATTACTGATTTACTGGATCCAACACAACGAAATCTTCAGGTAGAGAGTTTTGAGTGCTTAGTTATTTCTTGATTTCTTTGAGTCAATTCAGTCACACAACTAAATTACAACTAAATTTTCTGTTTCTGTTGACGTTGGATTCACTTAATTGATTCCAGATAAGAGACGATGCCAAGAATGGCTTCTATGTCGAGAATCTGAGTGAGGAATATGTGACTTCCTTTGAGGATGTAACTCAGATCTTAATTAAGGTAAGGTTATGCCATTTCACAGCTACCTATGCTATGGCCAAGACTAGATAGTTCATGTTGGGTGAACTGCACCATGGAAAATCATTATGTTCTGTTTCCTCCCATGATTGGATGCTGAGAGTTTTTGGATACAAATTCTTTGCCTTTCTCATGGGTACAGAGTTAATTTCCCGTCATTTTCCCACAATCTATTTCATGCATGGTTGTATATAAAGAAATTGTAAATTCTTATATGGTGATTAATTAAGTTTTCCAGCATGTGTTCAATGTCTAATGCAACTGACTCTGATATTGTTGTATTGGTTTATGTAGAGAACAGAATAAAAACTTTTGGGAGCAGATTCCGTGCCTCTGGAGGCATGTCATTTTCCGTGCCTCCATGTCATTTTGAACACCTGGCACGAATGGGATCCTAACTTTCAATTTCATAACTTTAAAAGTGAATAGGGCACAGCTGAAAATTTGCATAATTCAGCGACAGGCCAACAGCTTGCATTAATTGAGGAAAGGCCCATGTAATGGATGGTTATCATACTCATAATAAAATTTAGTTAGGGGCCAATCAGCAGATGAAGCTACAGGATGCCTGGTTTGGAACGTCATACATTTGTGCCACATGTCTGGTACACAATCTGGTGGCATGAAAATGCTTTAACTCCAGAGGCAGGTTATCTGTTCCCAAAACCTTTTTGTCTTAAATTTTAGATAAGGGCTTGAGTTATGTTTATCAGCAATAATTTAATAACAGTTTTGACATAAGTGTGATAATTACATCATCTTTATCAGTTGTTTGTCTTGTTAACATAAACTTCATTCATGATATTTTATCAGTTGCTTGTCTTGATAACATAAACTTCATTAATGATGCAGGGACTTTCTAACAGAAAGGTTGGTGCTACAAGCATAAATTCGAAGAGTTCCCGATCTCATATCGTTTTCACTTGCGTCATCGAATCCTGGTGCAAGGTATATTATCATTGATTAAATATTTGAATTCGTGTTTACCTTTGAAAACAAACAGTTAATGTCCTTTTACAATATGTTTTTTGCCAAAACTTTATGAGATGCACTAAAATCCATGTATGTGATATTTCATTTTGTTTGTCATTATAGCTTTGTGTGAAGGTTTTCTTGTTTATAGAGATTTAAATATTTATGTGATGGATTAAATGATATTCCAGTCTGTCATCCAATAGGAATTATAGTGATAAGGAGATGCATCCTTCTTTACATACTAGATCTTTGTATGTGTATATGTAAATGTCGTGTCTTCTGATTCAGGTGCTATTTTTGAGCCTGTATTGAAAATTGCATGTGAATGGGCCTCATTGTTGGATTTGATTACTGTTCTATTTGTATTTTTATTGCAATTGGCATTTGAGATGATAGATGCGGCTTGCACAAGTTAATGTGTTTTTGTGTTAACATAGCGAATAATTACAGATACAGATGAGTTTAATAATTACAGATACAGTTGAGTTTTTTGTCAATTTTTTTCTTTTAGATGTGTCTAACACTTAAACTTGTGGTCCACAGGGAACATCATCGAAATGCTTTAGCAGTTCAAAGAGTAGCAGAATTAGTCTTGTGGATCTTGCAGGATCAGAAAGAAATAAACTCGATGATGCAGGTAGAGAGTGCGTTAAGGACGCCAGAAATGTAAAGTGGTCTCTTTCACAGCTTGGGTATGTAAACTATAACCACTGTAATGTTGAAGTTAGTCACTTTATATATCATATTATCATATAATCAGTACATGGTTTCCATTGTTAGGTGTGTTTCAAGGTCAATGCATGGTTAGCTCTGTCCATTAGTCTGCCTTGTGTTTGCAATGCCCAACTTGTATCGAATTCTGATGCATTGGGTAGTGAGTGGTGTCCGGTCTGTACATTTGGTGCCCATAATTGGTTGATCCGGATGATTAGTCTGATTGGCTCCACTGTTTGCTCCAAAATCTTCCACTGTTGAAAGTGAAAAGTGTCCTGTCCATACAAGTGAGATCCATGTTTTGTTGATCTACTGTGTATGGTGGATGTCCCTAAAGTCTACCAGACTAGAAGACCTGTCTATATTTTTATGTATAGTTCAACGTGGGCCCCATCAGATAACTGGCCTGGATCAAACCATGGGTTGCACTTGGACAGAATAGGTGTATCAGGATACTATGCGAATGTCCTTCTGAAGCATCAAACTATATAAGTCATCTCCTGGAAATTAAGTGTGCACGGCCGATTTTACCAGTGAGAAGCTATAGGATCCTTGACCCAAGGTTATCCTGGTCGAGGATATGCTTAGTATCCTCCCGTTTTTGAATTTGTACAAGTGGGGTCCATGGTTCAGGGATCTAGGCCATTGGTCTGATGGGTTCCATCATGGATAGATAATGTCCCAGAAATCTTATCAACAGGCTATTCTTTCTATCCTTTCAATTTCTGGTCTGAAAATAGATGGTAAAGAAGTGAAGTCAAATCCACATCTAACTGAAAAATGACCCAATATTAGTGGCTAGGATCTTCCAAAGTGGAGATTTTGTGGATCTAACTTTAGTAGTTAGGATCTTCCAACATGTTGATTTTGTGGCCTGGTCCATCCATGACAGTTCTTATCACATGAATAGTCTGGATCACTGAACCATTGGACACTTGTAAACCTGAGCACATTGCTGCATATCCTTTCAGTTTGTGGTCTGAAAGTAGACAGTTTAAGTAGAGAAATAATTTAAAGATCCACATGTAACTGAAAAGGACCCAATGTTATTGGTTAGGATCTTCAAATATGGAGATTCTGTGGCATGGTCCTTCAAAAAGGGACATAATGCTAGTGGCCAGGATCTTCCAATATGTTATTTTTGTGGCATGGTCCATCCACAATGGTTCTTATCAGATGCACACTACATATTCTTGGTTTGTTACTTCTATATGATTGTTCTTTACCAGTCGGACAACAGATTTCATTATAGCTTAGAAATGGATGAACATAGTTATATTTAGCTCTGTCCATAAGTGCCTGCCCTTTCTGAATGATTTCAGGTACTTAGTGAACACTCTAGCAGAAGTTGGTCAATCTGGCAAACCTCAAAACATTCCATACAAAAATTCCTGTTTGACACATCTATTGCGGGAATCACTTGGGGGCAATGCAAAACTTACAGTTATTTGTGCTATTTCTCCAGATGACAGGTCAGTGACGAGACTGTGGACTTGAAACAACCACTTTCAATATGCTATTTTTATGAAATGAAGTTTGTCCCTGTTGAGTGCAGATGCAAGGGTGAAACTCTGAGCACTCTAAGGTTTGGACAAAGAGCAAAATCCATACAAAACAAGGCTGTTATAAATGAAATAACAGAGGATTATGTTAATGATTTGAGTGACCAGATTCGTCAACTAAAGGTATACTCATCCTAGGCGATGTTTTCTGTGAGTTATTCAAGTTTCGTACGCTCATCAGTGCAGACATTCAGTTTTCAGTGATGTATTTGAGTTTTGCTACATTCACCCTTAGAACCTCTTTTTTTAATTATTATTTTCTTATCGGTATGAGTTTTCTAGCATCGTTTGCTCCTTGTGCCTCACAATCATAGTTAGGAAAACAGCAAATGGAAAAAAAAAGGTACATGGAATTGATGCAGGACAATTAACCATTTTCTCTAAAAGCTCGAACTGTTAGAGTATGGCGAATTAATCCATTTATCTCATAGCCCAGGCCCCGCATTAACATGGGTTAGGACCTTGGCCGAACCCCCTACGTAGGCCCCAAATCACATGGGCCGCCCACCCCGAGTGTGTCCCCGCATCTCACGGGCTACCCCACTCGAGCCTGGTGTGAAATGCGTATTAATCACCCCCGGTGAGAAGTTTCGAACACGAGACCTCCTCCGTAGGCCACACCCACTCCGAGTATGCCCCTGCATCCCACAAGCGACCCCACTCGAGCCCGGTGTGAAAATGCCCCTGCATTAATCACCCCCAGTGAGGAGTTGAATACGAGACCTCCTGCTCTGATACCAATTTGATGCAGGACAATTAACCATTTTCTTTAAAAGCTTGAACTGTTAGAGTATGGCGAATTAATCCGTTTATCTCATAGCCCAGGCCCCACATCACATGGGTTAGGACCTCGGCCGAACCTCCTACGTGGGCCCCAAATCACATGGGCCGCCCACCCTGAGTGTGTCTCCGCATCTCACGGGCTACCCCACTCGAGCCTGGTGTGAAATGCGTATTAATCACCCCCGGTGAGGAGTCTCGAACACGAGACCTCCTCTGTAGGCCGCACCCACCCCGAGTATGCCCTTGCATCCCACAAGCGACCCCACTCGAGCCCGGTGTGAAAATGCCCCTACATTAGGAATGTTCTTGTTTAGTTTGTCTCAATCGTTAAAAAAAACATACAGTAATAAAAAGGCCAATTCGGAGAATGTAAAAAAGTTTGTGTTTAATATGATTTTGAAATGTAGTGAAGAAAATGCTATATATTTGTGTGCATATATCGTAAATAAATAAGTTTTAAATAAAAAACCTTAACTAAAATAATTAGAATTTCTAATGTACGAACAATAATTTATATAGATAGTTCAATGATGTTCTTTCCCTCGCTTGAATCCTTCCTTTTCAAGCAATCCTCATATAAATTAGTCTGTCTTTATTTTTTAAAAAAATCATCTTCCACTCAATTTTATTGATGGGTGGGTGACCACTGTTGTCTATTTTTTAAATTGCCCCTAAATGTTTTTTTTTTTTTCAATAAAAATGTTTTATTGAAAAAAAAAAACATGTTTAAGTCAGTTTGTCCGAAAAAAGAAGAGTTCGTTTTTCCCCTATCGTCGTCCATACATTGTTGTTGAGACATGGACAGTTGTTCTTAATGATCCTTTCAATTGATGTTTAGTTTTCTCAATTGATTTATTTACATGTTCGGCTATATTCAACCGTGGAGACATTTAAGTTTCTCAATTTATTTATTTATAACTGATACTAGCATTTTTTGCTCCTTGTTTTTGCCAACATGGTAATCTAGACTGTTCATCTAGTAGGTCCATTGTGGATGGGGGAGATATAGAAAAGATACCATTGTCCATTGTGGATGGGGGAGATTTAGAAAAAAGATATCATTGATTTTGAGATCATCATTGTCCATACAATGTTGTTGAAATGGTGACTCTTATTTATAACCGCCCTTCCTATCAGTGGTTTTGTTACGTGGCCCATCTATAGTGGAATTACCAGTTGAGTGGGCTGGATCACTATGTAGAGAGAAGCAGCAATGGAAGCAACAAATGTAAAAAGTGTTATTAGAACCTCTTTATTTATATAAGCTCAATCTAACAGTAACTAAGCTGTGTATTTTGCTGGCCACAGGAAGAGCTTACCAGAGTGAAATCAAATGGAGACGATGGTTCGGTTGGTAACGATGGCGGATACTTCAAACGACACAATGCCCGTGAAAGCTTGAATCAACTCAGATTGAGTCTGAACCGTTCTTTGATCTTACCTCATATAGAAAGCGATTCAGAAGAAGAAATAAACATTGACGAGGAGGATGTAAGGGAATTATGCGTCCAACTGCACAATGTGCATGATCCCAGTGAAGATAACTTGAGGGACATGCCTGAAAACAACATGTCAATGCAGTTTTCTTCCTTTGAAGAAAATTCAGATATGGACACAGCCAATGGTTTAGATTCACTTGAGAATGGTTTTGAACTTAGTGCCACCATTCCCCCAGAAGGTAAAAGCAACAATATTCTGTTGAGAGAACCTGAGAAGGAATGCCGGAGTGGGTCTATGGAGAACCTTCATGCTTCCCAAGACATTTTGGGAGCTATAAAAGAAGATCAATCTCAAGATTCTAGTAGCACTTCTGCATCAATGGTCAGAGCAAGTCTCACGGTCATACCATCCCGACAGTCTCCAGTCCTCCTAGACCCGACCCTGTCTGATTCTCCGAAAATTGATAACAAGCAAAAGAAAACTGTCTCTTTCGCTTCGTCGAATCTTTCAGAAAGTCAGCATAATCCATCCGAGAGCCCCAAGTTGAATTCAGATGTCTTGAGACAGTCAGTTAAGAGAAGCGATAACATCCGTTCCTCCTTGCAATCAAGCAAGGCATTGTCAAACCCAACTGAGTCCTTGGCTGCCAGCCTTCATAGAGGCTTGCAGATTATCGACTATCATCAGCAGTATTCAGCTTCCAAGAATAGTTTTTCCTTTGAAAACTTAATACTTAAACAATCTCTTGCAGCTGAAAGAGTTGATGCCAGTATGCAAACATCAGCAGAATACGGACAACCTTTAGGCGAATCCAGCAATTCTTTCATATGTGCACTTTGTAAACGGGGGGATAGTAATGGTTCTAAGCAAGTTCGAGACAGCCTAAATACATGCATTGTGCCATTTGATGAAGTTGGGACTACTGATAGATTGAGAAATCAAGTACCTAAGGTACATTTACAAGCTGTCTTTTTCTCTGAACCATGTCAATCTGACACTATGTTGAGATCTGGGCCATTCATCAGGCGATCCAGGTTTTCAAAATTGAGTATTTCCTGTGGCCCAAAAATAGGTCTGCCGGGTAATCGACATTCCACATTCAATGTAGCCACTATGTAGCCTCCTGATAAATGGACCTGTGTGGGTGTGATGAATGACTGGATCTTGTATACCTGCGCAACAGAGTACTTGAAAATTGTACTTGTGTTCCTCTGATGTAGCTGTCACATATCTCTTTTTTGTTTTTATTTCTCCATTTGCAAAGGGTTTGGAATCTTTGTTTTTTGCATGTCAGTAATAGATTATTTTCTAATGTTTCAGGATGAAGAAAATGATTTGGCAGCAGCCATCAAGAGGCAGCAGGAGCTTGAAAAGGTCTGTGCTGAGCAAGTGGCTAAAATCGAGCAACTGAATCATCTGGTAAATCCTCATAACATGAGATCACTACTTCAAACCATTTTATCTATAGAGAGATGCTCACATCCAACCGGTTGGACCATAAGTTACTGTCCAACCAGTTGATAAGTTTAAATGTGTTGTCCGTGGAATCCTACCCATCCTATAGGTTGGCCCCACCATAAGGATCACCTAGTGCAAAAATCAAGCCGCACTGCTTAGCTGGGCCACACCATAGAAAATAGTGGATACCCACTGATACAATAAAGAAAGATTGTTATGCCCACCTAATTTGTGCACGGAACAGACTTTTGCAACCCATTTTGACTCCAGCCTGGTTGACCAAGTTGCATGCTGAGTTGGGAAACCAGGCCTGAGTTTGGTGCATCCCCGGTCCTCCTGACCCAGTGACCAGGCTGGGTTGACTTGGGCGAGTCCCTGGTCAATTCACCTTGTTTGCAAACTAGGTTTTGCTAACATCCCCACCTTCACGGGGATCTTAGTAACGTCCGCAAACCTTTTAAATGACATATGGGACATCATATATATAAGGTACATTGATGATTCTTGACACTCAAAATATGCAGGTTGAGCAATGCAAACTGGAGCATCAACATGGTTCAGTTATAAAACAGAGTCAGGACACCAAAATTCTTTGCCTTGAAGGGCTGACGGACGAGAATAAGTTGTTAGCTGATGAATGCAAGGTGGGTTAGGCATATGAGACCTTTTATTCGTTCCTTACTGTTGGTAGTTAGCAGATGAGTTCAAGGCAGGTCACACCGATCTTTCTATTTGAAGCCTTAATTCTTTCCTTTGCTGGTATTAATAACTACCAAATGTTTGCAGATTTTAAAACTTGGTTATGAAAACCATCCTGAGGTTTCAAGGGCAGACGGTGAGCCGAAGAAACTCCAGAAAGAACTGGATCATGAATACAATGTCTCTTTCGAAATGGGTGAGAAGGAAGCACTTCTCAAGGAAATCCAAAGTTTAAAGGACCAGTTGCAATCACATATAGATGCTTCTTCAAATGGTTCTGTTCAGAAACAGAGCTTGACTGCATTGTCGCAATCAATCCAACTGAGAAGTAGTGCTGTTGGTTCTATTTCTCTGGACGAAGTGGGGAAAGAATTAGAGAAGGAAAGGCAGAAGTGGACCGAGATGGAGAGCGGGTGGATTTCTTTAACTGAAGAGCTCAGAGTTGATCTTGAATTGAACCGCCGGCTTGCGGAGAAGACAGAGATTGAGCTGAGACATGAAAAGAAATGCTCGGAGGAGTTGGATGACGCGCTGCAGAGGGCAATGCTTGGGCATGCTAGAATGATCGAACACTATGCCGAGCTGCAAGAGAAGTATAATGGGTTGCTTGAGAAGCATCGGAAGATCATGGAAGGGATCGCAGAGGTGAAGAGGGTAGCTGCGAAAGCAGGAGGCAAGGGTGCAGGTAAGCGTTTTGTTGAATCTGTTGCTGCAGAGCTCTCAGCTTTGAGAGTTGAGAGGGATAGGGAGAGGGACCGTTTGAAGAAGGAGAATAAGAGTCTTAAAGTTCAGTTGAGAGATACAGCAGAAGCTGTACATGCTGCTGGAGAACTCCTTGTGAGACTGAAAGAAGCTGAGGAAGCTGTTTCAGCAACTGAGGTTAGTTACATAACTACTTATCTTTGTTATATATGCTGTCCTCATTGGATCAATGGCCATGAGGACCTCTTTAATCCAGATCTTTAAACTCATTCTAACATAATATTAATGTTACAAATGATATTTGTTTTGTAAAATCCATTTCATCTGTTCAAATCAAGGGTTAACGTAGATTAGTGAATCGGGGTGTGGGGTGTACATCCGACCGCTAGGATGGTGGATCAGAGTCTATAGAAAGGGATTAGTGACCTGATTGCAAAATCCCATATGAAATGAAGAGAGACATCCTAGAAGGCTATGGTCTGGAAGAGCATATGACGCGGGGATGAACGTGGTGAGGTCGATCACCGTCTTCCTCAAGGATAACTACTCCGAATCCATGGAGCTTCTCTGGACTCCTCACAGAGACTTCTCGAATCCACGAGGAAAGAACACAAGAAAATAGAAATAAATTCTAATAAATTCGAAATTTAAATTCTAATAAATTCGAAATTTTAATTGATCAATAAAATAAACGAGTTCACAACCCTTTAAATATGAATACCCAAGCAATGTGAGCGAAATCAGAAGCAAACTATAACTAAAACTCCCTAAAAGTCGTAACTTACTATAAATAGTAAATTTACTTTTATAGTAAGTTTCCTATGTGGCTTAACCATGTTATTCTCCTAATTATTCTAAGCACTTTTCATGTTGGACACAACTACTAAAGCCCAACAGATGAAGAGTTATAATCAAACTAAAACTTACTATTTATAGTAAAAACGGAATTAAACATGGAATTCGGCCGTCGATATGATGGAATCTCGCAAATTCGGCGTGGACAACCTGGCATGGCCGGGTTGGTTGGCTAAAGTAGCTCATCCTACCCCAAAATCATATATGGTATGTCGAATAACTCACTCTAGTTTGCGAGATATGCCTGTTTTAAGGTTCTGACGGTCTTGATGGCTTTTGCCTCTGATCGGTCCTTCTCTAATTCATCTTGAACATGAAAGTGTCCGCGACCTGCTCTACATCAGCATACCACCAAAGTGATTCCCAGTCTCATGACACGTCTTTCCTCTTTGGACACAAATCGACGATGCCGATCTCTATTTATTTCAGTACTCTTCCTATGGTATCAAATTGTATTGAACTCTACTTAAATGCTGCTATTTTTCAATGAAACAGTTGTCAGAAGAACCTATCAAAGAAAAAAGAAGATGAAATATTCCAACAAAAACAAAAACATAATTTTAAAAAAAAAAGGTTGAAAACTACCCTTAAAAATTATGACAGCTATTATAAGGTCCAGTTTGGTAGGTGCCTGAAAATGGGTTAATCTCATTTTAGTTAATCACCATTATGTATTAGAGATCAATAGCTTTAGACATTTTTGCCTTCACAATGTTGGTTAAGAGAGGGCAAATTCGTCTTAAAAATGTAGCTCCATGGCAGCATTGATTGCACCTGCTTCCTTTCACTTGACTTCTCTTCCGTCAAGTGTCTAATTAGAGAGACCATGAGACAAGGGCTCTATATGGGGCCCACACTGATAACTATGTAACATCTACTCTGTACATCTCTATTGTGTCAGCTCACTTTAGGACATCAGCCCGAAAAATAGGCTTTTTGCGGACCCTAGTGGGCAAAAACAACAGAAACATTGATGTTGAGTCACCCACCCACTCTCTCTCTCTCTCTCTCTCTCTCTCTCTCTCTCTCTCTCTCTCTCTGTGTAACACGCGTTCCTTCCTCTCATTTTTTCTCTCCCCTCCTAATCTGTTTTCCTTTTCTCTCTCTATCCACTTCTCACCCCATTACGCTCGGATCATACCCCAAATACATCTCAGTTAGCATAAATCAAAATCCGTAATACAGGGTCAGTGTGTCTGGTATGCCACGAATCTTAGCATGAATGTTCTGTTTCCAAGAGTAGCCCGTGAAACCAGCCACAATGTGAATTTTCTGTTAATTATTCAATGCAGGAGAAGTTTGTGCAAGCTCAGCAAGATAGTGAGAAAGTAAAGAAGCAAATGGAAAAACTAAAGAAAAAGCACAAGATGGAGATCATCACCATGAAACAGTATCTTGCAGAGAGCCGATTGCCTGAATCTGCACTACGGCCCGTATTGCAGCAGGATCTTGATCGACCAGATGATCAGGATGACTGGAGAGCTGAATTCAGCCCACTTTATCGTCAAGACAGCTACAACAACTCAATGGGTTACAACAATTCGAACGTGCGGAGCTATGTCGACTTGTATAGAGATAAGTAGCACAGAAATTCACTGCATGTATACATTACAACCACTGTCAGTGTATCAATGGCTTGGCTCCAATGCGACTTGATCGGTTGGATCGAGCGGGACCCTTCTTGGGTCTGATAGGTAAATGCATGGTTGGAGTGGCTTCAGCTAGGCTTGACTTGAGTCAGCTTGATTTGATTTCGCATAGTGATTTGAATTTTGGATTATTGTTTTTACCCCTCAGATTGGTGGGAATAAATAAGATTGTAGAATTGTCTTTCATTTTATTGGTTTTCTTAATCTGCAGCATCCCTCGCCATTACTCTTCTGCAAATGTGCTCATTCATCCAGCTGTTTGTTGCTCAGAATGATCAATGTACATGTCCCAGTAGCATAAGCCAGATTGATTGGATGGTCTAAACCATACAAAAAATAGCCTACAAAAACCCATCAATTAGGTTGAAAAAAAAAAAGAGTCTCAGCTAGTATCAGTCGTCCAATTAACGGAGATTGTAGGCTACAAGGCGGTTATTGCTGTCAATAGCCCGGTGTGCGCCAATCAAAATCAAAATTTTGAATAGGCATGGCCAAACAGTTCAAAATTCAGGTCGAAGCCAACCCCATGCCAGTCTAAAGGTGGCTCTTCCAGTTTACATTATTGGTGATGGCCTATCCGAGATCTGCCTGTTCTAATGGACGGCTCGGATGAATGCGTACATGTGTGTATGAGTGTGAATTACAGTAAAACTCTTCATTTCCATATGTTTACTTTGTATGATGTTTTGACAGTTATGGAAGTTACACTGAGTCTTTGGTTCAGTGATACTCTAGCAATGGTTTACATGGGGGCCATGTTTTGTGATCCAGGTCATAATTACCCTGCACTGAGATCCTAACCATCCAATCTTTGGCCTTCTTTTTCTACTGAGTTAGGCTGATGCATTAATCTTTTTTGTAAACGTATTTGAAGGCCACCAATCAAATGGCTCGGATGATCTCATCTAAGGAGAATTGATTGGCCATCATATCAATGGTCTGGATCCCTCATCCATTGGCCCCACTTGTACAAACAGAGGATTCTGTACATATCCTCTGCATGCATGAGCCAAAATTTCATGCATTGGGTTAGCGGTTACCTCCCAAAACCAATGCATGTATTTATGCATGCCATGCATGTGTGGATGCATGCATATTAGCTGCTTTTCCTGATGTCTCCTTTTCTCAGGTGGGGCGTTTAATTACGGCCGTTGGATTGTGGTCGGGAATGGGTATCTATTATATCTATTGGTGAGAGAGACAATTTGAATTCAAATGGTGTTGAAAATTGCAAGTAATTCAAGAGACATCAAATACTCATGAAAGGGGAGTTAATGGGATGGGTTTGGGCTGGGCCAGGCTAGACCCAGCCCAAGCCTAGCATGGACCTCTCATAGCTGGGCCAAGCCAAAAGATCTGCTGGGCCTGAGCCTGACCCAATCCCTATTTCTTGGATGGGGCCACACATGCATGAAGAAATAGATACTCAATGACTATTTGGATTTAGGTAATGCTGTATCCCAACTAAAAGTTATATTCAACCATACATATCCATGGTTTATCAACACCTTTTTGCATGGGAGCTATGACATATTTGAATAAGTAGTTATGGATTAGTGACCTTTAAACCATGGATTGGATGTCTTTGGTGGAGAGGTGGGATTACTTGTCAATGATACCTTTTAATTTTGATGTACATGAGTATCATGTTTATTTGTGCCATGAGATGGTCCAAATTCAAGGATCCCACATGTGCATATGTGTCACCATCTATCTTCAAGTGATAAAAATGTTGTATATATCAATCTTTGCACATGTTAAATGTGCACATGCATATGTGAAAATATACGACCAACTAAATTTATACATGCCATGACTTGGAGAGTATTTGAAAAACGAGAGATGGAGCAACTTGTTTGGAATATCCATAACCAAATAGCCTTAACAACATGCCATAGATATTCATGCTAGAGATTGGGTGTCTAAGGTGGAGAGGTGAAAATGGAGGTGGAACTACTTGTCAATGACACTTTATAGTTTTAATGCACATGAGTATCGTATATATATTTTAATGTGCCTCATGTGTAACCTTTAAAGTTTTAGCATGGCACGTGTGCATTTTTGTCATCATTAATCTTTAAGTACTAGAAAAATATGATACATGTGACAAATATGCACATACACATTTATAAGCATGCTGCTAGCCAATCCTTAATTTCTTCTCATAAACAATAGTCTATCATGTCTATGACTTGGGGAGTTTGACAAGGTAAGGACAACTAGCCTTGAAAGCATGCCATAGATTGCTAATTGTGCCACAACTTTACCCAAATCTAAACAAGCCCTTAAGAGGAAGTAATCGACGACCGGATTCAAGATATATAGGTGGATCGCCTAGTCAAGGATTACAATGGCATATTTATAGGATACAAGACATCTACATATGAAGTCAAGTCCAAGTTTCATCGAGTTGAGCTAAATTGACTTGCACCTAAGCCCAATCTAATGCTGAGCAAGGCTCATTGGGTTGGGTGAGTTGATAAACTTTAACCCTTAATGCTAGGTAGAAAGGTAAAGGTTTTTTTTAAATACAAATGAATCAAACAAGTCACAAGAACCTACGCGTGATAACCTTATATTTCTCCATAATCAAAACTAAAAGGGATGGTTTAAATCATACATAAATGCAATGAATTGTGTAGACAATTTTTGTAATATAGATTATCATTGCGGAACCTCTATACTAAGAAGTCTCTTCCCATTCTACTATAATTTAAAGAGATTAGAGAACCACCGTCTACACCTTTGAAAGGGGCTGAGGGAGATGATCATTGTCCACTAGGTGGACCACATACTCACATGTGTGAAGGAGAGATGAAGTATAATGATGGGAGTGGACTCTCTCTCTCTCTCTCTCTCTCTCTCTCTCGTCTTCACAAGGTGACACCTAGGGGGATGTTGAGGCTCTCATTGCTCTATGTTTGAGCTCTCCTCTATATAATACTATGTGTATAATGAGAGGTTATGGTTTCAAGGGTTGCATTGATATGGAGCTTTACTATCCTACAGGTTTTAGTACACCTTACTATGAAGAAAACATGTTAATTCGCTTTACACTTGCATGTACTCATAATCTAATATTTCCATTGTCGACACCATCCACTATTAATTTAGATCATATGTTGATTAAGTGGCGGACTATCATATTTGGGCCATAAATTATTATCAAATGCGAGAAAATTAATTTTAGTAGTTAAAATAAAATTTTAATAGTTGAAAAACTTTTTAATTTTAAGTGTTGGGCTTAGTGGTAAAAATCACTTGATAAGTTTTTGAGCTAATCAGATCTAGCTACAAACAAGTTCCCAAGTAAACTTAGTGGGTTCTATATTGGCCAATGCAAGAAGTAATGAATCATAATTGACATACTCAACATCACCCACTTTTAATGGCTTTTAGAAAATCTCGTAAAGTGTGTCAAAGTTGTCCAATCAAGATCTAAGACTTATACATGTCCTCAGATCTAAGGGTTAATTATCCTCCATGCACTGTAAAGTCATTGATCACATGATGATAGTCTTGATAAATGGGCCCATAAACTATTGACTTGAACTTCAATAATTCAATGTAAGTATTCAAAGGTTCAAAATTATGATATTATATTATGTCACACTTATACTCTTGTGTAGGGTAAGGCCAAAGGTATCGTAGACACAAAGTCAGCTCCGGATGGTGGAGACCTTCTATCTTGACCCAAGTCGGTCTCCTTAAATAGGAGGATGGTACAAATCAAAGATTGATGTTCATGAATGCATTCTAAGCATTTGTACCAATCATGGATTAAAACGGTACAAGGATCCATGGACTATAATTCTCTATAGTCAGTGACTATTATGTCAAATCCCAAGTTCTCAAGTACTAAAAGATTGCTCTTCACATAATTCAAATTATAAAAGGCAACGTTAGATATTATTTAAGGCATATTACATATGTCTAAAAGACTCATGGTCATTAAAATCAAAGGTTGATCGATTCCATTACATCCACATGACTAATGAGTTAAGGCACACATTGGTTTTCTAGAGCACAACTCCAATACAGATAAATTGGCTCATTGCTACCTTAGCCTTGGGTAATTCTGAAAATCACATCAACTTCTTCTATCAAAGTCCTATATTTTTCTCTAAAATCCTTCTCTCATATTGCATAAATAAGGTGCCCATAAATAATGTGCCCTCCCCCTCTACCCAAATATGATCTTTGATATAATTGTGTTTTTATTATAAAATTTATTTTTTTTGATGTGGATAAAATTAGATAAATAAGCATGTTGTGAGTGTTTGGTGAGTATTTCTTGCAGAAAAACACTCCCACATGATTAATGCAGTTAAAATAAAATTACAAAATAAAAGAGCCAAACAAATAATCCAAAAGCCATAGTAAAAACAAAAGACAACAACATAATTTATGTGGCTTAACAATATGCCTATATTAAATGAGTAGTAATACAAATCTTTTTTCTTCACTAAAATAAGATAAATCATAAATCCAAGACTAATCGCCCTCTCATATTTCCTCTATACAAAAATTCTCTCATTAACAAAAACCTCAAAAGACTATATTCTCTTTCTCCATAAACTCCCCCTCATATAGAAAACACCATAAGAGAAAGCAAGAATAAAAAAACTAATAGAATAAGTTTCACTTGCAATATACCACGGATATTAGAGAGTAAAAGATAGGGGGAGAGACACGTTTTTCACATTGCCGCCTTAAAAGTATTCTCTTCAATTCTAAAGACAATTTTCTTGTAGCGGGTTTTCAAGAAATTTATTGTTAATTGGTTTTAACCATCACAAAAATCATCGGTGCATACGAATATCGCTTTAAAGATAGTGACATTGTAACGCATTTCAAAATTCTTTTTATTTTTTTCCCATTTCATTTCTGAAATTAACAAGCATGAATATGGCTTTAAAGAGGTTGACATTGTAACACGTTTTGAGCTAAATTTTTTTGTATTTTTTTCCTGTTTCAATTCTGAAATTAACAAGCAGCAGCCAATATTGGCTTTTCCCACCCTGTACACGTCCTCTCCCTAATTCATTTGACCATTCATTGCCAAACCCTCCCCAGCGACTTGGGAGAGTGGAGTTTTCAATCACCCTCCCCAACATAGCACTTGTTCATCAGATTGAGGCTGTTCATCAGGTGGGCCACACATGCAATTTTGTCTGGGTATGGGATTCTAATCTCCATTCAATTCAAGAGAATGATTCCTCTATGTCCTACGTGGACCCATCTCCACACACACCCTTCTCATGCAGCACACATGCCAACCAGGCACACGTGTGTAACATCCAAGCGGTTCATAAGGTGGGTCCCACCATGAAGATCAGCTGGTGCACTCATCAGATGGTTCACCTCATTTATCATATATGTCACACGGTCACCAATATTGGCTACCTACCACACCTCTGCATCTCACCTTCCATGGCTTCCAGTACTAGAAGATTTACTCTTCACATAATTCAAATTATCAAATCCCAAGTTCTCAAGTACTAGAAGATTTACTCTTCACATAATTCAAATTATAAAAGGCAACGTTAGATATTATTTAAGGCATATTACATATGTCTAAAAGACTCATGGTCATTAAAATCAAAGGCTGATCGATTCCATTACATCCACATGACTAATGAGTTAAGGCACACATTGGTTTTCTAGAGCACAACTCCAATACAGATAAATTGGCTCATTGCTACCTTAGCCTTGGGTAATTCTGAAAATCACATCAACTTCTTCTATCAAAGTCCTATATTTTTCTCTAAAATCCTTCTCTCATATTGCATAAATAAGGTGCCCATAAATAATGTGCCCTCCCCCTCTACCCAAATATGATCTTTGATAAAATTGTGTTTTTATTATAAAATTTATTTTTTTGATGTGGATAAAATTAGATAAATAAGCATGTTGTGAGTGTTTGGTGAGTATTTGTTGCAGAAAAACACTCCCACATGATTAATGCAGTTAAAATAAAATTACAAAATAAAAGAGTCAAACAAATAATCCAAAAGCCATAGTAAAAACAAAAGACAACAACATAATTTATGTGGCTTAACAATATGCCTACATTAAATGAGTAGTAATACAATTTTTTTTTCTTCACTAAAATAAGATAAATCATAAATCCAAGACTTCTCGCCCTCTCATATTTCCTCTATACAAAAATTCTCTCATTAACAAAAACCTCAAAAGGCTATATTCTCTTTCTCCATATACTCCCCCTCATATAGAAAACACCATAAGAGAAAGCAAGAATAAAAAAACTAATAGAATTGTTGGGATGCCTTGCACAAACCTTAGGATCTAGCCTCTCGAAACAAACCAGAATTATGGATAATAAAGCAATGAAATAAATCAAAGCATCAATCACACACCACACAAGAGATTTTTACGTGGAAAACCCTCAAAGAGGTAAAAACCACGGGACCTCGTCCAGATCAACAATCCACTACGAAGTAGAACGTTTACAACCTTCTTCACTCACGCAGGAGTGGATAAACAATAAGAGAAATAGAGAAAACGGAGAGATCTAACCGATTACGAGGACATAGAAGCGCTGAGATGTAGATTGCAAAGTAGAGAACCTCCACGAACAGAACTTCCCTTCTATAAGCTTCCTCTATCTCTTTCTCCCTCTCTCTCACCTTTGATAGTCCTAAACCCTTTAGCAAATACCTTGTAAAGCTTTAGAAAACCCTCTTGCTATTTTGTGATACCTAGAAAAACCCTAGGCAACCCCTTTTATAGTTTTGGAAACTCCTTTCCGCATCCCAGTTGCGAAAGGACTCAAATCCGCAGTTTCGCATAAAATTGCGGAACAAACTGCGTAACCTTCGACTAGTCCTGGAAATTTCAGGACTGGTCTTAGCCTCCTACGACTGGTTGTAGCTCACTTACGACTGGTCGTAGACCACCTACGACCGGTCGTGGGTCACCTACGACCGGTCGAGAACCCCGGAGAAAAATAGTCCGAACTCGCTGGACTTTGAGTCGAGCTACGACTCGACTCCCACGACTGGTCGTACCAGCCCTCGACCGGTCGAGCAGGGCTCACGACTGGTCGAGCACGGGGCAAAAAAATCCCATCAAGAATAAGTTTCACTTGCAATATACCACGGATATTAGAGAGCTAAAGATAGGGGGAGAGACACGTTTTTCACATTGCCGCCTTAATCGTACTCTCTTCAATTCTAAAGACAATTTTCTTGTAGCGGGTTTTCAAGAAATTTATTATTAATGGGTTTGAACCATTACAGAAATCATCGGTGCATATGAATATCGCTTTAAAGATAGCGACATTGTAACGCATTTCAAAATTCTTTTTATTTTTTTCCCATTTCATTTCTGAAATTAACAAGCATGAATATGGCTTTAAAGAGGTTGACATTGTAACACGTTTTGAGCTATTTTTTGTTTTTTTTTTTTTTCCTGTTTGAATTCTGAAATTAACAAGCAGCAGCCAATATTGGCTTTTCCCACCCTGTACACTTCCTCTCCCTAATTCATTTGACCATTCATTGCCAAACCCTCCCCAGCGACTTGGGAGAGTGGAGTTTTCAATCACCCTCCCCAACATGGCACTTGTTCATCAGATTGAGGCTGTTCATCAGGTGGGCCACACATGCAATTTTGTCTGGGTATGGGATTCTAATCTCCATTCAATTCAAGAGAATGATTCCTCTATGTCCTACGTGGACCCATCTCCACACACACCCTTCTCATGCAGCACACATGCCAACCAGGCACACGTGTGTAACATCCAATTGGTTCATAAGGTGGGTCCCACCATGAAGATCAGCTAGTGCACTCATCAGATGGTTCACCTCATTTATCATATATGTCACACGGTCACCAATATTGGCTACCTACCACACCTCTGCATCTCACCTTCCATGGCTTCCAGTCAAGTAAGCATGACACGTGGCATACATGATGATGATAGATTGACATTTTGGACCGCTGATTTTGGATGGTCATGATAGATATGATAGATAGAGATGGCTGAAGACATTTCTTGCAACCTATTTGACAATTCAAGGAGTTGATGGGAATTTGATTTAAAAAAGCAATTGAGTGCCAATGAAGCAAATAAGAAGATCCAAACCGTTGATATAATGGGTCCCACAATGATCTATTCGAAAAAAATAATCTAGATTGGAGAAATACTAGCCATTCAGTAGTGGGCCAAGAAATAGACGGTTAAAAGAGATAACACACCAATGGTTGGTATTCTGAGCGCAGCTGAGATCTTTACAACTCAGCACTTTTCAGATCATGGGATGTCCATCTTTGAGATCCATCATATGAACGGTCTGGATCGGCACATAGAGCAACTGAAAGCTGGATTGGGCTTGAGGATTGTATAATAGTAGAAAACTCCACCAACCTTAGAAGTTTAGAAATAGATGAAGTTAGGGACGTTGGTTATTTTCTTCAAAGTAGATTAGACTACACTGTCATATGGTTGCATCTAAGTTAGTTATCAATCACTATCTTCGTACACGTGGCATTCATGTACATGATCCAAACCGTTCATCTGTGGGCCCCACCTCATTGGGTCATACCCCAAAAGTTGAATCCATCTTACGATCCTTAGAAGTTCTCTGATCGACGGCTGGGTTCCCGAGATCAATATGATAGATGGTCCAGATCAATTACATGGGTGCCACGTGTATTGTGATTGGTCGATAACTTAGATTAGAGGTTTTCTTTTCTTGAAAGAAATAGCCAAAAAGAATTTCATTGGTAAGAAAAATGGGATGAGAAAAGGGTGGAAGCGGATTGGTGGTGTACCACACACCACCGACTAGGCGCAGAGGCTCCGAGGATCACTGAGGGGTCACTGTGATTTATTAGTTTTATCCAAACCGTCCATCCATATTTTAATATTATTTTAGATTTCTGAACAAAAAATAAGGCAGATCTAAATCTCAAGTGGACCACACCACTGAAAGCAGCGGTACTAAGGACGAACCATTGAAACCTTCTTAGGGTCCACTGTCGATTATTTTCCATCCAACCTTTTAATATGGTCATATACAGTTGGATGAAGAGAGAAAACAAATATAGTCCTGATCCAAAACTTCTCTGGCTCCTAAGAAATTTTCAACGGTAGGAATTTAATTTCCACTATGTGGTCCATTTGGGCATTGTAAATCTCTGTTTTTGTTTTCATTATCTAAAATGATATGTGAAAATGAATGGACTGACGGTTTAGATATAACACATGCCTCAAGGTGGGACCCACAGAAATTGGTGACGTCAACACACCAGAAGGTCGGTGGTGTGTGGTACACCAGCCAATCCGCTTCCCAAAAAGGCGCACAGTTTTGTTGACATTCATACACATTCCAAGATGTTACAGTTCAGACTAATATTTCGGGGCTTTTCTCAGCCCGCACGTGCGTACAAGGCAGTACGTGTATGTGCCAACATGGCTGATAAGTACATAATCTAGTCCATCCATTAGTCGGAAACGGATTGGCTACTCCCCCCTGACACCAGCCAATGGCTGGTGGTCGGTGCTATGTGGGCCCACCATGATGTATGTGTTTCATCCATGCCATCCATCTATTTACAGATCATTTTACGGTACAAGACCAAAAATGAGGTATATCCCAATTGAATTGGACCACATTGCAGGAAACAGTGTTGAATGAGCGTCGACCATTAAAAACATTTTGGGGGCCATAAAAGTTTTGGATCAAGCTGATTTTTGTTTTTTTCCTTCATCTGGGCCTGTATGACCAAATCAACAGATTGGATGTCAAATAAACAGTACAGTAGGCCTTAGGAGGATTTTAATGGTGGATATCCAATCGCTATTTTTTTCGTGTGGTGTGGTCCACCTGAGACTTATATCCCTCTCATTGTTGGTATCAAGCCCTAAAATGATCTGTAAAAATGGATGAACGGAATGGATGAAACACATACATCATGGTGGGGCCCACGGGAGTAGCCAATCCGTTTCCCCATTAGTCGGGCACAAACATGTACGGCCATTAAAAAAAAAAATCCATATCAATTTCAAATATAGTGGCTTACCTAGCTAATTGGAAAGTTTTATTTTTGAGCCAGGACATCTATATTGTGGGACCCATCTGATCAACGGCTTGGATATTACTCCACCATGCTACGCTGGAACATATGGTGGTGTACAGATGGTATGACTTGTAAAAGCACGTGGGCTTAGCAAAACTCCATTTCTTATATTAGTAGAGGTTTGCCAATTCCCTACGCATCTGTGCTCACATGTGACATGTGTCTGATATTTGAACTTTTCTTGGGGTGCACTGTTTAAATCTTTAGACGTAAAAATGAAGTCATTTCACAACTCAGATGGGCCACAGCATATCTAAACAGATGAACGGACTAGAATAAAAGCTTTACTCCCTAATTTATTTTGTGGGTTTTGTCCACCTGAAGAGTGTCAATGGTCTGAATTTTTATGCAGAAAATCTATGCATTATTTTCAGCTTTACAGAATGCTTTCATCTAACACCTGATTTTATTTTTGCATCGGCTCATGTGTGATATGTGTCTATACAAGCTTGTGAAAATAACAAACCTCTAGCAGGCGTGTGGGGTCCAGTACCAGGGTGTTTGCATAATGTTTTGCCCATTTAGTAAAGTTGTCCACCTGAAAAATAGAATGCCCCAAAAATCAAGTCGAAGCTGCGGAGGCCTTTTCCGGCCTATTTGGATTCCTATTATAGCTGGAATGTGTTGATTGATGCCTCAAATATGTAAATTAATAGGTCTGTCGATGACAGCTCAATGCCATCGGGCAGACTTCGATGTCGTTGAAAATTTTGAGAATTTCACAATTGGTTGTTGAACACTTTTGGTATCCTACTCGATGTCATCGAAGGAGTTTGATGCCATCAACGAACTGTCAATGACATTAAAGTCCCATTAAGAAAATTCAAAAAATACATGTTTAGCTGCTGGAATGTTTTAGTATTTTGTTCAATGACATCGAAGCTATTCGATGCAATCGAAATGACATCGACTGTGTCATTGAACGATCACACATAAATTACACAAAGTTGTGTAAATGAGGGATTTGTTTTCTATTTCGATTGTGATTCACTTAGAGATTATATATATGAGCGTAATCGGGAATAGGGGGTATCAAGAGCTTTTTAATTCATTCATAGGATTTCAAGGGTGTAGCTTAGGTGATTAGAAGCTTATTCGAATCGGGTAATCTCCATCTCTTATAATTTTTTACTTTTATAGTGCTTCTATGTCGCTTTATGCCGTGGTTTTTTTTTTTTTTCGAAATGACTTTTCCACATTAAATTCAGAGTGTTTGTGATTGGGTTTGATTGTGCGATTGGAATACTTTGCTTGATTCATCTTTGTGTGCTTCCGCGGTCTCCCAACATAATGTGCTGTAAATGGATAATTATTATTATTACCACAGTAGTATGACATGGGGGTATTTGCTATACATTACACCACTCTTGCAGGTCCACTTCCCACCATAGATATGCATGTAAACAACTACCGTGGTTAGATACATATGTATATAAAATCTTTAATATGTGTTATATCCACGCCATACATCCATTTTGCAATATCATTTTAGGGCATGACCTCAAAATTGAGATGGATCCAAAGCTCAAGTAGACCACACTTCAGAAAGCACTAAGGACAATGATGCCCACCGTTCAAACCTTCCTATGGCCCATCGTGATCTTTATTTGTTTGGATGAAAGGAAAACACAAATATCAGCTTTATCCGACACTTATGTGGACCTTGAGAAGTTTTCAATCCCATGTGTTCAATTCCCACTACATTTTGTGGTGTGGTCCATTTAATTGCTTCGGATCTTATTATTTTTTGTCTTGTTCCTCAAGGATCTCGATGTAAGGTTTACACTCTCGGTGGAGCTCATGAAACTATGCCACGTCAACACACCTCTCCAATCCACATCTCTGCATTGATTCCAAGGATTACCATGATAGTGGCTTTATCCATCAATGGTAAAGTGTAATGATGTAAGTTTTCGCTATATTACTATGGTAGTCTACTATCCAAATAAACCCTTTAGTGGTTATTTAATGTAGGGCGGGTCATCGAAAGTTTCATGGCCAAGATGGACAAGAAAAGGCTTGATCGGAGGCAGAGGTGATCCAGACTGTCAGAACTTAAAATGAACGTATCTTGCAACGATTTTGGGGTAGGAGGAGCTAGTTTAGCCACTCAACTTGCTATGCCAGTTTGCACATGCCGATTTTTCAAAATACCATCAAATCGACGGTCAAATTCGTATTTTAATTTCGTTTTTACTATTTATAGTAAGTTTTAATTTAATTATAACTCTTCATCCGTTGGGCTTTAAGAGTTGAGCCCAACATGAAAAGTGCTTAGAATAATTAGGAGAAAAGCATGGTAAAGCCAAATAAGACACTTATATTTTTGGCCAAAAACCATGCACACTAGTAGGAATCATGACCGTCTATTAATAGTAAGTTTACTATCTATAGAATAAATAGTAAGTTCACTATTTATAGTAAGTCGCGATTTTTGTAGGAGTTTTATTTGTTCTTTAATTATGAAAGTTCTTCCATGGCTTAATATCCCTATTTAAAGGGGTGTAAACTCATTTATTCAATCATCAATCAATTTACGAATTTTCTACCATATTTCTATTTTCTTGCTTTTTTCCTCATCGATTCGAGAAGTCTCTGTGAGGAGTTCAGAGAAGCTTCGCGAATTCAAAGTGATCGACCTCATCACGTTCATCCTTGCGATGCATCATTATTCACTGTTTTCTATGATTTGCCCCACCTGAAAGTTGGATCCACCCAACTTTTAGGCTGTCCCATTTTCATGGTAGGACAATCTTATTGGATGGGTGAGATGTCATATAAACACCATGGTGTGCCCCACACTCCAACTAATTTTATGTGATTATTTGTCAAATTTTGAATGGTCTTGAAATGAAAATTCCAACCCTAAAAAATTAAATAATTAATTAATTACAAAGAGGTTTCCCTAGTTGCAATAGGATGCATTGAGACTTAGTCGTTCAGGTCCTTTACAATGACCATGCCGTTGATATGATGGGCCCCAATTTGGATCCAGAATGCCCAAAAAAGTCTTAGAGAAAAATATTTAAAACTTTTGATTATTCAAAGTCTAAAGACATTGTTCATACACAAAAGGAAAGAGTCCGATGATAATAATAATAATAACTGTTGATGCAGTTTTCCAGTAGATCCGATGTATGAGCCTTCCTTGGACCCGTAGAAGTATAAAAGTGGGACAAATGAGGCCTTGGTTGTTGCAGGGGACTCTCCGATACCTAAGTAAGGATCGAGGTCTCTGATAAGGGAGTAAAAATCTTCCGGAAAGAGATAACAGTCAAATATTATGATCTTTCTTTGTATTTCACGTACCTTGAATGGTAGATGATACCTCTATTTATAGGAGACTCTAAATATGATTCCAGTTGGACTTTTTCCTGATTTCGTGGCTATAATTCAGGATTTCCATGAGATGAAGAATTCCCAAGATTATCAGGATCCGATATTATCCCCCAGAGATCTCGATAGATCCCCTGGGAGGTTAGGAATTTATTTGAATCTTCTTGGTCGGCCTAGGCTCGGGACACAAAGCGGGCCCTGATTCTAGTCACGAATCATCCTTAGTTATCCACGAGCCATCGACAACATCATTGCTCTGTGGTCGTGCAGCTCCCGACCAAAGGTCGATCCGTAACCGACCTTTGGCCAAGCTATGGCGATTCGTAATTGACTGTCAGTTGAGATATGACCGATCCATAATCGACCTATTGCTAACCTATGGGCTAGGTCGGTAGCACATGACTATTACAAAAGGCGTGCTCTTTGTGTGTCCTTATAGTTGCATCATCCTCCTTGGAGGTTGCATTCTCTGGATACAAAGGCTTCGCTCGATCGGTTTGCCATTTTAGCAGAGTTGGTCCATTCCATAAGCCGACTTGTCGACTTGTCCACTTTTTTCCCTAACAGTAAGTCCCCCCATACTTCTCATGCCGACCTACAGAGGTCGAGAAGTAGATTGGAGTTATGTCAGGTTATGATTGGACCGGGCGAGTCGTGTAGTCATTAATGCCAGGTATGGCGGCCAGCGCGAATGTTGAAGCGTGCCATCTCAGTCATAGATCGGCCACAGATCGGTCATAGATCGGCCATAGATTGGCCACAAATCAGTGTTCACAACCCCTAGTGTAGGGTCGCGGTATAGTAATAATCTCGGTAAGACCGAGGTCGAATCCACAGGGACTAAACCTTGTACGTATTTTGAAAGTAACCAGAACTAGAACTAGAAGAAGATGTAATCTAAATCAGGAGAATGTAAGAGAATAATTGTAAAGTACTTAATTAAAACTTGTAAAATTCAAAGGTGGGAAACTAGGGTTTCCAAGGATCCACTTGTAGAGATTAGGGAGATCTATACTTGATTCACGAACACAACTGGAATCAGAGTCCTATCTTCGTCCAGTTGGAAGATATTTCAGTAAAATTCAATTCTGAACTTCCTTTGATCTAGTTTTCAAGAGATGAGAGGTATGAGAACTAGAATTGATTCCATCACAAAGTCATACCAATGAGACAAAGCAAACAACAGAATTTAACCAATCCACAACCAATCTAAGAGAGTTATGAACGTTAGGAAGGATTCCATCATCCAACCATGTCCATGACACGATGGTGAACAACAGGGTTCCTACGCTCACAACCTCGATACATGCACAGAAAATACTCAAAGCTATTGCAGATCTATTGTAATTCAAGTCACAACAAACCATTAAAAACTATGAATATTCCATATAATCAAACTAGAAGCAATGATAGTTCAATGTAACATGAATCAAAGCTATAGAAAATATCCCATCATGCTACAAGCTCCACATGCTACAAGCTCCACCGCTTAGCCCTAGTTAAGAGGTTTAGCCAATCATAGCCATGACCAAACTAAAATCTCTTAAAAAGAAAGCATTAAAGGAAGAAAAGCTTAAGAAGGAAGAAGAAGGAGAATTGAAGTTGTCCACGCTCTCTCCTTGTTTCCACGTTCTCCACTCCACGTCCCCAGATGATGGATCTCTCTCTTCTCTTCTCCTTTTTATAGATAAAGGAAGGTCGGCTGGGAGGTTGGAGTCGGTGAAAGCTTTCGTAAAAGGAGTTACGCACCCCTCTTTCGCAGAAAAACTACAAAACCCGTTTGCACTCAACCCGCTTTTGGCATGGATAGACGATCTGTTGTGGCCATCTGATCCATTCATCCTCCTTGGTGATGGTCGGTTGCCCCCTGGAAGTGGTTTGGACGGTCAAGATTGTGGATCCGACTGTGATATGGGTTACGCAACGACCCACGTTGGCCGGCAGCGTCCAAACTGTGTATTGCATGCAATTTTGGATTTTGCGTAACCGGTGGGGCCCACATTCCTAGTTATTTGAGAAATCCACTCCGTCCATTAGATTCCTGACGAAATTTCAGTCGGGAATGGCCACTTTTGCTTGAGTTTGGTGCGGCTCATTAAATCTCTGCTTTTACCGTCCATTCTTGCGTTTGAATGCGATCTGCCTGTGTGTGCTTGCATGGCAGCATGTAGATACCATGGGTTTGGTCGGCCCACGCTCTGGATCGAATGGATGGTCCGGATCATCGAGATGGTCCACGATGGTGGGCCACTACACGCCCCAGCGTACGTCCCTTACGAATGCTGTGTAAATGGAGATGGGAGTCGGGTCAAACTAACTTTGACCAGAAGTCTGGTCCGGTGCACGGCTAGTATGCATCCTCAGTGTACACGCATTATTGAATGTGGAGTCCACTGTGATGTTCATGAGAAATCTGCACCGTCCATCTGCCTTCCCATATAATTTGAGGGGTTGAGACCAAAATTGAAGCATATCCAGATATCAGGTGGGCCCCAAATCAGTGATTTATGGCTGATCTTGTCCGTTGGGCCACTTCCACAAAGATCCAACGGCTGAAATTTTACGTATACGGTTACTTTATGATCCTCAGGCTGGATATAAGTTTCATGCCAAACGGATGGTGGGAACCCTGTGATCTTACATTCAGGACGATTTTTAAGCCTCTTTATCTTCAATCACTGAGTTTTCTCGAATCTTTGGCATGTGAATTCTTCAATCTCGGTCTCCTAAGATCCGTCCCTTGCCATGGTGATTCTTGAGCATCAAATCCATGCTTTTAGTACCATTTTCAGTCCAAGCTCTTAAATTCACCTTGCAACAAAAACATGATTAAAATAGAACGTTTAAGCATTATTTTGTACATAAAACTAGGTAATAACTGAGGCCTACATACTAGAAAAAGGGGCAAAGGCTACGGATAAAAACCGTAGCTAAAGGCTTATTGCTACGAATCTAGTCCGTAGCACGTCTGTAGCTATTGGTGGTGTAGTTAATGGTCAAAAAACCGATGGCTATGGATTATATCTGTAGCAATAGAGATCAGTAGCTACGAATAAAAACTGTAGCTATAATTTCTATAGCGAAATGTACCTACGCCTACAGATTAAATCCGTAGCAATAGATATCATTAGCTACGGATAAAGGCCGTAGCTTTAATTTCTGTAGCGAAATATACCTATGACTACAGATTACATCCATAACAATAGATATCACTAGCTATAGAAAAAAGCAGTAGCTATAATTTTTGTAGCGAAATGTACCTACGGCTACGGATAATATCAGTAGTTAAAAGTGGAATGAAATCCGTAGCAATATACTGAAGTTAGCAATAGCTACGGTTTTCAGAACAATAGCTACGGCTAAAATGCGCAGCTATTTTAAAAAAATTATAATAATGGTGCCTGTTTCCATTGCAAGAACCTGCTGTGATTGATAACTCATCTAAGTTTAATGCTGATAGGAATAGTACATAAATGCAATCAGGAAAAAAAATAATGCATTTATTACAAATAACAATCAAATCATACAATGCATCCCATATTCACATTTTTAAATAAACAATACTTCACTTTGCTCAACCTATCATAAGAATTACAAAAAAGGAACCTATTCGAACTTTAGCTTCGACTCCATCTCCAAATACTTCCTAGGAAGTTCTTCCATATCCCACTGCACATGAATGAGATGGGAAATAAGAATTATGACAAGAAATTAAGAGTAAACCTGTCTTTCACAATTGCTTTGGCTAGTACGCCAGCGTAGATGCTCATTTTCAAGATCTTCCTTCAAAGAAGAGATCTGAATTTCCAATTCCAATATCTGAGACCTACAACAAGAAGAGTGGTTGCATGCAACTAAGGTGTGCCCTCATGTGCAAGAAACAAAATACACTCCAACACAGTAAACACCCTCCATATAATGCAATAATGCTCATGTTTTTAGAAAATTTTCTTCCTTCAGAAGGCCAATTTCAGCAAATGCAGAAGATAAAGCTTCTTCTTTCCCTGAAACTACAGATGTAACTTCTGTGGACTTTGACACAAGATCACTTTCAAGTTCTGAAACCCTTCCCTTGAGAAAATGAATTTCATCCTCCAGTAACTTCTTTAGCTTGTCAGTCTGTATAAAACAACATTTGTAGACACAATCAAACAAGCATGCCTTTGTACACATCTCAAAAGAAAGAAGACAAAAAAAAAAAAAAAAAAAAAACAAACTGAAAACAAGGATTGCAACTTTCAAACAAATGAGGTTTAGGGTATATAGGGATGTACCTCAACCTTGAATTTTTCATGAGCAGAGATTCAATTGCTTCAATGCAACTTCATTCACTTGTACTATTTCTTTATACTGTAAAAAAAATATCATAAAATATTTAAATCCTTAAGAGTATCAGATAATAAATCCAAGTAAAAAATCTAAATCACCTGTAGCATGTGATCCTTGTTGGCTTGTGCCTCCCCTTTCAATTTTTCCATCTCTTCCTTTGCTTTCTGCATGTCCTCAATAAGCTATTACATATATAACTAACAAAATTGGAACATGCTTGTAGAAACATTACGTAGTAAGAGAGAGACATGAGTAAGAAAAAGAGGAGAGAAAAGAAAAATCAGGCCAAAATGTTTCTTATATATATATATATATATTATATATATAATATATTATATATATATATATATAGGTTATGGCCCAACGGAGTTTAGACATTATCTTCTTTTTTTTTAATTTATTTTTTTATGGGGCTTGTATTCTCCCTTCTGACCGCCTTTTTTTTTTTTTTTTCTTTTCCTACCATGAAGGTTTCCATTGCCATTCGAAAAAAGAAATACTGTGATTTTTTCACATGAGATTATGAGATGAATGGATTGGATGACAGATAACATAGTAGGCACTTGACACAACAAATTCCAACTGTTTCCTAGCGTGATCATTTCAATCTTTTGGAGACATGATGAATACAAAGTGGGTCGCCAAATGGACGAACCGGATCAAGATATGAAAGAATGCATCATGTCATTTCTCTATTGTTTTATTTTCTCATTACAGATGAAAAGCATCTGGGATGTCTGGCCGATGGTTCACATTCAACGTGAAAAGTTAGCCCCTGTTTAGCAGCTGCTTAAAATCAGTTCATCTCAAATTAAGGTGTTTGTTTTTTTAATTACATATGTAATTTGAACGATGTATGTTTAAGAGGGAAATATACATGTAATTAGACCTCCAAAAGACTATCCAGGTGCATGAAATCCAACACGGATGGGGTACCGTTAAAATCTGTGGGTCTCAAAGTGATGTATGTGTGTGATCCACACTATCTATCCGTTTTACCATCTAATTTCCGTAGGAAACAAGGTGGTTAATGATGTGGACGGATGAAAATTTAGACCTTTTTAAGGCCCACATGTTGTGTATCTATCATCCAACCAGTTCGTAAGATCACACTAACATGTATAAAGGTATATACAAATATCAGCTTGATCCAAAATTCCTGCGACTCCCAAGAAGTTTTCAACATTGGGTGTGCAATTCCCACCGTTTCCTATGCTGTGGTCCACTCGAGATTCAAATCTCTCTCAAATTTTGGCTCATGCCCTAAAATGGGCTAGCTGAACAGATGAACGACATGGATAAGATACATACATCATGGTAGGCCCTACAACTTTCACATATGGAAATTGTACTAATGTAATTTAGTAAGGAAGTGGGAAGCTTTGCAAAGCTCCCTGTCAATGTCAACCTTGGGGCTGCTGCTGTAAATACATTGGTAACTTATTTACCTTGAATTACACTGGAAAATGAAAAAAAGAAAACACAAAAACCCCCTTAGAGATCATAGTTTACATAAATTGTCACTTATCTAACAATCCCTTCCAAAACTAATTTGATCTATTATCTATTTGAATACCAAGAATCTAGGCTATGGACATGAATAATTGAAATGAATAACTTAAAAAAAAGAAGTATCTTTATGGGTAGCAAGCTAAAATTCCAGCTTCATAACACAATGGGTATATTGTATCTTGCAAGAACTACCACTGTGAATATGGATTACTTAATGGAATTCATAGTTTTCTTTGCAATCCAAATAGCAGGAAATGTCAAATCAAGGAAAAATATATTTTTCATTTTTAAGTGGCAACCAAACAGGGCCTTAAATGACATATTTCTCAACAAAACACAAAATAAACATGATCATCTTTCTTCATATCTGAATCATTTATATGTTATAGGTTATAGGTTTAGGTTTAGGAATTCGGGTTCGGGTTTAGATTTAGGTTTTCAAGTTTAGGTTTAGGGTTAGGAAATCATTGTACCCACTATAAATATATGTAGTTTATCTACACCGTCCATCTGCTTTTCCAGATCATTTAAGGGGTTGAAACCAAAATTGAATCATATCCAAAACTCAGGTGGACCATACCACAAGAAACAGTGGGTATAATGATTTCCATCATTGAAACCTTTCTAGGGCCTGTAGTGATGTTTATTTATCATCCAACCTGTTCACAAGATCTCACAGATAGTGATGAAGGGAAAAAATAAATATTAGTGGTTCCCACCTTCCAGGGAGCCCGCTGAACATCCGGATAGCTCCGACACACATCCGGATCTACTTCATCAATTTCGAGATAATATATAAACACGAGCCTATCCAAATGGCTAGGCCACCCAGATTGTTGTCCACAGGAAATAGACAACTTCATCATGGTCATAACAGCAGTTCCCACCTTCCAGGGACCCCCGCTCAACATCCGGATAACTCCGACGCAAATACAGAACGAATTAATTAGGAACTTACAACAACAAAAGGTACCAGGTCTTTGGTTCAGGGGTGATCCACAATAAAAGGTACCATTTACCATGATCTAAAATCATGTATTATTCATACCTTGATTGGACTCACTACACGGGTAATCTTTAAATGATGGCCCACTGCATCTGATAATCACTATAGGGGTAAGAAAATTACAAAAAGTAAGACTCATGAGATGACATATGTACAAATAGTGACAAGACTAGCTGATAATGACAGGAGGCTAAGACATCAAATTATTTATGAAGAACAAGAAAAAACAAATATAAAATAAATAGTTAAAAACTTTACCATTTCAATATTGAACCTTGTAGTGGCAACATTGATCTGTGGGGCTAAAAATACATCAACCTGCATATAAAAATCTCAAGTTAGTTGGGCCTTTGAGGTCCTCAAATGATAGTAGAAGAAGCCGGAAAACTCTTGAAATTAACCATCAAGCATTTTTAAAATGCCTCTCATAAAATGAATGAAAAGTACACAACTCACCTTGATGCCCATTCTCCCTCCTCCTTTACCCGGGCTTGGGACTGGCAATGCAAGGAGTTGCATTGGCGGAGTTAAAAAGGAGCTTAGGCTCCATTTGGTTTGTGACGACCAAATGGAGTCCAATATGTTTAAATATAGAGTATAAAATTCATTCAAAATTACAAAAACCAAACCAAACAACATATATAGTAACTAGAAAAAACATGCAGACCATCAATATGTTGAACTATAAAGTACCAAATTAATTTAAAATTAAGGAAAAAACAAGCGAAACATCATATAAAGTAACTAAAAAAATCATCTACACAAGTTCAATTATAGAGTACTAAATTTGTTCAAATTATCGAAATTTCAAAGATTCCTTCCCTCATTGCACAAATGATCCCGGACCGGCCTCTCCAAGTGTAAATGCGAACCCATCTTCTTTCCACAAACGAGTGCCAGGATGTATGATCTCAGTCAGGACAATAACAAAAGCTCCCTCCTCCAACGGTTCACAATGGACAATTGCATTTGGATTAACTTCGTGTACTTGACCACGAGCAACTACATCACGATTTCCCCAACCAAGAAAGTCGCATCTCTTACCGATATATATAATATCCAGTTACATGTACACATATAAAATGGCATTGGTTTGTTATCGTTTATAAAATAATTGTAAGTTCAATACAGTAGCAAATTTACACTTGCATACCGACAATGCCTGAGCAGATCTAGCGAGTGTTGGTGATGAGTAGTTTTGAGTAGATTGTGTGTGTTGCTGCATCTCCATCCAGGCCTTCATCTCGGCCAATGATTTCTTTATATCGGATATCTCCTGCACTAGGCTCTCTCTTTCTTTTATCAAATTCTCTACTATTGAATGGGCAAGGGCTGACATCTTCAGTCCTGTCTTGGTTATTGAGCAACCTAGACCCCGCATTCGCCCTCTACTGTCAGAACCAACCAACTGTAAAACATTGCAAATCAAGTTATTAAAAAATTCATAATTACCATGAATCTCACTGTAATTTTTAAATTTTATTATTACATGTGTAAGGGAATCGTCAACGCCGGTAATCTTAGAAGCAGAATTGCTAGAATAAAGCTCATCTAATTTTAAAAATTTTATTATTACCTATTTTTTCTCGACATCCATTTCTATCTTGAACCTAGAAGTTTTACAAGTTGGATAACTGGTTTTCATCTCGTTCTCTTTCCAGTACAAGATATAGTCATTTGGACAAGCATGGATCTTCACATAATCAAGACCCAACTTTGTAATGATCTTCTTCGCTTGGTAGGTATTAGTAGGGCCTTGTTACCGAAAGGAAACACCTTCTTTAGTAGTTGAAGGAGCTCTGTAAAGCTTTTTTCACTCCATCCATGGTTCGCCTTTAATTTGAAAAGTTGTACAATAAAAGTTAGCACGGCGAAATCTTGGGCCCCTGGGTATAGCTCAGTTATTGCGTCTTATAGATTTTCTTCAAACTCATCAGTTTCATTTTCTCCAAAGACGCCTTCGACTGCAGGGGTCACATTCGGCTCATCCTGTACAACTTCATCTAGGTTATTACCACCGATTTCTTGAACGATCGCGTTGTGAACCTCATTTAAGTTCAGGACATTGTGGTAATGTTGGGAACTTGATGCATATTCAGTACACGTAGGTGATACATGCTCACCATGCATGTCCCAAACCCTGTAGCTTGGGTCGAATACATTTTTTATTAGATGTATTTCCAAATCATCATAAGAAACCGGTAATCGTAAACATCTGCAAGTGGCGCATGGACAAAGAATGGTTTCTCTACCAGGAAGGTGTTCTCGTGCAAACTTCAAAAAGCTTCTGATTCCAGAAATAAAACGAGGGTTCAGAAAACTTAGTGTCATCCACTCCCTATCTATTATAGCCGGATCCTGATTAACAAGGGGTTCATTTTGAACCTGCACCTTAGAAAAAAAAAAAAAAAATATTTTTCACCCATTCATGGATCTAATTCTAAACACATGCATCTATGACTATCATTGGAGTTTAGTCTTTGAATAGCTTTAACTTTTCATGGGCATATCACGAGGGACCTGGTGACCGCATGATGTATGTGTTTCATCCATTCCATTCATCCATTTTTCTACATCATGTTAGGGCATGAGACCAAAAAAAGGAAGATCTAAATCTTATGTGGATTACATAAGATGAAACAATGATTATTGAACGCCCATTCATTTTTGGGCTCATGACCCGCGATGATATGGAAAAATGAATGGACAATCAAGCTCAGGACCCACATCATGGAATGTCTAGATTAATGGACTGTTTGTAGTATGAACGATATAAACCATCAATTTCCTTAGCCATTGATTGGATAGTTAAGATCATCTAGTCAAAAGTGATTTTTTTGAGAGAGGGGTAATCAAGGATGGACCCATTTGATGGATTGCCCATATTGAGGGTTGGGACCAACCAAACACTGTAAGGATAATTCTCAGCAATTTGCAATGCATGGTTATTGAAATGCCTAAATTATCTGTATGTCCCCAATCCAAATGACCTCCTAATGTTGTTTGGATGTCAATATTTCCAAAAAAAAAAGAAGCATTTTATAAAATGTTAATATGGTATAATGTAACTATCAGTGGTCCATCTTTTCAGCCCTACAAACAATGTACCATGTCTTCAAATCTTCCTATTAGAATTAGACTTTGATTGGAGGCTAGGATCTTCCAAACCCAAATATATTTGGTCATGGTCCATTCACTAATTTCTTGTGTTTGACTTATGGATTTCAATACAAAGAAACTGATTTTTAAAAAATAAAAATAAAAAATCAGGCCAAACACAAACTTAGGTGAGCCACAACACAGGGAACAATGAGGGAGGATGCCCCACCTCAAAAACATATCATAGTGTCAATGGAGCTTAGTATCATGTGTATATGCCATCCAAGACATTCACTAGGCGTGCCCCACAAGGAGAAGGATGCACGATGAAGTACCTGACCCAACCTGATTTTCTACTGCTCTAAGGTGCTTGGATCAAAGCCCAAGTACGCAAAGAAGAGTAAGGGCTGCTTCATCGACTGCAGCAAGTGTGAAACCACTTGCAAATGTAAGCTTACCACCCCATCTTTGCACTTACTAGTATTACTTGCAAATAATTCATCAAATTTGGAATTTCTACTCTCCGTAGAATTTAAAAAAATCATGCAAAGATTACTTATTTAGGGAAGAGTTTTTCCCAATTCAACATTAGTGGTCCACTTTCGAAACTTCCAAGTTTTTCTAGGGTCGGTATGATATCTTACTAAATATATATGCTAAGCACCACATCCTCCACGTTGGATCCCAACCGACTGAAGGGGTTCTTTCCTCCACATATATGCAATTACAGAAATTGTTAGAAAAAGTAAAACGGAACAAATTGCAATTGTGGAGGGAACTACCACTCTAACATGGCGAATTCGAAGCTGAGGACATGGGATTTGCCAAAATCGGGATTAGACTTAATCCTAATTAAGAGACTACAATGGTGAGTAGCAGTGGACATGCCAATATGAAACTCATGGGTTACATCAGGTCCAATCGTTAGGTTGGTTTAGCCATGAACATGAGTGGTGGCACATGAGTCAATGGAAGCCATTCATCAGGTGGGCCACATTCATACGGAGAAAACAGCAGTTAAGAAAGAAAATAAGCAATAGGTTATGCCCAACATTGGCCCACCCAATGAATGGACCATCCTGGATTTAGGTACAAGGCATGTTCATGTATATGTAGTGCCAGACCTGACACCAGGCTCATATGTTGGATATACATGCCATTTTGACACATGTGGGGCAGTTCACTTGTTCAATATCTCTTGGCATGAATGGACTGAGCATTCATCATGGAGCATGTAATATGGGGTAACACTTCTGTGTAATGTAACCACTCATATGTTGGACATACATGCTGATTCATCATGGAGGCACAATGAAAACCCTTAATCTCCTGCGAGAGAATCATCTGAGCAGGCATCTGGGGTGAATTGCAGCTACAATTTCAAGACAGTTACAGAGCAGTATTGGATTGAGAATAGGAGCAAGGCTCAGACATCAGAAACTGTTTCTAATTCAACAACCGATTTTGTTCTATACCTCAAAAGAATCGGCAGAGCCAATATCTAAAATTACAGAAGATTTAAAGAGCATGAACAACCGTTAGCATATATCTAAAATTACAAAAGATTAAAAATAAAAAATAAAAAAATCTCATCCAGCCATTTCAACAAACAGACAGCATGCCATTTCATCAAACAGTTAGCGTATATCAAATCTGAAAGACAAGAAAAAAGATACAAATAGAAAAAGATATCAAACCTATGGAGAGGAGCTTCACGGTGTGTGCTTCTACCGGTAGGAGATTCACGGCCGCTGCAATGGAGAGAGAGAGAGGACAGAGAGAGAGAGAGAGAGAGAGAGAGAGAGAGAGAAGAGAGGGGCGTTCACGGCTTGTTTTTCTTCATGGCTGATGCATTGAAGAGAGAGGGAGGAGAATGAGAGAGATGGAGCAGAGATCGGGAGGGAGAGAGAGGATTAGGGAAAGAAGAGCTTAGAGAATGCTCTGATTAGGGAACAGAGAGAGAGAGAGAGAGAGAGAGAGAGAGAGAGAGAGAGAGAGAGAGAGAGAGAGAGAGAGAGAAGAGAATACCCCTCTCTGGCGCGGCTCTGTTTTGAGCGCGCGCCCAAATTTGGGCGTCTTCTCATGGACGGACGTAGACGGTCTAGACAGGGGCTCCGTGGGGCCCACCATGATGTATTTGGTTTATCCATTCCGATTCATAATTTTATTAAATTCTTTTAGTTTATCATACCAAATTTACGGTATATTGAAGGCCCAAGTGGACCACCCCATAAGAAGCAACTGTAATTTCATATCCATGTTTCCTACCGTGTGGTCCACTTGATCCTTCGATCTAGCTGGTTTTTTTTTCATCCTCTAAAGTAATATTTCCAAATATATAGATGACTTAGATATCACATATAGTTTTTTTTTAGGCCTCATAGAGTCCCTTACAACACCATTAATTGTTAATGGTGTGTCAACTTTTTAGCTACAGATTAAAACCATAGCAACTATAGCTAAGGTTTATATCCGTAGCAAAAAACTAACGTGGTCTGTATCTTTTCCTCTTTTTTTGGTAGTGCTAATATGTGATATTCGACCCTCAACAATTGGCCACAGATCGACCATAGATTAGCCATAGATCAGCAACAGATTGGTCATAGATCGGCCATAGAACAGTCACAGATCAACCACAGATCGGTCACAGACCAGCCATAGATCGGTCACAGATTGGCCATAGATCGGCCATAACACGATCATAAATCGACAATACCCTCACAGATCGGCCACAGATCGACCATAGATCGGTCATACATCGGCCACAGATCGGCCATAGATTTGTCACAGATCGACCACAAATCGGTCACTGAACGGCCACAGATCAGTCACTGCCCGGCCATAGATTGGTCACAGATCGGTCACGGACCGGCCATAGATCGGTCATAGATCGGCCATAGATCGGTCATAACATGATCATAGATCGATAGTACGCATGACAAGGTCAAACGGTCTCAACATCCAGATGAAGGGAACACGAACCTTCCGGCTCAACTGACAGTCGAAAATGGTGAATGCTGATCTATCAGACAGGACAGTATCAGTCATTTCCAACTTGGCACCCGCCTTGCGATACGATCTACAGCCGAACTATGGATCCGAAGAATCTTCCTAAGTCTCAAAGATCTCTTCTAAGATTTTCAGAAGATAATATCAAATCCCGATAATCGCAGGATCTTGTAATCTTGGGAAGATCCTGAATCGTAGCAGATCTCCAAGATATCAGGAAAGAATTTGCATACTACGGGATCCTCTCTCTCCTATAAATGGAAGCATCTCTAATGGTGAAAGGTACGCAAAATCTCTCACCCAAAACCCCTCAATACTACAAGACAAAGGTACTCAAAGGTGAAAAAAGAGTGGACCAGATTTTTGCATCAACAATAATAATAATAATACTTGAAACATTCCAATTAATTAAGAGGTTTTTATTTTTCATTTCTCTGATCTTAGGTAAGGCCTATCATATAAACGGTTTGGATCATTGAGAGCCTGATCCAAAGGGTAATGTCCCAACGTATCCCATAAGAAGCATTCTAATAAACCACCTCGATTGTCAAACGAGACTTTAGCTGGCTTTTAAGAAAAAATGGTGTTTTTCTTCACATGGTCAAACTGATGCTGCTGTGCAATGTTGAATTTTAGATCTGATTGCACTCACTATAAGATTATGCATTTTCCTATTAGAAATGCTTACATAAAATTGACTAACCTATCTGTCGAAATCATGAAATCCCTTGATATACATTGATATACATTGAAATGATGCACGGAGAATTGATTGGTGGGGCTATATGCTGTATGAAGTGAGGCAGGCTCAAAGTTTTTAAGCCTTAACTCTGACAATGTAAGGCTCCACCAATCAAATCTCCTCATGTCATTTCACCACTGGGTTGGTGGTGAGCTCCTCACCACCCAGTGTCCCACCATGAAGAATATTTACTGCAAAAGCCAAGCTAGTCCACTCTTCAGATGGGCCATACCAAAAAAACGTAGCAAATAGTTGTCAAATCTAGAGTAATCAATGAGTTTTGATGATTTTTTCACCATGTGATCTTCACGATGTGGCCAACCTGTTGGATGGATTGGATGACATGCATGGCCATGGGTTAAGGTAATCCATTTAAGAATTTGTGTTTTATATGTAAAGATTATATTGATTGAAGTCTTAAGTTACATCTCTATGATAAGTAATAATGAGCAGCTGGGTCCTTACTCATGCCTTGGTGGTAGACTCACAGGACTTTCAACACAAGGTTATGCTTCGAGTACCCATGTGGTGAAATCTCACTATGATGTGAGTTTGTGGGAGTGCATGAGTGTTGTATTAAAAAAAAAAAAAAAAAACAAACTGGGCACGAATTTACCTTTGTAATTAGTCTTTAAAATGTCTTGAAACTTTGAGTTTTACAAGAATGGGTTGGAAGTTAAACAAGCACCATAGCCCCCAATACTAACTAATTAGAACTACAACTAGTTGTGGTTGACCATATGTACCTGTTGTATGTATGTGTGTGTATGTGTTAATCTCCTCTATCTTGTCTGATAGGAGACATGTACTAATAAACAGCGTGACACAGGGATAAACGTGACTGTCTTCCTCAAGGATAACTACTCCGAAACCACGGAGTTTCTCTGGACTCCTCACGGAGACCTCTCGAATCCACGAGGAAAGAAAGCAAGAAAAATAGAAATAAATTCTATAAAATTCATAATTTGATTGATTGATGAAATAAACGAGTTGAAAACCCTTCAAATAAGGATACTAAGCAATGAGAAAATTTTCAGAATCAAACTACATCCAAAACTCCTAGAATTTGCAACTTACTATAAATAGTAAATTTTCTATTTATAGTAAGTGTTGTATGCGGCTTAACCACATCATTCTCTTAATTTTTCTAAACACTTTTCATGTTGGACACAACTCCTAAAGCCCAACGGATGAAGAGTTATAATCAAATTAAAATTTACTAAAAATAGTAAAAACAGAAATAAATATGGAATTTGACCGTCTATATGATGAAATCTAGCAAATTCGGCATGGGTAACCTGGCTATGCTAGGTTGGTTGGCTAAAGTAGCTCGTTCTACCCTAAAATCATACATGGTACATCGAGTAACTCGTTCCGGCTTGAAAGATATGCCTGTTTCAAGGTTTTGACGGTCTTGATGACTTCTGCTTCTGATCGGGCCTTCTCTGATCTATCTTAGGCATGAAAATGTCCGAGACCCACTCTACATCACATGGGGTGGCTTAGGTGGGCCCCACCATAATGTGTTTCCAGAATCTACTACACCAATCAGGTGCATGATGTAAATTTACGTAGCAGGTTAAAAAACTAGGCAGATTCATGATTTAGGTAGGCTACATTAACAGAAATAGTTGGGAGGTAACACCTATTTTTTTTTAAAAGCCCACCATGGTGTTTGTACGCAATCCACTCTGACCATAATCACATCATCCATCCTTATATTCAGGTCCTAAAATTAGACTGACGTGTGATTCAAGTAGGCCACACGAAAGGAAACAATTGTAAAAGGGATGTCAACAATCAATTTATATATACACACACACACACACACACACAAAGCTTGGCATGATAATTATGTGACATCCTCAACCATCAGTGGCCTCATGAAAAGTTATGCTTAGGACCCAAAAAATTAGGCTCAGCCGTGATTTATATGGGCCACACCAAGTAAAATAGTTTAAATGGCGGTCATTCCCCTGCATCCTATTTCCACTCATATGGCCAACCCAATCATGGATGCAGCTAACTTTTAGGCCTTTTGGCCTAACATAAGTTGATATATCTAATGACTGGAGTATATTTCACATACACATCATGGTAGTGCCTACCTTAGCCTACCTAACTTTGCTAGCATGATAAAGTGGCACCATGGATGTACCCTCTGTCCCTTTATCTATCGTCTTTCTCTCTTTGTGTGTAGCTTGCATGTTTTCTCGTATCACGGATGTCTCTACTATCTTTCTCTATTTGCGTGTTGGCTGCATATTCTCTCTTACAATAGATGTCTCTTACCTCTTTTTCACTCTCCCTATCTCTTTTCCTACCTTTCTCTAGGTAGGTTGTGTGTGCTGTACCCCTAGTATTACATAGACTTTTGTCCGACTGGCACATAACTACCAACGGTCTAATATATTGTGGTGTATGACATCCAACCCGTCAAAGAGATTACCTCTTGCACGAAAATCTCATGATGCAGAAAATAAGCCAATTCATTCATCAGTAGGCCGTTTTGTCCGTTGGATTGTATTGACGTTCGCTACATATGGGATTCCATCATCCTGAATTTTGTGTCAAGGACTTTCTTCTCAATGTTGTCAACCTTTTCACCCTGGATCAAGCCGCTTCAACACATGATTGCTTGTAGGACATTCACCATTAGAGTCTTTGTTCCGTGCCAAGAGTTTCCATAAGTAAGACTTAGGCAAGATTTTCTAAATTCATAGTTTGAATTATTTACATCTCGGAGGAACATAAAAACTTATAGCGATGTATGCATGTCAAGAAATTTCCATCTTAAAAGCATTTTATTTGTAGCATTAATACCGCTTGTAAAAATAATAAAAAAGATTTATTTTTATTTTATAAATATTTTATAACAGGCTCTAATACCACTTGTTGAAATAATGAAAATGCTTATATTATATTTATCTTCCCTTGCATGGCATGCGAGAGCCGAAATCTAGACCATTCAAGTTAATTGTGATAAAGCATAATCCAAAAATTGCACTTAGAAGATGATAGTAACCATTTATTTGATAGCCATCCATTGGATGGTCAAGATTACTTCAAATGTGTGATTTTAAAGGTGGACTTCATCAGCAGTTTGTCACACGATTTTGATGGTATGGATGGGTGTATATGAGGAGTATGAGTCACCGCCATTTTCAAAATGGAAGGAACTATCATAGGAGGTAGAGCTGGGCATTGAGTCCAGTGGTACCAAGTTAGGGCTGACCCGACTAGACCCGATTTTGAAATGGGCCTAACCCAAACTCGAATGGACTCAGTACCAAGTCCAACATGCCTGACCTGATATGAGTTCAAGTCTGGTCTGTACTAACCTGGACCGAGTTCGACCTGGTCACAAGTACCGAGTCGGGTCGAGTCAGCACGGAGTCGGGTCAGGTGTGGCTAGGGGTGTACAACGAGTTGAATCGAGTCGAGCTGGCCTTAGCTTGACTCAGCTCAGCCACTAGCTGACCTCAGCTCGAACTCGGCTCGGCTCGGTCCTCGAGCCTGACTGGCCAACTCGGCTCAGTTCAGTCAGCAGCTTGGGCCAGTTTGAGCCGAGTTCGCCATTGCAGCATTTTCACAAACCCACAGGACTGCACCTTCAAAATCTCACTGTATTTGACACAACAGCAGTAGTTTTACATGTATTTTATCAAACACCTTCTAAGCAACATAAAAATCAAGGGAAAAAAAAAGGTGTTAGTTTCATATACATACCTTTCTTGCCATCTGCCACACTTCTTTGAGTCATTTCATCAAACACTTGGTGAGCAACATCAATACCAAAGTAACCGAGTCACTGAACTACTTCGATCCGAGTTCGATTCGAGCTAGGTTTGATCCGAGTCGAGTTGGAGCCAGCTTTCGGGCTAAAAAAATCAGCTCAACTCGGCTCGAACTCAGTTTCAAACCAAGTCAAATCAATCTTTTTTAGTCAAGTCGAGCGACCTAATCGAGCTAGCTCAGTTCGTGTACACCTCTAGGTGTGGTGGGTATCGGCAGGCTGAAATCATAGCTCAGAACCTAGTTGCACCTGTCGGAATTGCAGCCTCTTCATCTACTACACGGCATCTCAGATATCTAAAACGTTAAATCTGAGTTACTGGGTGATTCGAACTTGACTCAATTTGAGTTCAGATTGGATGAAGTCTACTCACTTTCGATCGACTCACCCACTCAATTCCAGTCGAGTCATGTCTGAACGAGTCGACCCTGCCCGAGTCGAGTAGTCCCATGCCCAGCTCTTCTCATATGTCTAGACCATTGCAACTCTCATGTCCAATCTTCATTTGCAGCTGATCCAGGGTACATGAGGTAGTACGTGGGAAAGGCGAATCCAGAACGTCAACTATAGAGGGTGTATTGTGGGCCCACAGATCATGTCATAGTAGACCGAAAATACTACACCGGCATAAATCGGACAGACAGGGCTCACCAAATGGACGGTGGAAAATCATGTGCGTGCGTACATAGCCGAAATGAACTAACACCGATTTGTCTCTCAATTGGGATAATGACTCTAGATTTCTCTAGCGTTCTCCAGATCTCATCCCCATTTTCAAAGTAACCGTTGACTCATCTATTGTACACTTGTAATAATCCGTCCAAATGTGGGCCCCACTACGGATGGATTATGGTACATAATCCAAAAATCGTACTGATCATGGGACTGATCTTTTCATTAAGTCTAGACAGCTGATTATTTTGATCTTAATCATCCATTTCATAGTCCTTATTTGGATGGCTAGGATTGTTCAATCAATGTGATTTCTAGGCTGTGATCCATCTACATTAGGACCCACAATTTTAAGCGTCTAGGTTCCCTTATTTAACAACATTTACACCTAAACCATCTGAACAAGTGGGGAATTTGGTTTGTTGACTCTTGATATTCGTTCCTTTGGTCGGCCACCCAGTCATGCCTTCTTCTTGAAGCTAGATTTTGTATTTTTTGACTCTAACATGAGAAATTAATCAAGTAAATGCCATGATCTGGCGAGTGTATGGTTGTTCGTACTCCCGCAAAAAACAAAAAACAAATGTACGAATGGCAGAACCCGGCAATCACGCCATCAATGATCCCAGCTGTTTGAGTTTTACTGTTGGATTTGGACCGCTGATTTGGTTTGGAATTAGGTACCATCTAAACAAATGAATTTACTTTACAGGTGGGGCCCACTGGAGTGTTTGCACGACATTTTGCTTATCCAGTAAAGCTGTCTATTACTGCCGCAGGACTGACATGAGGTCGAGTATCGTCTTCCCCTAAAAGAAAGTAAGAAGAATAGAAATAAATTCTTATAAATTAGGAACTTGTTTGATGGTTGAAATAAGTACTGTCTTCTCTTAAAAGAAAGCAAGAAAAATAGAAATAAATGTTTATACATTAGTAATTTGATTGATGGTTGAAATAAATAGTTCATAACCCTTTAAATAAGGATAATAAGCAATATGAGAGAAATCAGAATTAAATTAAACTCTTTTAGAATTCGCAACTTACTATAAATAGTAAACTTACTAGTTATTGACGGATATGATGTTTACTAGTGCACAAGGTTTTTTGGGCAAAAAAGGGTAAGTGTTCTATTTGACTATACCTATCTGTTCTCCTAATTATTTTAAGTACTTTTTATGTTGGGTGCAACTCTTGAAGCCTAATAGATGAACCGTCATAATCAAATTAAAACTTACTATTTATAATAACAACAAAATTAAAATAAGGAAATGACTTTTGACATCTTTTGACATCTGCAACTTTTGAGAGCTAAACCACCTAAATTTTCTATTGAAGAATTTCTTCACGACGTGGTCAATCTTTTCACCCTAGATCGAGCCACTTCAACACATGATTGCTTGTAGGACATGCTCCGTTAGAGTCCTTTCCCTTGCCAAGAGCTTCCTATTATAAGTTTGACTTCCATAAGATTGCCTGAAATCATGTTTTGAATTATTTATACTTGGCATAAAATTTCAATCTAAAAAACATTTTATTCATAGCTCAGATATCATTTGTAAAATAAAAAATAAAAAAATTTCAAATTAAAATTATTTAATTACAGTCTCTATACCACTTGAAATAATGAGAAAACTCATATTACATTTTTCTATCATTTAAAAATGTTAGTGCCACAATCTAGACCATCTAAGTTAATTGTGATGGAGCATAACTAAAATAATGCACTGAGACGATGATAATAACCATTTATTTGATAGACATCCATTGAATGGTTAGGATTACTTGTCCCACGATTTGGATGGTCTGGATGACTGCATATGAGTGACACGTACGAGGAGGATGAATCACCACCATTTTTAGAATGGAGTGAACTATCCACCGTACATGCGGAAGGTGTGTTGTGGACCCACGGATTATGTCATCATAGACAGAAATAGTACACCCGCACGCAATTGGTAGCGTCACAGATCGGACAGATAGGGCTCACCAAATGGACGGTGGAAAATCATGTACGTACGGGAGCGAAATGTACTAGGACCAATTCGTGGCTAGGACGAAGACTCTGGATTCCTTCGGCATTTTCTATAGATCATCTCCATTTTCAAAGTGGTGGTGACTCATCGATTGTACACTTGTCATAATCCGTCCAACTGTGGGCCATCAATGATCCCAACTGTTTGAGTTTTACCGTTGGATTTGGACCACTGATTTGGTTTGTAATTAGGTACTATCTGGAAACGGATTGGCTACTCCCCTGCCACCAGCCTCGTGGCTGGTGGTCGGTGATATGTGGGCCCTACCATGATGTATGTGTTTCATCCATTTTTATGGATCATTTTAGGGCTTGATCCGAAAAATGAGAGGGATATAAATCTCAGGTGGACGACACCACTGGAAAACAATAGTGATTGGATATCCACCATTAAAATCCTCCGAAGGCCCAACTTACTGTTTATTTGACATCCAATCTGTTGATTAGGTCATACAGGCCCAGATGAAGGGAAAAAACAAAGATCAGCTTCATCCAAAACTTTCAAAGTTTTTAATGGTCAACGCTCATTCAACACTTTTTTTTTTAATGTGGCCCACTTGAGATTGTGATATACCTGTCTCATACCATAAATGATCTGGAAAAATAGATGGACGGCATGGATGGAACACATACATCATGGTAGGGCCCACATAGCACCGACCACCAGCCATTGGCTGGTGTAGGGGGAGTAGCCAATCGGTGCGTACCATCTAAACAAATGAATTTATTTTACAGATGGGGCCCACTAGAGTGTTTGTACGACATTTTTCCAATCCAGTAAAGCTGTCTATCACTGCCGCAGGGGAAGACATGAGTTCGAGCGCCATCTTTCCCAGGGAAGAAAACCAGAAGAATAGAAATAAATTCTAATAAATTGGTAATTTGATTGATGATTGAAATAAACGAGTTCACAACCCTTTAAATAGGAACAATGTGAGAGAAATCAAAATTAAACTACAACTAAAACTCTTAGAAGTCACAACTTACTATATATAGTAGTAAACTTATTATTTATAGACGGTCATGATGCTTACTAGTGCGAAAGGTTTTTGGCCAAAAAATAGTAAGTGTTCTATTTGACTTCACAAGCTGTTCTCCTAATTATTCTAAGCACTTTTCATGTTGGGTGCAACTCCTAAAGCCCAACAGATGAAGAGTTATAATCAAACTAAAACTTACTATTTATAGTAAGAACGGAATTAAAATAACTCATTCTGGATTGTGAGATACGCCCGATTTAAGGTCTGACAGTTCGGATAACTTCTGTCATCGACTAGGCCTTTTCTGATCCATCTCGGCCATGAAACTGTCCATGACCCTCTCTACATCAATCAAGAAAATGGAATGTCCCAAATATCAGGTAGAAGAAATTGAGTTTTTTGTATGGTTTTTCATTGTTTTCTATGGTTTTTCTTATTAGAAAGTTGGTTCACTCGACTTTTTGGGGTGTCCTATTTTCATAGTGGGATAATTTTACTGGATGGGTGATGTTATGGGAAAATTTGAATAAGGACAATCAAGGTCGTCCTGAGCTATTCGAATGAGCTATCAAGGCCTCAGAAGGAGAACATTATGTCAGGTGCGAGCCGACCTCTGAGTTACGCCTATAGGCTGGCTGAGACGAGCTCTCGTCCTCGTCCTCATCTGAAGACGACGATGTTCAATGAACTCCGATCCTGAGCGTTCTGATGATAAACTTTGACTACTATTGCTCAGTCCCAGGCTTAGGCAAGACGAGGCCGAGCCCGGGTCGTGACGCTTCGAGTACCGAGCCTGGGCACTATCTTAAATGCGGACATGACCGAAGATCTCGCTCGAGGATATGCGCCCTTAAGACACGATACGCTACATGACCTAAAGATTGCGGATAATATCCCCATGATTATAATATTCGTATGATTGAGTAAATCATGCCGAGATTAACGGACGCGATCCTCTCTACCCACATGTATAAATACCAAGGACCCCATTACAACAGGTACGCGATATCTTGCACCCACTCTCTACATTACACACGACTTAGACCCAGATTCCCTAGCCTAACTTAGGCATCGGAGGGTCCCCTGTTTAAGCCAAGGTCTCATTTGTTCACCTTTCTGTGCAGGACCAGTGTGCATTCGAGGTTAGTAGCATTGAGTGGAGGGTGGTCCAGATTTTGACCTCAACATTTTTTGGCGCCGTCTGTGGGAATTCAAACGAAAAGCTAGTATGTTTTATCAGAAATGGTGAGAGGAAAGAAGAAGCTTACAACAGTGGAGCCCGAACCTAACGGACAACATCAATCGTCTTCCATGTTGCATACTGAATCGGCTCCAATAGGACCATCTCAGCGGACCCGCAGTCGAGGAAGGAAGTACAAGGCATTACAAAACGAAGTCCAGATGCTGAGGAACAAAATTAACCGAATGAAAGCGCAACAGAACCAGCAACCACCTCTTAACATGGTGGAAGTCACCCCGACACCTAAGGAACGAACGTAGTAAGTCAGTTCTCGAGTCAAGGGGTCACAGGCACAGTCCGCACGAGCTCCCAGCCCTACGCAGAATGCAGTATCCCAGAACCGGTTTGCTCGAGTCTCGAAACCTGCTCGGGATGCGGACCCATCCTACGTGTTCGCGACTTTGGCTCTGGCCCCCCCCCCTGACCTCCACCATCGCCTGGAGAGGAGAAGACAGGGTAGAGTGCCCGAAGTGACGGAGGCCCCCTAAGAGACAGTAGGTGAGAATCAGAATCCTTGGGAGTCTTAGCTTAAGGAACTCCGCGAGCAGATCAAGACACTGCAGAAGAACCAGCAGTTTGCGTCCATCTCGACTGCAGTCTAGGCAATGATGGAAGAGACTGAGCCTCCCTTCACCTCAGAAATCATGAATGAGGTGATGTCGCTGAGGTTCAGGATGCCTCCCGTCATCTAATACTCCGAGTCTAGGGACCCATCAAAACATGTGGAGTCTTATCGTTCGTGGATGCAGATCCAGTCGGCCATGGACGCAATGATGTGCAGAGTCTTCTCGATAACCCTCTCCAGATCTGCTCGGAGTTGGTATCGACAGCTTAAGCCAAAGTCAATCGGCTCCTTTGCAGAGCTTAACAGATTGTTCCTTACCTAGTTCATCTCTGGTAAGAAGAGTCGGAAGCCGACTACCCACCTTTTTACCCTCAACAGGAGAACAAGGAGTTATTGAAGGACTTCATCGCCCGCTTCAATGAAGAAGCGCTATTAGTGGACGACTACGACGACAAGATGACACTTTCTACCATGTTCAGCGGACTCAGGGAGGGAAAGTTCGTCTTCTCAATTGGGAAGAATCTGCCAACTACTTTAGCTGAGCTCATCAACCGAGCTCAGAAATACACCAATACCGAGGAGTTCTCCAACTCTCGAAAGAATGTCCGAGTTGCTGATTAGTCGTCCAAGGAGAAGAGACGGAGGAATGAAGAGCCTCGGTCATCTGGTAAGAAGCCTGATGATTGAGCCTCTCGCGATCGCCGACCAAGCAGGAGGCCTGAGAGCAAGTTTCGCTCCTACACCCCCTCCCGACGGGCCTGCCTTCGACCGCCTCGCGGGATCTCTGAGAACCCTCTTCAACCTCTTGCTACGGCCTTTGGCCCACCGACTTGCAGTTTCCTGGGCCGAGGTGCCAAGTGGTATGACCTTAAGAGGGCCTTCGGAGTCTCTGGGCCCTGAGGCGGTAGTCTCTGGTCGGGAGTCGGAATCAGCTCCTCGGACCTCTTCTACTTCATCAGAATTGCTTAACACTGTGAAAGGAAAAAGTCTTAAGTGATGAAAGACTCACAGCGCTACAGGCGATTTTCTCTAGCAGAGATTTTCCCAACTCCGACTAACATCCCTTCTCCGGACGATTTGAAGGAAAAAAGCAAAGGAAATGAAAAGCGAGAGAGCAAGAGATGCAAAAGAAGTGTATGAATGAGAACGGGAGGGGTTTATATAACACCCCCCCCCCCCCCCCCCCAAAATCACTCAGTGCCATCATTGCGGACAACTGTCCCCAAGGTCGAGACAGTTCGACACTGACATCGGGGGACACGTGGAGGGAGACGATACGTCCGAGTCCACGTTCCCAGAGCCCGGTCATCTCATCATTAAGTGTTATTTATGGCGTTGGTGGCCTCTTGCTCCCCCATGAGCACGTGGCAGTGTCTCCTCTGCCCTGCTGATCACGAATCGTAACCATCGCCACGTGTCATCTATCCAGAGGTCGAGACCTGAACGGGTGTAACCGCTATACAACACGAGGAATCCGAAGCGTGATCTTCGCAGTGATTGCATCCCAGTTATTTCAATTGTCATCATGAGCAGAGACATGGAGGCATCGTCTCGTTTTCCCAGGCATTTACTCTCCAAGTCGGGCTCGGACCAAGAGAGTAGGGAGCTTCTGTTATGTGGAAACCTAAATAAGGACAATCAGGGTCGTCATGAGCTATTCGAATCAGCTATCAAGGCCTCAGAATGAGAACATTATGTCAAGTGCGAGCCGACCTCTAAGTTACGCCGGCGGAGACAAGCTCTTGTCCTCGTCCTTATCCTCATCTGAAGAAGACGACATTCAATGAACTCTGATCCCGAGCGTTCCGATGGTAAACTTTGACTACTATTGCTCAGTCCCAGGCTTAGGCAAGACGAGGCTGAGCCTGGGTCGTGACGCTCCGAGTACTGAGCCTGGGCACTATCCTAAATGCGAACGTGACCGAAGATCTTGCTCGAGGATACGCACCCTTAAGACACGATATGCTACATGACCCAAAGATTGCGGATAATATCCCTACGATTACAATATTCGCATGATTGAGTAAATCGTGCTGAGATTAATGGACGCGATCCTCTCTACCCACAGATATAAATACTAGGGACCCCATTGCAACAGGTACGCAATATCTTGCACCCTCTCTCTACATTACGCACGACTTAGACCCAGATTCCCTAGCTTGACTTAGGCATCGGAGGGTCCCCCGTTTAAGCCAGGGTCTCCTTTACTCACCTTTCTGTGCAGGACCAGGGTCCGTTTAAGGTTCGCAGCATTGAATGGAGAGTGGCCCAGATTTTGACCTCAACAGGTGAAAAGTCATACAAACACCATGGTGTATCCCACATTCCAACAAGTTTTATGTGAGCATTTCTCAAATTTGGCTAGTCTTGAAATGAAAATTCTAATCCCTAAAAATTAATTAATTAATTATAAAGAGGTTTATTTAGTTGCAATAGGATACATTGGGACTTTGCTGCCAGGGTCCTTTGCAATGACCATACCGTTGATATGATGGGCCTCAACATGGATTGGTTCTTGTTAAAAAAATCTTGAAGTATTAAAAACCTTTGATTATTCAAATTTTAAAGAGATTGAAACACAAATGAAAATAGTCAAATGATAAATTAAAACTTTGATTATTCAAATTTTAAAGAGATTGTCCAAACACAAACGAAAATAGTTAAATGATAATTTTTTTAAAAAAAAAAAATTGAAACATTTCCATTTAAATTTTTTTTTTTTTTTTTTCATTTATCCCCAATCCTAAGTGAGGCCCATCATATAAACAGTTTGGATCATTGAAAGTATATCCTAAATCAAAGGATAATGTCCCAACATATCCCTTAAGATGTATTCTAGCAAACTACCTTGATTGTCAAAGGAGACCTTAATTGGCTTTTGAAGAAAAATGGTGATTTTCTTCATATAATCATACATTAGCCGTGGAATGTTGAATTTTGGACCTTATTGCATTATGCATTTTCCAATGAGAAATCCTTACATAAAACTGACTGGCCTATCAATTGCCTGCAACATCCAACCAGTCCAAGAGATTGGCCCCACCATAAAGGATGTGGATTGAGTGGTGAGAGGAGCGAGCCCACCACCAACTTTGGTGGTGAAATGATAAAGGAAGAATTGATTAGTGGAGCTGTATGCTGTTCAAAACAAAGACAGGCTTAGGGCCTGTTTTGCCGGGCAGATTGGAAGGGTTTGGAAGATAGATCCCAGGATTGGCTATGCGTGCCAAACAGACACCGGATTGTGATCACGGGATATAGCAATCCCATGGATCTTAAGACAATCCACTGACATCACTATCATTACCTTTAAATCCCATCCAATCCACCCTAATCCGTTCGAATTTGCCTGGGATGTGTTTGGTTTGATGGATTGGAATGGATTGGAAGGTTTAATTCCGGGATTGGCCGGGCCTGCTAGACAGACCCGATATAGCAATCCCGGGATATGGCAATCCCATGGATCTTGCACCCATCCACTGCAGCATTATTACCTTGAAATCCATGCAATCCATCCTAATACAATCCAATCTGCCCCGCCAAACAAGCCCTTGAAGTTTTTAGATTTTTAGTCTAATACTTTTTCATCCACGAATGATTTGTTCCTCAGACTGCATCAAATCCATGTACTTTGGATCACATCTTTTGACATCCGCTACTTTTGAGAGCTAATCCACCTGAATTTTCAATCCAAGAATTTCTTCACAACGTGGTCAACCTTTTCACCCTAGATCGAGCCACTTCAACACATGATTGCTTGTAGGACATGCTCCGTTAGAATCTTTTCCCATGCCAAGAGCTTCCTATTATAAGTCTGACTTCGATACGATTGCCTGAAATCATGTTTTGAATTATTTATACTTGAGAAGAACATAAAAGTTTTTAGTGATTTATCAATGCCTAAAAAATTTCAATCTAAAAAACATTTTATTCATGGCTCAGATATCATTTGTAAAATAATAAATAAAAAAATTTCAAATTAAAATTATTTAATTACAGTCTCTATACCACTTGAAATAATGAGAAAACTCATATTACATTTTTCTATCATTTAAAATGCTAGTGCCACAATCTAGACCATCTAAGTTAATTGTGATGGAGCATAACTAAAATATTGCACTGAGACGATGATAATAACCATTTATTTGATAGCCATCCATTGAATGGTTAGGATTACTTGTCCCACGATTTGGATGGCCTGGATGATTGCATATGAGTGACATGTACGAGGAGGATGAATCACCACCATATTTTGAATGGAATGAACTATCCACCGTACATGCCGTTGTAAGTAGGAAAGGCGAATCCAGAAAGTTGTGTTGTGGACCCACGGATTATGTCATCATAGACAGAAATAGTACACCCGCACGCAATTGGTAGCGTCACAGATCGGACAGACAGGGCTCGCCAAATGGACGGTGGAAAATCATATGCGTACGGGAGCGAAATGTAATAGGGCCGATTCGTGGCTGGAACGAAGACTCTGGATTCCTTCGGCATTGTCCATAGATCATCTCCATTTTCAAAGTAGTGGTGACTCATCGATTGTACACTTGTCATAATCCGTCCAACTGTGGGCCCCACTATGGATGTATTATGGTATATAACCCAAAAATCCTACGGATGGGGGATATTCTCATTGAGTCTGGACGCTGATTATTTTGTTCTTATAAGCGTCCATTTTATATATGAGAGTGGATTGGCTAGTGGTCGGTGCTCTGTGAGCCCCACCATGATGTATGCTTTCATCCATGCCGTCCATCTATTTTTCTAGATCATTTTATGGTATGAGCCCATACCAGATCCTGGTCCACCGTTAAAAACTAGCCATCGGATCTGGTATGGTCAGACCAGGAGTAAACACACCGGTGAATGGTTTCTTGGATCATACCTCATCCATAACTAGGCCAACAATTTGAAAGGTCCAATTAACACGATGCGTGTGATGTGCACAAATGATGCGTGAACGTGTGTGCTACCGGTACCATGCTCTTACTAAGAATGTTAAGACAAAAAGCATGTTTGGTAAAACTTGTTTTTATCACTTATTATGCAATTTTAAATAATTTTCTCTCATTCAAACCATTTGGTAAATTCAAAATTTTAATTCTTAATTTCAATTTTCATTGGAAATTTTGATTTTTTAAGCTTTCATCTCTTAACTTAAGAATTAACAGGGAATGCTGTAAGTGGTTTTGCTTAAAAAATTTCAATCTAAAAAACATTTTATTCATGGCTCAGATATCATTTGTAAAATAATAAATAAAAAAATTTCAAATTAAAATTATTTAATTACAGTCTCTATACCACTTGAAATAATGAGAAAACTCATATTACATTTTTCTATCATTTAAAAATGCTAGTGTCACAATCTAGACCATCTAAGTTAATTGTGATGGAGCATAACTAAAATATTGCACGGAGACGATGATAATAACCATTTATTTGATAGACATCCTTTGAATGGTTAGGATTACGTGATCTATGTGATTTTAGAGGTGGATTTCATCAGCAACTCGTCCCACGATTTGGATGGTCTGGATGACTGCATATGAGTGACACGTACGAGGAGGATGAATCGCCACCATTTTTAGAATGGAGTGAACTATCCACCGTACATGCGGTTGTAAGTAGGAAAGGCAAATCCAGAAAGGTGTGTTGTGGACCCACGGATTATGTCATCATAGACAGAAATAGTACACCCGCATGCAATTGGTAGCGTCACAGGTCGGACAGATAGGGCTCACCAAATGGACGGTGGAAAATCATGTGCGTACGGGAGCGAAATGCACTAGGGCCGATTCGTGGCTGGGATGAAGACTCTGGATTCCTTCGGCATTCTCCATAGATCATCTCCATTTTCAAAGTAGTGGTGACTCATCGATTGTACACTTGTCATAATCCGTCCAACTGTGGGCCTGTATTATGGTATATAACCCAAAAATCCTAGGATGGGGGATATTCTCATTGAGTCTGGACGTTGATTATTTTGTTCTTATAAGCGTCCATTTTATATATGAGAGTGGATTAGCTAGTGGTCAGTGCTATGTGGGCCTCACCATGATGTATGCTTTCATCCATGCCATCCATCTATTTTCCTAGATCATTTTATGGTATGAGCCCAAGAAATAAGGTAGATCTCAATCTCAAGTGGAACACATTACAGGAAACAGTGTTGATTGAACATCCAGCGTTAAAAACTTCTTGGATCAAGCTCTTGATTTTCTTCCAATTGGTCAATCGTTGACCAAATGTAGCTGATCATAGTTGTATCTTTGGATAATCCTTCAATATTTTCACCTAATAAGTGTTGAGAAAAGTCTTTAATCTGTTTTTTACTGTAGCTACGACTGATCGAGGGTGAGCTACGACTGGTCGAAGGAATAGTTCGACTAGTCGTAGGTTCGAGCCCTGGCACGACTCAAAGTCCAGTGAGTTTTTGCTGTTTTTTACTGTAGCTACGACTGGTCGAAGGGATGTCTCGACTGGTCGAAGGTGGGCTACGACTAGTCGTAGGTTACGCAGTTTGTTCCGCGATTTTGCGCGAAACTGCGGATTTGAGTCCTTTCGCAACTGGGATGTGAAAGGGAAGTTTCCTAAACTATAAATAAGTGTTCCTAGGATTTTTCGAGGGATGAGAGATGAATGGGAAAGCTTTCTAAAGTACTTCCAAGAGTTTCTAAAAGGGTTTAGGGTTATCAAAGGGTGTAGCAAGGGTGAGATTCGAGGTTGTTCGAATCGGGTAAGTCTTTTCTCTTTGTAATTGATGCTTTCATAGTGGTGATCTGTCGCTTTGTGCCGTGGTTTTTTCCCGCAAGCTTTCCACGTTAAATCTGTGTGTTCTCTTATGTGCTTGGTGTCATTGGATTACCATCCTAGATCTAGATCTGTGTGATTTTGCAGGCCAAAAATCCTAACAAGTGGTATCAGAGCTTGAGTTCGGTTGGGGCACGGATCTGAATCTGAGGGATTAGTAATAATGGCGAGCATCAGGTATGAGATTGAGAAGTACTTAGGGAAAAATAATTTTGAGTTATGGAAGATCAAGATGATGAGTTCCTTAATCAAGCAAGGCGAAGATGCTGCTCTTGAGGAGCGGAAGTTCACTATGATTGATGGTGATTGGAATACTCTTGATAAGAAGGCCTTATCATCCGTTTATGTCTCATGGATGAGGTTCTCTACAACGTCATGAGGGAGAAAACTGTAGCTAAGTTATGGGCGAAGTTAGAGGATGTCTATGCGAAGAAATCCTCTGAAAATCGCCTGCACTTGAAGCGGCAGTGGTATAACTTCAAGATGGCGGAGGGTGGAGATCTGGAGGCTCACATCAGCAACTTTAATAAATTAGTTTGCAAATTGCTGAATATGGAGGAAGTGATGAAAGATGAAGAACATGTATGTATGTTGCTGAATTCTCTCCCGACGTCTTTTGAGGCATTCAAGGGAAGGCTATGATACAACTAAACAGCGACATGGGGACGTCTTCTGATGCACTATTTATAGTGGGTAAGAATTCTGAACAAGGTACAGGTTCTTCAGGTTCTAGATCCAAATCCAGGGGCAAGGTCAAAGGAAAGGTAAAGTGCTAGAACTGTGGGAATGAAGGACATGTGAAGAGGGATTGTGAAAATTCTAAATCGAAGAGGGAAGATTTTGAAGCTTCATGCAGAGAGGTTAACACTGCCACGTCAGATGAATCGAGTGGATGTGATGGTGATGTTTTGTTTGTGTCTTCGCTCAGACGGTCATGCAATGATCGTAAGGACGAGTGGATGCTAGATACAGGGGCATCTTTTCACATGACTCCTCATTGGAGTTGGTTCGCCAGCTATAAGGAGTGCGATGGTGGACAGGTGTTTATGGGCAATGGCTTTGCCTGTAATGTTATGGTTGTTGGTACGGTGCGTATCAGGATGTTTGATGGGGTGGAGCGTACCCTGACTGATGTCAGGCACGTTCCTGATTTGAAGCAGAATCTGATTTCTCTTGGTGTACTTGAGGCAAAAGGATGTAAGTACACATGTATTGATGGTGCTCTTAAAGTATCCAAGGGGGCACGGGTAATCATGAAAGCGCAACGACTCGATCATGTTTACAGGTTGATCGGGAGCACTTCAAAAGGTGGAGCTACTGTGGATGTAGCGGATTCCACCTCTGCATGTGTGTGGCATGTTGGACATGGCCAAATGAACGGGCAAGGCAGGAAGGCTGAGTGTGCGGATTGGGATATAGAGCAGGTGATGCAGCCACCTGTGAGAAGAATCACACGGCATGATTGTAGGATATCAGCGAGGTACATGGATGACTCTAATATCGCAGGGGATTCATCTTCTATTTAGATGACTCTAGGTGAGCCTGGTACTGAGAAGTAAAAGGTGACTATGGGCGATATGATGGATTCGTTGTACCAGACCGACATATGGGAGCTGGTGGAGCTTCCAGTGGGCCGGTGAGCGGTTGGATGCAGGTGGATCTTCAGGAGGATACAACGTAGATATAGGGCGATGTTGGTAGTGAAGGGTTATGCTCAGAGAGAAGGGATTGGCTTCTTAGAGATATTCACGCTGACAGTATAGTAGGTGTCTATTAGATCCGTGTTTGGCGCTGGTTGGCCAACGTGATCTTGAGCTGGAAAGATAGATGTGGAGTCTGCACTTTTGTAAGGGAAAGTGAAGAGCAGATCTACATGAAGCAACTACAGCGGTTCGAAGTTAAAGGGGCTGAGAAAAGACTTTGCAGGAGGTCGTGGTTCGACCTGTCGCCTAGGCAGTAGTTTGATTCCTTCATGGTGGGACATTCAGGATGAAGGATCGGGGGGCTGCAAAGATGGTTCTCGACATTGAGACTGAAGGAGGAGTAGGCTTTGGTAATCACAGGAGGAATACCTTGTGTGTAGGTATTGATCCAGGATGTGATGGGCCAGGTAAAGCCAGAGAGCGTTCCCTACGCATCTCTCCTCAAGTTTTCCTCAGGACATGTCCTAAAACAGATGAGGAAAAGCAGGATATCTCATGAGCCTTATTCGAATGCGCTAGGCAGTGTATGTCATGGTCTGGATTAGACCGATTATTTCACAGGCTATCAGTGTTGTGAGCAAGTACCCCGGCAAGCAATATTGGGTAGCAGTGAGATGGTAAGAAGACTACGTCATTCTTTTGTGAAGACACGAACAAAGGTGGTTGGGCATGTGGATTTAGATCTGGCAGACATGATCAACAAGAAATTCCTATAGAGAAGTTCAAGTTCTGTGAAACTTGTCTGGTCTTGGCGATGGCGAAAAAAAGGACGGAGTGTGATCTTGAGCTATGATGTGAAGCAGTGATAAGAGAAGAGGTCAAGGAGCTACACGGTTGAAGATTGAAGACTTGGTGGAGATTGTTGAGAAAAGTCTTTAATTTATTTTTTACTGTAGCTACGACTGGTCGAGGGTGAGCTACGACTGGTCGAAGGAATAGTTCGACTAGTCGTAGCTCACCCTCGACCAGTCGTAGGAATAGTTCGACTAGTCGTAGGTTCGAGCCCTAGCACGACTCAAAGTCCAGCGTGTTTTTGTTGTTTTTTACTATAGCTACGACTGGTCAAAGGGATGTCTCGACTAGTCAAAGGTGGGCTACGACCAGTCGAAGACTTGGTTCGACTAGTCGTAGGTTACGCAGTTTGTTTCGCGATTTTGTGCGAAACTGTGGATTTGAGTCCTTTCGCAACTGGGATGCGAAAGGGAAGTTTCCTAAACTATAAATAGGTGTTCCTAGGATTTTTCTAGGGATGGGAGATGAATGGGAAGGTTTTCTAAAGTAGTTCCAAGGGTTCCTAAAAGGGTTTAGGGTTATCAAAGGGTGTAGCAAGGGTGAGATTCGAGGTTCGAATCGGGTAAGACCTTTTCTCTTTGTAATTGATGCTTTCATAGTGGTGATCTGTTGCTTTGTGCCGTGGTTTTTTCCCGCAAGGGTTTTCCACGTTAAATCTGTGTGTTCTCTTGTGTGCTTTGTGCCATTCGATTACCATCCTAGATCTAGATTTGTGTGATTCCGCAGGCCAAAAATCCCAACAATAAGTTTGCTTCTAGATGTGCATGACCAATCACGTTCCATCATGTGTCACTGTTGATCACCGTTTTAGCTAATCCTGCATATCAAAGCTCCCAAGTTCTAATTTCACATATGTTCAACCACTTGTACTCTGCTATATGTATCTCAAGAAGAATCACAACAAGCTAAAACAACGACTATGAGTTCTTTTCTAAATCATCACAGAGCATATGGTCTCTTGCCTATTACTATGTGTCATGCAACAACTTTTGTTCAGGCGTGATAAAACATATTATGTGGTAACAATGTTTCTTTCATTTCACAATCTCTTCATGTCAATGGCATTGTCTGTGATCAGGATCTCATCATGATCTTCTGTGCAGTGGTGCCTCTGTATGTCCGCTTACTAGCCATCGGATCTGGTACTTGGATCATACCTCATCCATAACTAGGCCAACAATTTGAAAGGTCCAATTAACATGATGCATGTGATGTGCACAAATGATGCGTGAACGTGTGTGTTACAGGTACCATGCTCTTACTAAGAATGTTAAGACTAAAAGCATGTTTGGTAAAACTTGTTTTTAACACTTATTAGGCAATTTTCAATAATTTTCTCTCATTCAGACCATTTGGTAAATTCAAAAATTTAATTCTTATTTGAATTTTCATTGGAAATTTGATTTTTAAGCTTTCATCTCTTAACTTAAGAATTAACAGGGAATGCTGTAGTGGTTTTGCTTAAAACCTTTGGTTACTTTTGATATATATATATATATATATTATATATATAATATATATATATATATATATATATATATATTATATATATATATATATATATATATATATATATATATATATATATAACAACTTTACTCTTTGTAAGTGATTTCCGGGAGCTTTTGAAAGACTTGGATTGCAATCCCACTTGGCAAAGTTCTGTGAACCCTATCATAATGTATCTGTTATGTCCACATCGTACATCCATTTTGCAAGATAATCTTAGGGCATAAGCCCAAAATGAGGTAGATTTAAAGATCAAGTGGACCACACCACAAAAGGCAGTGGGTACAATGATGTCCACTGACCTGGATGAAGGGAAAACACAAATATCAGCTTGATCTAAAACTTACGTGGCCCCCGGAAGTTTTCAATTATAGTCGTCCAATCTCCACTATTTTCTATGGCGTGGTCCACTTGAGCTTTGGATTTGCCTCATTTTTGGGTTCATGCCTTAAAATGATCTAACCAAATCAATTGACAATATGGATATAACCCATCATAGTGGGGCACACGGAACTTTTCCACCTCAACACAGTAGTTAGTGTGTGTTCTATCCTAGGCATCCAATCTGAAAGGGATTTTGGACTCTCCCTTCACCTATCAATACCTAGTTTGATACTGGTCAAAGCTCTATGAGAGCCACCATGATGTTTGTGTTTTATCTGCACCATCCATCCATTTTTTCACCTCATTTTAGTGCATCATTCCAAAACTGAAGCACATCCAAAGCTCAAGTAGACCTCACCATAGGAAATAATGAGATTGAATGCCTACTGTTAAAACTCCTTTTGGGCATAGAAGTTTTAGACCACCCCCCCCCCCCCCCCCCCCCCCCCCCCCCCTTTTGATTCTTTCTCCTTTAGTCATTTTCTTTAAGAATCAAAGAGGTGTGTCAAGGTTGGGATGGGATGGTGAGGGGGTTGGTTGGGTTGTGTCGGGTTGGGTTATATCAGGTTGGGCCGGGGTTGGGTCAAGGTTGGGCTAGAATGGTCAGGGGGCTACTTGGGTTGCATCGAGTTGGGTTAGGGTTAGGCTAGGATGGTCAGGAGGATGCTTAGATTGTGTCAGGTTACGCCAGGGTTGGGATACGTCAGGTTGGGTCAGGTTTGGGTTGGGATAGTTAGGGGGCTACTTGGTTTATGTCGAGTTGGGTTGAGTTGGGTCAGACTTAACATTGACATTTGAATTTTAAATGTACTATAATTTATTTCTTGTAAATTATGTTGGCTTCATGACTTTGCCTTAAAAAGTAATTCTCTAATATATTAACAAAATGCTTTGTGCAGAAATGTCATCTGATGACCCATCCACCAACATTCGGATTACGGTACCCAAGTCTACTCTCCAACATCTGGAAGAATGAAGATTAAATGTCATTTGTGTGTAAACAAATTCGTGAACAAAAAAACTAGCTTAAAATACACTTATCTGGTTGGGGAGGAGACACAAAACTATGTTCCAATGCCTCGCAGGAAGTATGAATTTTATTTCAGGCTCTCTAGAACTTTAAAAAGAAAAAAAAGTCCACTCCATTCACACCAAATTCCCACAAAAAATCTAATAACAAGCCTATTATAATAGATGAAGATTCAAAAATAGTGTAACGCCCTGAATTTCGACAGTCGAGCAAAGCATGAATCCCGAGATTCCGAACATCACTTATGTCCTGTGGAAGATAGTATTCTGATTTCTTTCACGTTGACCGATAAGCACGTATAAATTATACTAAACAGCGTATCATACTCTAAATTAATCTAATCAAGCATATGCGTAAATCCAAACATATATATTATATATATTATAGGGAAAAGGTACAATGCGATCGAGCTGATTTTAACATCCCATGAGGTAAAGCTGTGTGGGCCCCACCATGATGCGTTTCAAACATCAACACCATCAATCAGATGCACCATTCCATCGTGGGCCTAGGTCTCAAAAATCAAGTCAATCTGTGACTTGTGTGGGCCACACCACATACAGAAGTAGAGAGGTGCCGTGCACCATTAAAACATTCATAACCATTTTTTTGGGCCCACCGAGATGTGGTTTGCAAATCCAGCCCATCCATTATGTGTGTCCCACTTGTATGAGGGTTCAGACTAAGTTTCAGGCGCATGCAAATTTCAGGTGGGCCCCACCAAGTGCTTTTATATGTTTTTAGCATGTCTTCACATGATTTTAGATGGTATGGCCCACCTGAGTTCCGTATACGGCTGATTTTTGGGATATCCCATAATTTAAAGGGGACGTATCAAATGCATGGTGTTGATGTTCGAAATGCATCACGGTGGGGCCCACACAGCTTAACCTCATGGGACATTAAAATCAGCTCGAGCGCATTGTACCTTTTCCCATATATATATATAATATATATATATATATATAATACAACACACACACACCACACACCCACACACACACACCACACACACACACACACACACACACATGTTTCACGAAGTTTCTTTCTAGAGTATGGGTCCTCAGTTGGGTTTAACATATACATGTAAAATCCCAAGAGTAAACAAAATGTGTAACGTAAATGTACCCCCCCCCCCCCCCCCCCCCCCCCGGTCCATCGGCACGTGGCCTACATCGGCTCACCTGAGAGTTGGAAGTAGGAGAATTCCTCCTTCTCGTCCAAAAAGTCCTGCTCCAATGCATCAATGTCAACCATACCTGCATCTAAACTAGCGTCTGGTTGGTGTTTTAAAACACCATCCCAGAGTGGGAGTGAGTGATTAACTCAGTAATTCTATAAAGCAAAAGTTACACATGTTATCAAGTCAATCAATGCAATAATGATAAGGCAATAATAAACACTCACTTCTTAACTACTCTTTTTTAATGCAAGGATGGAGTTCATATAATGATGCATGCCCTCACCCATCAACACTCCCTTAACACGCAACTCCGACCACCTGTTTCGCATATGACAACACTTCCTCAAACGTGCAACTCCAACGCCTTTTCGCCATATTCTAACTAATGTAATGTGATGCATGATCATATTAGCCAAGTAATTAATTATGCTCATTCATCCAGTAACTTGGGGAAGCTAGGATACCTCCTTTTTTAATATCGATCCAAATCGAACATTAGGCATTGGACAACTGCGGCGGTCATAATCTTGTGTTTTTGATCCATCTAGGTTCGTCACTCCTAGATTAATACATACAATAGGTAAGTTGCAAGAAATGGTGCTCGCGGTCACTACAGGGAGGCTCGTCACCCTAGCGTAGGCCGACAGCACGAACACGGTGTCTCATGCCACCATGCCCGACTCACGAGTCTTGAGGATCATGGTACCATGGTTAAAGGTGGATCCTTACAATGGTGAGAGGTACCTTAGATCCAAACAGTCGCGTTCATACATGGTAAACATTTAATAGGTCAACCGGTTCTTTAGGCAAGCTCGATTTAATACGGGCGTATGCTGACATGATCGACATGGAGCGCATAAGCGCCCCTCTTGGCCTAGCCACTATCAACAGTCAACGTACGACCCGTATCTTTCGAGTTTTACCCAAGGTGGTCAACCCAATCCGGTCACCCAAACATGGGCATTTACCGATTGCCTGGACTACGATTGTAGCCCTGGTCCTATCTAAATCATGTTGACACACACGCAAAATATATAAGCCAACATTTAATAAGCAATCCTGATGAATTTCTCATTCAGGCATTTCATCAAATACATAGACCATGTTAACTACAATGTGTATCTTATCAATTTATTACGTAGAAAAATACGTATGCACATGACAACAAGGAATCCTACATTAACAATCATGACAAGCATAATTCATTAGCTATTTTTCATTTAGGCATTTCATCAAACACATAGGCTACATTATCTATTATTACGGTTCCTAGATTTATTACACAAAGAAATAGGCATGTTTAAGACAACAAGAGGTCCTACAGTAGAAATCATCGCAAACATAAATCATTAACTATAATGAAGGCATTGATAAATCGCAACCTAGGAATTTATAGTCCGCACCTTTCGGTAGTACGCCCGACTCGGACTCGGTCCTAGGACTATGTTTCCAAGGAAGGAACGTCGGTCGCCTAAACGAGTAAACGGGTTAGTTAGGTTGGAGAAAAACCGTTCGTGGAACTACATCACTATAGGGGTTAGTATTTCTTACCCTAGGTCGTAGTAAGAGGAGTTTCGGTAGCGAAACGTGGCAGTGGTTAGGCCTGTGAATCCATGGGAGAGGATTTCCCACAGTTGCAAACGATTTCCCAAACTCTCCTTTTCTTTATTTTTCTCTTTTCTCATCTTTCTCTCCTTAGGGTTTACAAAATTCGTATTTGGGAGAGGGGGTGAGTTGGGAGTTATTTATAGCCCCAGACGGTGTGTAAATAGCCCCAGGGCCACTTTGTACTATATTTATACCCCACGGGTGTCTATTTTTGATTAACGGGGCTCTCAAGGGGGCCCACGACTCATCTATGCCATGGGTAGGCTCCCTATCTATGGATCGACGATAGTACCCAGTTTCGGTACGATTGGATAAACATATTGGCCGTGGGATGCCTGTGTCAAATCAACGGTTATACGGATTCAATCGGGGCCACGGTTATACAGATGCGTGCAGGAAAATTTTTTTTTCTATGTGTGAAGTTTGGTCATAAACCAACGGTCCAAAATCCTCAACTTTACGTAAGAGTTGACGACCCAATTCACTTAAGTTTTAACACATTTCCTTATGGTATTTGCATTTCTCACGCACTTAACTCGCGGCTTAAGTCGGGCGTTTCTGGACACTATCTGGACTTGGTTCCCGCGATGGTCGTCGAACCCAGCAGGACGGACATTGTCCTATAATTTCAAGGTCAGAGGACCCTCAACGTGCAGTCTAGGTCCCTTACGGAGTTTCAGTGTACTCTCGAAAGGGACAGGCCCACGGGATTTCTCCTGAGTCTTCGAATGGTGTTGGGCCAGTGGTACTCATGATTCTAGCCCTTCTCATTTGCGGAAACGGTGACCCGAGCTTAACCCACCCAATGCTTAGTATCTAAGTGAATCTCGTCGAAATTAGATAGCTGAGCGTGGTCCTCGGGTGGTTCCGCCCGAGGTTGTATTCTGGTCTTTGTATGGATTTTTTTGGGACGTTACAAATAGAGAGAGTGCAACGAATTAGTCGGAAAGAAGAAGATGAGAATGTTATATTAAAACCCTGGAAGAAGAACAATTGAAACTTACCTTAAAGATAAGTATGGAAGAGGCGGAGGCATCCAAATATTGATGTCATCGAAGACAACATGACACCGAGGTAGGGCCGAGTATGGGAAGTAAGAAGAGCCATAAAACATCAAAGTTTCTCTCTGGGCTTTGCTTATTCTATAAGATATTGGAAACTCCTTATGGATCGGCTCATAAAGAAGGCATGAAAAAGTTAGCTAAATCTATACATGAACAAAATAGTAAAGTTTCACTACCTTCTGATTTAGAAGAAGTAAATAATTATATGAGAAAAGATAGCACCTCCGGATCCGTAAACATATCTCATGTCGTCGATGAAACTAGAAAAGCATCAAGTGGATGGGACGACAAAAGCGATGATGATGGCTCCAGTTCAAATGAAGGTGACAACTCTCTTATCTACTGGCCAGGAAGGTGCTCTTCATATGGATCATATTAACAAGTTGTTCATGAATGTTGAGTGGGTTTAAGGTCTTGTAGTAACAAACATTCTTATGTTGTTACTTGTTAACTTGTAATACCTTACTATGCACTGTCACTGCACCTACCTTAGTTCTAACAATCTTGATTTTATCATTTTAATAATTTTATAACAATTTTAAAACAATATTTAAAAAAAATCATATAATTCAACTTTATAACAATTTTAAAACAATATTTAAAAAATTCATATAATTCAACTCGAACAGCTCGCTCGACTTGACTCGATCCCAACTCAACTCGACTCAAACCAATGAGCCAAGGCGAGCTAGAGGAGTGAGCTTGAAGACCAAGTTGAGCTGAGCCGAGCTTGGTCTATCTCGACTCGAACTCGACTCGTGTTCAACTCTAACCCTAGTCCATGTTGGAAATGCTCTATAGGCCCACCATGATGTATGCATTTTATCCAAGATATCTATCCATTTGTCCACATCATTTTAAGGCATGAGCCCCAAAATGAGGCAGATTCAAATCTCAAATGGACCACACTACAGAAAAAAGTGGTGATTGAATGCCCACCATAAAAAAACTTATCAAGAGCACAAAAGAATGTTTGAATCCACCATTGTTTCTTTTGGTGTGGTCACCCAATATTTGGATGTACTTTTTTTAAATGTTGTTTTTTCACACACACTCACACCAACATGCTCCACATGGGCACTCGAACCCATGACCTCGGTGTCGAAACTCATGGTCTACCGCTCAACCATGAGTAAACACCGTATATTTGGATGTACTTCATTTTTGGGTTTGTGCACAAAAATAATCCAAGTGAATGGATGGACATGTTGGATAAAATAAAGAACATGATGAGGCCCTCGAAGCAATGACCAATGCTTCTCATCACTCATTTTGGTGTACCTATCTACTAATGACACCAATCAAAAGGTCATGATTATTATATAAGGAAAATATAGTGCATGGTCCATGATGTGTCCTATCTCACTAATGCACTTTGATCTCATATTTAAGGGCTACAGTTGTATTATCACCTACTTGCCTCATTATACAATCAATTCATTTCATTGCATGAAGTAAATAAATTCATCTATTCAATTTGATTTGGTGAGGAAAAGTATTAAAATTTTATTGGCTTGGACATAGGTGTATTAAATTTGGAGGTTCAAAAGATAAAAATTTAGAAAATATAAGCAAATATGATAAATTGTTAATTTTCAGAAATTTATAATTTATATTTACCAAATAAGTTTTTGTAAAAAAGATTTATTTTCAGATATTAGAATTTTTTTTTCTTTCGTATAAAATTATCAAATAAATTTTTCAATATTTCTAAGTGTTAAAATCCAATACTTAAATTAATTTTCAGACCTTATTTTCAGTTTACCAAACGTAAAGAAAAAGCCAAATAACCGCATATCTGAAACGTGGATATTTTTACCTTATTAAATGAGATATATTAAATGGTGTACCTTTTTAAGTTTGAACGTATCTAGAGTTTAAGTGCCATTTGGCTTTCGTGCTTGCACGTGGGATTAGCAAACACCTCTCTTCATCATACACGTGGAAAGACGGGGTATCGATCAGAACCGTCCATACGGTAGGTTTTTCAATGGATGGCACACCTTTCAAAGACCACATGTATAGGACAAACCTATCCATCAGCTCTAAAATTCCCCTCATTGAATGTCGAACGCTGACCGATTTCATTTTCCAACGTCATTTCAAGGGCACTGATTGGATGATAGTATCATACTAGATGGACGATTCCTATTCATTGCACCTCTCTACCCTATCAGTCCCCCATCCAAAGACCAACTGGATCCTCCCACCTCGCTGAACGCCACTTGGCATTATAAGGAAGCGCCACGTGGCACCAAAAAGTTGACTTCCAGGTCGAAGATATGCCAACTGCACGCGCTCGAGTGCACTTTGAAATCGTTCTCTTCACACGTGGATGAAGCACACGAATGAGTGATCGGAGCCGCGTAATGTATGATGATCAGGTGGTTATACCTGTACAAAATAAATGAACTGTTAAAACTGACCAATGGTTCAGATCTGGACAGGATCAGTGCATTTTCTCCAGTTATGCTATATCCAAAGTTGGTCAATGATTTGGACGGCCTAGATTTCTGTACAACTATGCCATGTGTATTGGATGAGGAGTCACCACTATTTTAAAATGCTGCAAAACTAACATACGAGTCTTACGTTTTTTAATACTCTGGCTGCGTGTGGTGCTTGATACGTATCCACTTAAAATGATGCACCAATCGAGTATTAACTAAAAAAGTAAACGAATTAAATTGAGGAACCTACCAGCTACCATTGCTAAGCTGCGTACTAAAGACGTTGAGCAATCTTAACCTTTAATTAGTGAACAATCAGTGTATTTCCTTAACAAGCTTGAGATTGTACTACACATTTTAATAGATCTCGATAAGTACCATGAATTATCCGGTCCATTGAAACTGCTAATGCTGGACCACGGCAGTCATCACCTCATTTGTCGAGGTAGAACTAGATGTGATCACAAATATCAACGTTCCCATGTAGATATTGAAACATGAGTGTGGAATATAAAAATCTCATACTAGGTAAAATCCACACGTAAACTTCTAAACGGTTCATTCATCTCTATCAAGAGATGCATCAACTTCAATCATAGCTAACCTTATTTATTCATTTTTCTTTATATATGTACGGTAAGAATAGAGATCAAAACTTGAATCATCAAGTAACCTTAATTATATGAAATTCATACACCACCACAATATCATTACTCTTATTGACCTAAAGTGCCTTACGGTATAATTATCGGCTGAGGTTTATAAATGCTTGACAATTATAGATCATATTCCTTTCAAGGAACAAGTGATTGTAAAGCTGTCAAGGGTTAAAAGCTATTTTCTCCCTAGGGCCCACATTGATGTTTATTTGTCATTCAACATGTTCACAAGGTCACAGAGCCATAGATAAAGGGAAATAAAAAATATTAGCTTAATACAAAACTTCCTTCAAAACACTTTCAATGATAGGAGCTCAATTCCTATTATTTCCTGTAGTGTAGTCCAACTAAGCTTCCAATTAAGCTTTAGATTTGCCTATTTTTTTAGCTTATGCCGGCTAATGGGAAAAACGGTGTGGTTAAGACATGTGTATTATGGTGACTCCACAAATGTAACATTTTTCCTAGGGTGACGTGAGAATGCTATAAATAAAAGGTGCTGTCAACCTCACCTTGAAAATGTGGCTGTAAATTCAAATGTAAATAATTATTACCCCATTTACCTTGAATTACCACTGCATTTAGAAAATCAAACAGCCCGTCTTTGTAATTTCTCAGTAATCTCTAGCAGCCGGTGTATCATCCATCACACTGCGCTGGAGTATCAAAGTGCATCTCTTTATATACATGCCTAGGGCAGGACCATGTACATGCATGGTATGGTAGTTGGCAGGATAACATCCATGACCATGTGCAATAACCTCCGACTAGGTATTTAAAATTGGTCAGTAAGGTAAGATCATCATCTAACGGTAACGGTAGGAACTATTACGTGCTATGTCCCAGCCATCACATAAAAAAACACGTGCCATATTGCTACAGCCTGATATATTAAAAAATTAAATGTAATTAAATGTAATTTACGTATAAATGACTATTAAACCCCTAATCATAACAGTAATTACGATGACCAATACCGACCATTGACCATAATATCCTTATACAAACACGTTTCAATATTATTATATTTATAGGTGGACTGAGTGGGGAAGTTAAGGAGTCCATCATATCATCATGGACCCATATTTTAAGAGTATATAAAAACTTTGATGCTCTGGAAGAGTGTTGTGGTTCATGCTCATGCACTTGAAAAGTATGCACGATAACATTAATATAACTAAAATCAAACTGACCCAATCGAGGGAGCCAATATAGATGGATTACAAACTTAAAAATTGCCCTAAAATGATGTCCAACGGTCCAAATCAAAGAATAAAATGTTCATGAATATAAGGGCAGGATCTCCCAATAATCTGATTATGGAGTTATAACTTATCTACAGTGGATTGAATGGTTTGATCGGTTTTGATTTTGGGTAACAGATGTGCCATGTGTACAATTTCAGAGTGCATGTTTAAGAAGTTTCATACTCTTCCAGAGTATCAAATGACTCTCTTTATTTTAGTGGCTTGAGGGGCTGCCGTGGCCTGTCGATGGATTGGGTCCAACGCATGATACACGATAATTGATTCTAGTGGAACTTCTGGGTGGACCCACATTTGGGGTTGGTGGGCCAGATTTATGACCAAGTGTCAATGGATCAGGTCTGATCTGCATCTGGGTCATCGTGGGACCTGATTGACCTAGTCTTGTTTGACTGGATTTTAAACCCACATTGGACGGTCCATTGACTGCCCTTTTTCTGGGGCTGACAGTGGGGCTGGTTCAACCTGACCGACCCAACATTGAGTTGGGCTCGGGCAGAATGTATCGGTCTGATCTCGAGCTTGAGTTATATAAACACTAACCCAATAAAATTTGGGTCGGGCTCAGGTTGAGATCTCAGGTTGTCCAGCTCAATCTAACCTAACCTGAACGCGACCGATATATGAAGTTACTTATAAGTTATAATTGAGTGCAGATCGTCTGTATTGAAGGTACAAGAAATTTAAGTATTGTTGGATCTCATTGGTCCAGGCCATTTCTGATTACTCGAGTTAACAAGATATGTCAAATTTCTCTCCCAAATAGATTAACTACATATGTAATTAATAAAATCATGTGTATACAAAACTAAGATGTGTATTGAAATATAATAGATTAATCTAATAATGAAAATGTTAGCATGTATCACCCTACCGAGCCTACTTGGGTTAGGCGTGGGTTGAAAATTCCCAACCTGAGGTTGGGTTGGGTTAGGTTAGGGTTGAGGTATAGAAACTTTGGGTTGGGATAGTGTAACGTTTCGGAAAAATCTGTACAAAGACCCGAGTATCACCTCAGGCAGAAATCACTAAGGACCAAATCTTTTAGAAATTGGACGAAATTTAATTAAGTACTAAACTGAATTAATTAATAGATTAGCTTGAACCACTTTTTATACGAAGTACAAGACCCAAAACCAGTAAAATCACTAACTCTATATTACCTAGAAACCTAGGATCAATCTCAAAACCCAGTTGCTCATGGGAGCACACTGAAACTCCGTATCGACATGGACCGCGCGTCGAAAGTCCGATTACAGCGAAACTATACACTTATGACCGCCTTACTGGGCTTGACAGGCATCGCGGGAATCAAGTCCAAATAGTATCCAGAAATGCACAACTAGAGCCCTGAATAAAGTGCATGAGAAACGTGAATATCTTTAGAAAATGAACTTAGATTTAAGTGAATTAGGCCGTTAGCTTGCAGGCCAAATTTAAGGTTCCAAACCGTCAGATTTGACCCAACTACACCCTTAGATCAAAAAAATTTTCCTACACATGTCAGTGTACTTGTGGCCCTGATCAAGTAACGATGACCGTTGAACTGAAACAGGTCCACCGCGGTCGATTCACAAATCTGATCGAACCGAAATCTTGGCCTGGCGTAGATCCATCGTCAGGGAACTTTCTCCAGACTGTCTACCAGTAATGGGCTTCCAGATGAGATCCGTTGGCCCGAAACAGACGACTTTTGGCTAAAACCTAAGTATATCATGGCCCTAGGGCCATTGACTTCACTTTTGGGCCTATATAAGACTCTAAACCCACTCCTCTCTTATTCCATACGAATTTCCTAAATCCTAAGTGAGAGAAGAGAGAAAAGAGAAGGAGAAAGTGAGGAGAAGTGAGAGCGAGTTGTCGTTTGTTACTAGGATTCGTTCCCGCCACTCCACGTGTTGAATCCCCTCTTCGTGTCGCTATACCGGCGATTCGACTCCATTTTTGGGTAAGGAATCCTAACCCTAATCTGTTTTAGGTATCCAAATAGGTGAATCGACAAAATAGCTAACTTATTTCATTATTCAGGTAGCCGTTGTGCCGTAAACGAAGGCGTAGTGTACGAACCGAGTTCGTAATCGGTGTACCAACGAAAGGTGCAGACTATAAACGTTTAGGTTATGGCTTTCAAGGCTTTCAATGTCAGTTAATGATTTATGACTGACTTGATTGCTATCACATGTGCTTAGATACGATGTTTTCCGTATATTACACATATATATGAACTATGTTAAATATAATGCATTCCATGTGTTGTTGAAATGTCTGAATGAATATGGATTATGATTTGTGCATGTCATGCTTATTAACTGAGGATACGTGATTGTTGTATGTGTGACAACTCCTTAGTGAAAGGATTTGTCGTATTATATGTTATAACTAATTTCTTACATGCATGTTGAATGTGTAGCCTAAGTGTTTAATAAAATGTCTGAATGAGTAATTAGTTGATGAAATGTATTTATTAAAGGTGTTGAGATGAGATTCTCAATTACCTTATTTATACGAATAGATTCATTCATGTAAGTTACATTCAGCTACGTGATTCATGCATAAAATGTCTATGTATGATAAACATGTGCACTATGTGTGTGTTAAAATGCTCAAATGAGATTTATATTTGGATTGGCTGTTAAATGCTGCTTTGACTATCACACATGAATGCCTGTTATATTTGAGTATGATTAGGACTAATACGTAGTCCAGGCAATCGGTAACGGTTGATGATTAGTGGCCGAACTAGTTTCGCCACAACGGATGCGTTCGATGAATTCGAATCGTATGGTGACTATTGACAGTGGTTAGGCCACAAGGAGTGCGTATGCGCTCCATGTCAATTAATTTAACGTGCGCTCGTACCAGTCGATCTTGTCAAGTAATCCGATTGACCTAATGTATGTTCACCATATATGGAGACAACTGCTTGAATCTAAGGTACCACTTACCAGTGTAAAGCCCGTTTAACCTTAGTACCACGATCCGCTAAGACTCATAAGTCGGGCATGGTGCTATGGGACACCGTGGTCGAGCTGTCGACCTACGCTGGGGTGACAAGCCTCCCCGTAATGACCAGTGAGCAACCCAAAACTCGTGAGCCGAATACGGTGGTATGGAACACTGTATTCGAGCTGTCGACCTACGCTAAGGTGACGAGCCTTTCCGTAGTGACCTCGAGTATAAAATAGGCCTACGCTGAGGTGACAAACCTCTTGTAATGACCTCGAGTGTGAATTAAGACTACGCTGAGGTGACGAGCCTCCCGTAGCAACCTATAGTTTGAATTCGGGAACTTGCCTATCGTATGTGATTAACTAGGATTAACGACCCTATATGGATCATTGTTTGGGTCAATGATATAAAGGGAGGTACCTTAGCTTCCTAAACCTATTGTATGAATAAATCTAAGTAAGAACTTGGCTAACACAATCATGCACCGCATTGCATATGCCTTTGTAACACTACGGATTTTTGCCAACTTGGAGTTAGACGTACTTAGGCAATGGGTTGATCCTGACACCTTAATTGCTTCTCAAAAACTCAATCCCAAAGTCTCAAATCCCCTTTCAATCCATTTCCTTCATAATCTCTCATTTCACCTTTCCCCACCGCGTTCTTTAAATGTTTTTAAGTACTTTCATATTAGGCATGAATCCTAAAGTTTAGGTGATGAAGAATAATACTTTAGAAATCCGTACAAAGACCCGAGTGCTACCTCATGCAGAAATCACTCAGGATCAAATCCTTTAGGAATTAGGCAAAAGTTAACTAAGTGTTAAACTAGATTAACTATGAAATCCACTTGATCTACTTTAAATATGATCTGCAAGACCCAAAACTTGTATAATTAGTGACGCTAGGTTACCCTAAAATCTAGGATCAATCTCATTACCCAGTTGCTCTCGGGAGCACATTAAAACTCTATATTAGATCTGAACCGCACGTCGAAAGTCCGATGACCACGAGATTAAGCGTTTAGGACCGCCTTGCTGGGCTTGACAACCATCTCGGAAATCAAATCCAGATAGTGTCCCGCGGCTAGTCGCTTGAGCCCGGAGTGAAGAGTGTGAGAAAACGTGGATCCTTTAGAAATTAAATCTAATTTAAGTAATCTAAGACCTGTCACTTGCGGGCCTGATATAAGCAATCAGACCGTCAGAATCTGACCCAAATACACCCTCGGATTAGGGGAAATTTCATATACATGTCCGGATACTTGTAACCCTGATCGAGTTTCGGTGACGGTTGAATTGAAACTGGTCCACCACGTGTGATCTGGGAACCTGACTGGAATAAAAACTTAACTTGACCTAGATCCAAGGTCTGTGAGCTTAAGTCCGACCTTCGGCTTAAGGGGGGCTCCGGAAGTGCTCCGTTGAGCTGAACCATATGCACTTTGGATATAACCTAAGTATACCTTGGCCCTGGGGCCATTTTCATCAGTTTTATGCCTATATAATGACCTTAAACCCTCTCTCATTCACTCCATACGAATTTGAGAAAATCCTAGGAGAGAGAAGAGAGTAAAGAGAGAGAAAGTGTGAGAGAAGTGGGAGGAGATTCCTGTTGTCCTATCTTACCATTCCATGTGCCTGATCATCACTACCGTATCGCTTTTCCGGCGATTCTGATTCCGTTTTCGGGTAAAAAATCCTAACCCTAATCAGTTCTAGAGATCCAATTAGTGTAAGTGATGAAATAGCTAACCTATTTCATGTCATAGGTTGTCGTTCTACCGTTGATAAAGACTTGGTGATTAAACTGAGTCCGTTACTCGTTTCTACGGCATAAAGTGCGGACTATAGACGTATAGGTTAAGGTTTGTAAAGTTTTCAATGTCAGATAATGATAGATTCATGATCTGGGTGTTATTTCACATGCAAAATGTGATGTTCGTTTTGCGATTCAATTACGTATGCAAATTATGGTGTTTAGTGTATTCTGTATATTTGTAGAAAATATCGTATATGTATAAAATATGAAAGTATGTTTGCCATGATTATTTACTATGTACATATGCTAGGTATATGTGTAATAACTACTCGGCGAAAGGATTCGCCCTAATGCATGTTTTAGTCAACATGAGTTATGTATGTTAATAAGTGTATTCTAAGTGTTTGTGAAAATGCTTGTAAGAGTAAGTATTTAGATGATAGTACTTAGGGTAGGTATTGAGATAGGATTCTCATCTACCTTAGAGATGTATATGATTTTCTCCATGTAAGTTGTTTAATTTAATCGCTTATTTATGGAATGTATGTGTTTGTATTTCCTGTTTATGTCGTGCTTTATAACATGTTTGAATTACTTTGTTAAATCTGCTTTGACTACTATACATGCTTTCTGGTTAAGGATTGAATGTGATTGGGGCTATGATATAGTCCAGGCAATCGGTAACAGGCTTAAAGTCGTTACTGAGATCCATTCGCCACGTAGGACGTGTTTGACAAACCTGAGTCGCGTGTTGGTCGTCGGCAGTGGTTAGGCCACACAAAGTGCTTACGTACTTCATGTCGATCAATACAATGTGCGCTCGTGCTAGTCGAGCTCGCCAAATAACCCGATGTACCCTTGTATGTTCACCATGTATGGACGCTACTGTTTGAACCTAAGGTACTAAACTCACCAGTGAAATCCCGTTTAACCTTGGTACCTCGATCCGCTAAGACTCATGAGCCAGACATGGTGATATAGGACATCGTGGTCGAGCTGTCGGCCTACGCTGGTGCGACGAGCCTCCCCGTAGTGACCAGTGAGCAACCCAGACTCGTGAGCCGAATACGGTGGTGTGGGATACTGTATTCGAGCTATTGGCCTACACTAATTGGTGACGAGCCCTTTGTAGTGACCTCGAGCATACTCTGAGTCTACGTGGAGGCGACAACCTTTCCGTAGCATGTAGAGTATAAACTAGGCCTGTACTGATTTGGTGACGAGCCCTTTGCAGCGACCTAGAACCTCAACATCGTATGAGAATTACTAGGACTAACAACCCTAGAATGGATCATTGTTTGAGAAATGAAATAAGGGAGGTACCTTAGTTTTCCAATCCTGCATGCACTGCATTACGCGTGCGTTCAGGCGTTGCAGGTCAAGCACTGAGGCAGTGTTGTCATACGCGAACGTGAGATGAAGTTGCGGAGGGAGCGTAGGCAAGGGCATGAATCATACATCCATACCATTCTTGCATTAATAACAGTACTTAGGAATGTGTGATTTACTGTTTTATCATTACTGCTTGACTGAATTAATAACATGCTAACTTATGCTTTGTTGTTCCACTGAGTTGATTACTCACTCCCATGTTATGGGACGGTGTTGTACACACCAACCAGACCCTGTCTTAGTTGCAGGTGGTGGCGATGCCTATGAGGCGGAGCCAAACTTCGAGAATGACGAGGAGGCATTCTCCAACATGCAGTTTTCAGGCGGGTTCATGTGAGTCGTGTCCTGATTAACGGAGCTTTCTGGAATGTTGACTAGATGACATTACACCTTTTGTATGTGTTGGAATTGTACATGTAATTCTTAAACCTAGTAACATTATCACACTCTGGAGACTTACCACAGTTTATATATTTTATATATCTATCATAGTCTTCCGCTTGCAATTTCACTTGTCTCTAGAGTATGATATGTTGTTTTGGTATAATCTCATTCATGTTTCAATACAATCATCATAATCATCATTATCTATGTTGCATAAGTGATGCGTTGGAACTCGGGAGCTGAGTTTTGCTCGACTCCCGATTTTTAGGGCGTTACAGCCTTTGACGTGGGTGTTGAGCACAGTGGGGGTTTAGCATCCGCGACCGTGAGATGATGTCGCAGAAGAAGAGTGAGTGGTGAGGGCATGCATCATTAATACATATCATTCTTGCATTAACAAGAGTATTTGGGACATGATTGTTGTACCGCTTTATCATTACTACTTGACTGAATTGATAACATATTACACATTTGCCTTATAGCTCCACTGAGTTGATCACTCACTCCCACTCTGGGACGGTGTTTTAAAACACCAACCAGACTCTATTGTAGTTGCGGATAATGATGCGGCTTACGAGTTGGAGCCAGTTTTCTATGACGACGAGGAGTTCTCCTATATGCAACTCTCTGGCGGGTCTATGTAGACCTGGAGTTGCATCGCTGGGGTTATATGAATACAGACTAGTTGAACATCACACTTATTCATTTTGTAAATTTTGGAATAATACGTGTAATTATTTGACCTAGTAACATGTTTATACTCGGGAGACTTACAATCACTTATATGTTTTATATACTTATCACAGTCTTCCACTTGCGTAATTTAATTATCTCTGGAGTATGATACGTTGATTTAGTATAATCTCATTCATGTTTAATGCACTAATACGGACAACATAAAATCATCATTATCTAAGTTGCGTAAGTGATGCGACGGATATCGGGAGTTAAGCCTTTGTTCGACCCTCAAAATTCGATGCGTTACAGATAAGGTCGAGCACCATCCTGACCCATTCCGCTCGACAGTCAACCCTAGTTTTTTCCCCATACTTGGATCTGATTAGCAAGCAAGCAAGGGATTGGCTCATCCTTAGTCCAAATTAGATCTAAATCATTCATCCCTTTTATGGGCTGTTTGACGGTGATAAACTTCTGTCAAGGACATATCTTATTCATGATTTGTTTACTACTTATTTATATTGGATATAAGAAAATAAAAATAAGTTGTTTACTTTTTTAATTTTAATTTAATTTATTTTTTTTATAAAACGTTGTGACTATCTTATTTCATTATGATACACAATCGTTCATCAGCTTATGATACATATAGATCATTTATTTGATAATAGCAAAAATTTTTGTCAAGGGTGCGTACTTTAAGTATACTTGGGGCCTGTTTGGAGAGCGAAATAGGACTGGTAAAAGAGCAATGAGTATAAATTACAAGACCTGTTTCCCGGATGATAAGTAATTTGATTGGAAATTTTTGAATTACGATGGGCATGGTAAAATCATAACAATAATACTTTTGTGCTATTAAAATGTCAAATTGACCAAAAAAAAAAAAACGTTATATATGCAAGTGTCTTGATAGGAGATTTTCACAATAATACAATGTAAAATGTAATGGTTAGAAATATCTTTACTTGTCTCTTATTATATCTATGGTTCACCATCAAATTACATGCACAATCCCATGTTTAAAGAAATGTTATAAAACTGTAAACATGGCACTTCTAGTACAATATATTACAACCCTAATATGCTCTTCAAACATATATGCTTTTAATTTTTTTAAAAAAGTAGAGACCATCTTGTCCTATTATGATAAATAATAACCAATCAAATGATAGACATGTGTCAAAAGCACCATAAATGCCGATGTCCATCTTAAGGATTACATATATGGCATATTTAATATTTTGTGCTTTGCATTTGTTATGTAGAGCCGGCTATAAACGCGTTCTTAACTCAGTTGGACCAAAAAAAGCTTGAAAGAAAGTGAAAGTATAGTTTATCAAAATCGAGTTCTGACCTAACATAACCAGCACTCAAGTGTGTCTAGTTCAAAGAGTTTCGTTCTGAATATTGAGAAATTGTTGTTTGAAATGTTAATAATAAAATAGTTGTAATTTTGAATTGGATATTGTCCTGAAATGCACAACTTATTGATCTTTATGCAAGGGTGATTTCAACCAACTTGCATTATAAGCCGCAAAAGTCCATTTTGAAATAAACACTCAACTTGAATGTCAAATTTTAAAATTTAACAAAATTTTATTTTTTTAATCATTTTTGTTTCCATTATATCTCGTTTTTTTTTTTTTTTTATTTATATAGTTTTAGCACTTTCATCTTTTGTAAAAGTTACTTGTAATAATCACGGAAATGTTGTGATAAAATTTATTTAACATTTTTATTTTTAGTAAATTTAATCTGTTAAAAGATTTTTTTTACTATTTTAAGTAATTTTAAATTAAAATTTTAAATCTTCCATATAAGTAATGTAATTGACCAATCTTAAATCATTATCCAATTAAAAAAAAAAAAAGAAGATTTGAATTGTCTCTTCTTCTCTTACCAGTGTCACATGTTTTAAGTAGTACATGTGATGTACTACCGGTGCTTACACCATAAAGGGTTTCGTACAAGCCACGTGTGCAACTAAATATCTCAACCATCCTTATGCATTTTCAAGCACCGCCATATAGACAAGTCTAATTATTTAATGTGCATATCCAAAGATCAAACCACCCATTTTGGATTGGCATTGAACCCTTGATGTGGACCGATAATAATAATAATTGAAAGGGAAGAGGGTCCCTGTCAACCCATTGAATCCTACATCGACAAAATAACTGAGGATGGAGATAAATTCAAAGTTGCCGGCTCTGATGTGTCACACGTGCGATGTAAATGAATCTCCAACCGTCCATATCTGTGACCATTTCAGGGTCAGCTCACCTACAAAGTGGGGCCCACCATGATGAACTGTTCCAATGTCAAAATAGTTAATTGTCAGGTATCACTTTCATGGAAAGTGACCAAGATCACCTGAATTGGCAGTCAAGCTATTAACACAAAACTACAAATGTAAACCTAACCCTAGTTTTTAATATTTCTTCTTTTCAAATATTAAATCCTTGAACAGTAACTATTTTATTTTTTATAATGTATTGACGTATCTCATACATCATGCTTATGTATCTATCTCTCGGTCTGATCAAATCTCATGCACCCAGGAACGTACACGTGGCATTCACTTAGGGCCTATGTTTAGATGGGTGAAAAATCAGGAAATTACATTGGATTGATGTCCTAGCTGGCCGATTGGTGGACGTCTATTGGATGGTTAATATGAAAACAGTTTTTTTTTTTTTTTTTTTTGGGTTAGCTTGTTAGTAGACACCCATGTCAGTACACACACTCCATGTTAGCCACCCGCATTAGGGATCGATAGGTGTTGAAACGAGGTATCTCCACTCAGTCTCCTAGTTGAGCTATGGATCTGGGTGTATATGAAAACAGTTGATGGTACTGTCTATCAAAGATCTAAACCGTCCATCATGTGGGTATCCTGTATTAGATGTTGTGGACGGAGAATTAGGTTGGTTGGTTCATTGGTTGGGCCATGATATTCAGAGATGACTTATAAGGACTCAGATTCGGCAATGTCGGTAGTGGTTGATGCTATGCATCATATAATGATGTGTGTGTTTTATCCATGCCGTCCATCCATTTTTCCAGCTCATTTTAGTGCATGAGCCAAAAAACTAGGCAGATCTAAATCTTAGGTGGACCACACCACAGGAAACAGGGGTGATTGAACACCCTCGATTAAAAACTTCTTGATGACCGCTAAAGTTTTGGATCAAACCGATAATTGTGTTTTCCCTTCATCCAGACTTGTTTGACCTGATCAACAGGTTGGATGGTAAATAAACATTACAGTAGGCCCCAGGAAGTTTTTAACCGTGGTATTTAATCAGCACTATTTGGTGTGGTGTAGTCCGCATGAGATTTGAGTCTGCCTTATTTTTGGGCTTTTGCCCGAAAATGACCTGATCGCCCGAAAATGACCTGATAAAATGGATGGACAGTGCGGATAAAAATCATACATCATGGTGGGCCCACAACACCGACTAATACCGTACAGAAGGGGTCACACTATGGAATCTGAGTCTGACTTTGAAAATCTGGACCAACTGTTTTTAAGCCCTGTTTGGGATCCAGGAAATGAGGATGTGAATTGAGGAAATTTATAAGTCTATCAAGTTCATGGATTTATATTGAATTTTGACTGTCATATTCTAAAGTCCAATTTATTCTGCCCAAAAAAAAAAAAAAAAATCCATGAATTTGAAAGGTATATATATGTTCCATTTATGAGCTATAAAAGTTTTGGATCGATTTAATATTTTTATATTTCTTGTTAATCCGAATAAAAATGACCTTACAAAAGGTATGGATGGCATATAAATATCACCGTTGACCCTGAGGAGGTTTCAATGATATGCATTTTCCTATTCACTTTTATTGTCATGCAGCCCACCTGGGTTCTGGATCTGCCACATTTTCGGGCCATGTCCTAACATGGTATGGCAGAACGGATGCACAGGATAGAATTCTTACAAACATCATGGTTGCTGGCCATCTGTGTGGTGTATGTATGATATCCATTCCATTCAACAAGGTTTCCTCTCATGAAAGCAGGGTTTATATGACACTTTCATTACCAGCAAACAATGTTAAACTAGTTGGACACTGTACATATACCATGTTGGGCCGATTTGCACTCTTCTCAGTGTTTCAATCAAGCCAGATCACTCATGTGAGGCCTATTTGCACCCTTCTCGTTGTTGCACTCAATTCAATTAAGCCAGATCAATTGTTGAGAATTTTATACAGATTGATGTAATTTCTGTATAATATAGAAACCAAAAAATCACGATAATTAGAAATAAGGACAGGCTGAAGCACGTCTGAAAACGCTGTCCTTAAAGCGTTATTTGCCCCTACTCAAGTTAATTGAGTAAGCTGATAGGTTACAGGCAAATAGCTATAGGATACGACGAGCCTGGTGTGGGTCTGCGTTCAACAAACACGAAGGCCCACCTATTGGAACTCAACTTCACAATTTCTGGCAGTATTACAATATAGAGAAAATCCTAAAGAAAGAAAAAGAAAGAGACAAATTGGTTTCGACCACTGCTCTGGTCAGTTCAAATCTTCAGCTATTGGTTCAGTTGAACCGTCCTAGACCACACGTTGGTCTGTTCTTCAAGCAATGGTTAAACCCTTGCTGTCATGTTGCTGGAATTACTGGAGTATCAGAGAGGATTAGTGGGCTTTCTCAATTCGTATGGTAGTGCTGGATTGGTTTGTGAGATGGTTTGGAAACCCATCCAGGCCCTCCTTTTATAAGCTATGGTGGCTAGGGGGTTATGGTCCAGAGACTTAAATTCCATTAAGTCATTTCTGGCTGTTGAAAACTAGCCGTTTTATGGCCGTTTTCTGACTGTTGTGCGAAGGAGCGACCCTCTGCGACACGATGCGGACGTGCGAAGTGCAAAGTGCGCCACTAGCGCCTCTACAGCCACACTGCCTCACATGCCCACGCCCTCGCACCGAGCCCAAGCCCGAGACCGAGACCGAGACCGAGCCCGAGCCCGTGTCCGAGCCCGAACCCGAGCATGAGCCCGCGCGGGTGTTCCAGGGCTTCGCACTGGAACACGCAAGGTCCATAGTCCACAAACTACGAAGGTAAATATTATAATACTCCACTGTTTTCATTTAAACCAATTTTCTTCTCTTCCTTTCCCATGTGGGACTATTCCAAAAACCCACAAAAAGATGTTTTTCAAAACAACTTTATATATTATATATTATTTTATTATTAAAATATTTTTTATTAAAATCAATATTTTTTGCAACAATCCCCCACTTGATTTTATAAAAATATTTTATCGGTTAACTATACTGCCAGAATGATCAGCTTATATGCATAAAGAAAGATATCTTTCGATTTAATCTTCCTTTGTAAGTATCTCAAAACTCTATCGAAATTACTGGTAGCCGTAGCTTTGAACCAGTTATTCCTAGATAATAGAGTTGGAGAAACCACACACATATTCGCTATGTGTTTGTTAGAGTTCCCACAATCTTGCTCAGTACATTTAATGGCCATGTGCTTATCCTAATTCGTGAACAATCCCGAGAGAAAACTCCTAACTCTCATGAGAGACGGCACCATCTCTACGTTCATATAGGTGAAATCCTTCCAGTGTCTTCGTTACTATAAGACACTTGTTCTATAGACTAGATTTCATTAAGAGTTCTTAGACTCAACCCTCTTCCGTAACGCTCAGCACTTTATCTATTATGGATGAGGTTTTATAATTTAGTGCTGAAAAACTTTCCACATATCAGTGACTTTTTTTTACTCATTAAACCCAAATTTAGAGATTTTTTAACTTCAGGTTGGGTTACCATCACTAGTGGAACTTTGGTTGAAGAGTTTCAACCCCATCCCTCTAGATGTAGCATTTACTACCTCTCTCGGTAGAGGTTTAGTGAAAGGATCTGTCAGGTTGTTGCTTGATTTCACATAGGAAATAGCAATGATTCCATCTCGAATCAATTGTCTGACATAATCATGTCGAAGACTAATATGTCTAGACTTACCATTATACGTGCCGCTATAGGCTCTAGCTAATGTGGCTTCACTATCACAATGTAGTGATACAGCCGATATCGGCTTTACACAGAAAGGAATTTCTAATAGAAGATCCCTTAGCTACTCAGCCTCTTTGTCTGTTGCAGCCAGGGTTATGAACTCATACTCTATAGTCGAGTGCGTTATGCAAGTCTGTTTCTTGGATCCCCAAGATACAACTGCACCTCCTAGGGTGAATACCCACCCTGTAGTAGACTTGTTGTCCCCTGCACTCGATATCCAGCTCGCATTGGTGTATCCTTCCAATACGGCCGGAAACTCTGAATAAAATAGTCCTAAGTCTTTGGTTGCTTTTAAGTAACTAAGGACTCTACTAATTGCATTCCAGTGTTCATTACTGGGGTTACTAGTAAACCTACTAAGTTTACTCACAGCATATGCGATATCAGGTCTAGTGCATTGCATAGCATACATAAGACTCCCTATGGCACTCACATATTCTAATTGTGCAACGGTTCTTCCAGTATTTTCTTTTAGCTTGATACTTGGATCAAATGAGGTCTTTGCTATTTTATATTTAGATGGTTAAACTTATTCAGTATCTTCTCAATATAATGAGATTGATACAAAGCATAACCCCCACAATGTTTTTTAACTTTGATACCTAGGATGGTATCAACTTGTCCAAGATACTTCATTTTGAATACTGAAGATAGAAACCTCTTTGTTTCAGTTACACCTTCCATTTTATTACTTATTATTAACATGTCATCAACATACAGACAAATAATAACAATACAACTACCATCTACTTTTGAATATATGCATTTGTCAGCTACATTATGCATGAAACCATGAGAAAGTATTTTGGAATCAAACTTCTCATGCCATTGTTTTGGTGCTTGTTTTAATCCATACAATGATTTGACTAATCTACATACTTTGTTTTCATTTCCTGGTAAAATGAACCCTTCAGGTTGTTCCATGTATACCTCCTCATTGAGGTCACCATTCAGGAAAGCGGTCTTTACATCCATTTGATGGATGTGAAGATGATGTATGGAAGCTAGCGCAAATAATATCCTAATGGATGTTATCCTAGCTACAGGAGAGTATGTGTCAAAATAATCTATCCCTTCTTTTTGTCTAAAACCCTTAGCTACTAGTCGAGCTTTAAAGGTTTGGATAGTCCCATCAGTGTGATATTTCTTCCTAAATACCCACTTGCAACCTATGGGTCTAGAACCTGGAGGTAAGTTTACTAGTTCCCATGTTTGATTTGATAGTATGAATTCCATTTCATCGTTTATAGCTTCTTTCCAGAAAGCTGAGTCTCTAGAGGATATAGCCTCTTTATATGATTTAGGATCATCTTCTATATTCATCACTATAGGTATTTGTCTTATAACATTTTCTCTATCTGCTTCTACTAGATGGAAAATGATACGTTGTGAGTCTATGTAGTCATCTCCTAGACTCTTCTCTATTCTTGTTCTTTGACTCCTACGAGGTTCAATAGGAGCTTCCACTATATGTGGAGCTGTGCTATCTGGTTCTCTATTAGGAGTTTGGATTTCATTATCCTTAGACTCCAAGGATAGTGAGTTCTCAAAGAACTCAACGTTTCTTGATTCTATTATTGTATTAGACTCCATGTCTAGAAGTCTATAAGCTTTACTATTTTGTGCATACCCTACAAAGGCGCACTTAATAGCTCTTGGTCCTAACTTAGTTCTTTTTGGGTCAGGGGTTCTGCAGTATGCAAGACACCCCCCCACTTTTAAATATCCTAAGTTAGGTTTTCTACCTCTCCATGTTTCATATGGAGATATTTTATACTTTTTAGATGGTATTCTATTTAGAATATGGCATGCTGCAAGCAGTGCCTCACCCCATAGACTTAGTGGTAACTTTGCTCTTATCAGCATTGAGTTGACCATTTCTACTAATGTCCTATTCTTCCTTTCAGCTATTCCGTTTTGTTGAGGTGTGTATGGAGCAGTACATTGATGTATCAGTCCATGTTGTTCACAGAAGTTATCGAATTCATTTGAGAAGTATTCTCCTCCTCTATCGCTACGGAGAATTTTTATCTTTTTATTTAGTTGATTCTCTACTTCTGCTTTATATACTTTAAACATGTTCAATGCTTCATCTTTGCTCTTTAATAGGTATATATACATATATCTAGAGCAATCATCTATAAAGGTTATGAAGTACCATTTACCTCCACGAGTAAGAATGTCGTTTAACTCACAGATATCACTGTACACAAGATCCAACACTTGGGACGATCTTTCAACACTTGGAAAAGGTTTTTTCGTCATTTTGGATTGTATGCACACTTCACATTTTTCGGTTTCATTATCTGTATATGAGATTAAACCATTCTTAGCCATGAACTTCAAGGTACTATACCCTATATGGGCTAGTCTATCATGCCACAGTCCAGCGGATTCAACCATATACGCAGAAGTGCTACTTTCATTCAGAGAAAACTGACCATCCCGTTACAAGCATATCCCTTTCCGACAAAATTCCATTCTTAGACAGAATCAGTTTACTTGACTCGTACACCACCCTTATCCCTGGTTTTCCCAGAAGATCCCCAGAAACTAAGTTTCGCCTCATGTCTGGGACGTGCAGTACATTAGTCAGAATCACTTTCTTTCCAGAGGTGAATATCAGTTCGACAGTTCCTTTGCAAACGACCTTCGATCGGACTTCATTACCCATTTGGACTTCTTGACCATCGGTCAATTTCTCATAGGTTTTGAAGGTTGATTTGTCGTAGCACACATGTACTGTAGCGGCAGTATCATACCACCATCCTGAAACTTTGCCTTGGATGGTATTCACCTCAGTGATCATGGCCACTATATCGCCTTCTTCTACTGCACTTGCCTCTTGTTTAGACTTGCGATATCGGCATACTCGAGCATAGTGCCCGGTTTTCCACAGACATAGCATGGGCCTTTGAACTTTTCGTTCTTCTTTTGGGTGTTTTTCTTGAATTTCCCTTTATTGGGTTTCAGGGAATTGTCCTTCTCAGGATGTTTGTTATTAGAGTTCTCTACTGTATGTACCTTGGACGAGGTATTCCCGTTATCATTCTTTCTGTCGCGGTTACGGGATTCTTCCTCAATTCTAAGGTGTTTCTGGATTTGTTCCAGTGTGTAGTCCTCAGTTTTATGCAGCAACTTCTTTCTATAGTCTTTCCACATCGGTGGCAATTTGGTGATTATAGCCCCGACTTGGAATGATTCAGGAAGATCTATCTTTATCGCTTTGATTTTGTTTACTATTAGCTGCAATTCTTGAATTTGGGGTAGCAGCGGCTTGTTATCTACCATGTTGAAGTCAAAATACCTAGCGATGAGAAATTTGTTGGTACCTTCTTCTTCAGCCTTGTATTTGAACTCCAGGGCGGCCCAAATTTCCTTTGCTGATGATGTCTGTTGGTACAGATCGTAGAGACGGTCGGAGAGTGCGTTCAGAATGTGTCCTCGAGTTCGTCTTTGGCACGTTTGGTGCGGGCGGCCACCTGTTCAGGTGTATCGTCGTCGGTTTGCTTCAGGCAGCGCTTGCAAATTTGGATCTAATATATAGTAAATCTTTAGCGCCGTTAGGAGAAATTTCAGCTTGTCTTCCCATCTCGTAAAATTGGTTCCATCGAACCGATCAAGACGTATTAAGTCCTGATTCGTCAACTTGATGGATGAAACACTGTTGGCTTCCATCAAATAACGCTTTAAGATTGTTGAGAATTTTATACAGATTGATGTAATTTCTGTATAATATGGAAACCAAAAAATCACGATAATCAGAAATCAGGACAGGCTGAAGCACGTCTGAAAACGCTGTCCTTAAAGCGTTATTTGCCCCTACTCAAGTTAATTGAGTAAGCTGATAGGTTACAGGCAAATAACTTCTAAGATACGACGAGCCTGGTGTGGGTCTGCGTTCGCAAACACGAAGGCCCACCTATTGGAACTCAACTTCACAACAATTTGGCAGTATTACAATATAGAGAAAATCCCAAAGAAAGAAAAAGAAAGAGACAAATTGGTTACGACCACTGCTCTGGTCAGTTCAAATCTTCAACTATTGGTTCAGTTGAACCGTCCTAAACCACACCGCTGGTCTGTTCTTCAAGCAATGGTTAAACCCTTGCTGTCTTGTTGCTGGAATTACTGGAGTATCAGAGAGGATTAGTGGGCTTTCTCAATTCGTATGGTAGTGCTGGATTGGTTTGTGAGATGGTTTGGAAACTCATCCAGGCCCTCCTTTTATAGGCTATGGTGGCTAGGGGGTTATGGTCCACAGACTTAAATTCCATTAAGTCATTTCTGGCTGTTGAAAACTAGCCGTTTTATGGCCATTTTCTGACTGTTGTGCATGGACCATTAATCTGCTGCATGCTAACTGTTGTGAGACAGCAGCTAGCCATGCAGCAGTTTCAGCTGGACCCTGTACTTATTGCACAGCTGTTACAGATCTGCTGCAACAGCTCTATTTCTAGTCTCTATATATACTGAGATATTTCTCTCTCAGTTCTCTAGTCTCTCTGCCAACCAGCCACCCGCCTAAACCACATAGTCGCACACGTCTCGCTCCGGTTCGCTCAAGGTCGCGAAGGAGCGACACGATGTGGACGTGCGAAGTGCAAAGTGCGCCACTAGCGCCTCTACAGCCACACTGCCTCACATGCCCACGCCCTCGCACCGAGACCAAGCCCAAGAAGAACCGAGACCGAGTCCGAGTCCGAGCCCGAGCCCGAGCCCGAGCCCGTGCCCGAGCCCGAGCGCACGCAGGTGTTCCAGTGCTTCACACTGGAACAAGCAAGGTCCATAGTCCACGGACTACGAAGGTAAATATTATAATACTCCATTGTTTTCATTTAAACCAAATTTTTTCTTCTTCCCTTTCCCATGTGGGACTATTCCCAAAAACCCACAAAAAGATGTTTTTCAAAACAACTTTTATATTATTATATTATTTTATTATTAAAATATATTTTTATTAAAATCAATATTTTTTGCAACAGTGATCAATGGTCTAGATTCGATAACTGTGTGTATGAGTAGGATGCATGGGTATGCCAGAATTTGCATGCCTCAAGGGTTGATTGAATTGTTGGTGTCCCCAATACGGACATACTGGATGTTGGGATCGAAAATCTAAAGTCCTCTCAGCCACAAAAATTGCACTCTGTTTAAGCTACTAGTTAAAGGAAAAGAGGCTAACTCTTCATAATGAGGGTTTTTTTTTTTTTTTTTGCACTGTGACAATAGACATGAATCTACAGATTCGGACTTGTTTTTTCACCAAAACTTTAGTTCAAAACAATTTTCAAATAAACAAAGATATACATTCAAATTAAACAAAATAAAATGTTTCCAATTTCATTAAATTGTGAAATGATGTTCATTACAATCGACAAATTATGAGACAATCAAATGAATAAACAAAGAAAAATAATAAATACTTGATGTGCCTATTGGAATAGGCGAATCGAGTCGAGTGTGATCAGCCAAATCGAAACTTAGATTACCACGATCTACAACTTGAGGTTACAGAAAAACCATCTTCACTCCTAAGGTACTATAGCGAGAGCCGCTAGGGAATAGATGTAAACTAAGCTAAGTTATACTAGAAAAATAAAGGAAAGATAAATAAAAGATAAATTGATATTTGTCGTATAACCTCAAGCTCTTCTTCAATTACTCCTTTTATAGCTCGTTGAGGTGATCAAAGCCTTATTGGGATTTCCTTATTGCTTTCAGATCTTTCATGCTCACGCCATTGTTTTGGATATGGGAAACTATTTGATTGCTCCAAAATTGGTGACTTGAATTGGGAAAGACTCCATTTAGATTCGGATTCCATGGCTTATCAAATCTTCCTCTCATAGTCGATTCGTTGCGGGGATCTTCATGTTTGTAACGTCCCAGATTTTCACTATTTTAGATTTCCAAAACCCTTAATTTTTTTGGTTATAATTAGCTTACGTTGTCACTTAGTGAACCTTAATGCTTGATGTGAGCCTAAACGCGAGTGGTACCAGTAAAGAACTATATAAATTCAATTAATCAACCGTAGGAAACCAATGAATTCACCCGATCACTTAAACCTCAAGTCTAATCTTGTAATTTGTTTATCTATGATCCAAATCTAGCCGACCTATTACTGGCTAATCAAGACATTCGCAACTAAATAAAGACCTACCAAAAGTCAAGACAACTATGGGTCAGATCATAATTAACAAACAAAACTAACCTAGTTACTCATTTAGCCTAAGAACCAATGGTTTAGAGTGATTACGATCGAATCACCGCTTCCGCTAATTGCGAATAGGCCACACTATGAACTTGGCCAAGCTAAACCTTAATCATTGGGCATAAGAAATCTCATTATCCAATTCATTTCAGAAATGCCCATATTTTCTGATAAGCTCTAAATCGCTCGTTAGTGAGTCACTAAACCCGAGACTATAAAAGGACATTCGTCTTAGCGGGCTTGTTGCCCATTGCGGGACATCGAGCCAAGATCACGTCTTGAGTCGCTCAACTTAGACTCGTAAGGCCAGTGCATGAGATGCGTAAATATTTCTTAAATTAATTAAGAACTTAAGTTAATTGTCTGTTTCCAGTCTTTACTGAAATTGTGACTTTCGGACTGTTAAATTGTGACAAAGTTTAGGGCAATAACCTAAGTTAACACCATGCACATATCCGTATAGTTGTCGCCCCGATCAACCATCGGTGATCGTCGAACTGACTTCTAATCATATCCGTCGATTGACGTATCCAAATGGCGGGCCGATCGTATCCATATGTATATCATCATTAGGGCTAACTATCCTACGGTGCACCCCATAATGGACCGAAAATGTTAGAAACACCCTCCCATAGGGCTAGTATAATAAAAACCTAGCCTTTGGTGTCATTTGCACCATTTATGTTGCTATAAATAGGACATTTAAAGGCATCCCTTGCTCTCATACAAATTTATGCCTTATGAGAGAAAGAGAAAATGGAAGAAAGAAAGAGAAAAGAAAAATAAGAAGTGAGTGAGTGTGAGAGAGAAGGAAAGATCTTGGTGCTTAGGGGTTAGTATCTCATTGATCAAACCATTGGACTTATCGAATCCACCACCACTTGCGACCGAGGGTGAGACTTGCATTCAACCCTTCGATTTCGCAACCTATACCTATTTACTTGATATTAACAATATTTCATTGCTTTACGTTAGAAATTGTTGATTTCCCTAAAAACTCTAACCCTAAGCGTGATTAGGTCGCATGAAACACTCTAAAGTGTGGACCATTATTCATAGGATGTCATTTATCAACCCTTGAAGGTTTCAGTTAATGATTTGTTGTTGTAAATGACTTAGTGTATGCTAATATGTCCATATTTTGTTTTTGGTTGCAACAAGTGCTATTACTTGTTTATTGATGCTCACATGTTCGATGAAATGCCTAAGTGATTGTGTTATTTTATTGATGATCACATGTTCGATAAAATGCTTAAATGATGGTTTTATATTATTGATGCTCACATGTTCGATGAAATGCTTAGGTGTTTGTGTTGCTAAATTTAGGCTTCATATAAAATCTTATTATGATTGCCTGATGAATTGTTAGTCCTTAACGATATTTAGAATTGCTTAAGATGTTGGGTCAGTCAATAAATCGCCCAAAACAAGGGATGGTCCGAGTTAGGCCAGCCACCATAGGCTTGTTCAATCAACCGAAGTTGAACGGGGACGACCGATAGTAGCTAGACTACACGGGATGCTTACACCTAATGCCAATTACACCAAGATCTTACAAGTCAATCAAATTAGTCTAATAGCCGACTGATCGTGTATGTTCACAATGTATGACATAATCAAATAGAATTTTGGATACTTCATTCTCATTGAACAAGTTTACTTATAACCATTAGCGTATGATCCACATGACTCATGAGCCGGGCATGGTGGTATGGGACACTGTGTCCGAGCTGTCGGCCTACGTTGGGGTGACGAGTCTCCCCGTAGTGACCAATGAGCAATCATAAAGGCTACGAGTTTACTATATCATAAATGGAATGGATGCCACGACCGTACCATTTGGTTGTGTCATACGTTGTGAACATACATGATCATAACTAATGACACGACCAAATGAAATTTAGCATACCCCATTCTCATTGAATGAGTCTATTTATAACCATTAACAGTATGATCCACAAGACTCGTGAACTGGGCATGGTGGTATGGGACATCGTGTCTGAGCTATCAACTTACTCTAGGATGGCGAGTCTCCTCATAGTAACCAATGAGCAATCATGAAGGCTATGAGTCTACTATATCATAAATGGAATAGATGTTGTGACCGCAACACAATTGTATTTGGGTGATGACTCTTGCATCAATTGTGGACGTCATCCACCATCTCAATGATGTGACTAACCTTGTGTCATCTGAGTCCTTTGAGATCGGTTGGACCAGTATTAGTCCTGCATTGCTCAGGGAGTCGTCGCTTGGGTGATGAACCCAAAAATGGATCTAGGGACATAGGTGAAGAGCCGCCCTGAGCCTTGTGATCCCGTTGAGACCATGATAAAATGGTGGTACTTTAACTTCCCTGATATGCTGGATGAACGGAATTTAATAACTACTTAGCTAATATACGCATTAATTGCATTGCATTAGATAGGATGTTGCAATTGGGCGGTGGAGTTGCTTGTGAAGGAGTGTTGGCATTTACGAAATATGCATTGAAGTCACTTATGAAGGAGTATTGGATTGTAAGGGCATGCGTCATATCATAATTTCATATGTGTATTTTAACAAGAGTATTTAAACTTGATTGTTTACCTATTTATCATTACATGTGTTGATTGTGTTGATAACATGCATAACTTAGAACTAATGGAACCACTGAGTTAGTTACTCACTCCCATATGGGACAGTGTTTTAAAACACCAACCATGCGATGTTGTTGATGCATGTGTTATCAAGGCCTCTGGAGGCCTTGGGGGGGGGGGGGGGGGGGGGGGAGGGGGTAAGCTTGGATCGGCTTGCACTTTTGCCATGATGTCTTGGGATGTTGGGAGGAACTGAAAGACCTTACTTTTATTTAAATTTTGTGCATGTATATGTTGGAGTCCCCGACTGGGCGTGTTTTATGTGTTAATTTTGTTGTATTATCTTCATGGCTTGTATAATTCACATTTTGGGCGATCACCACTATTGGAATTGTACTTTGATTGTTAGCCTTATATTTATGATTTTTTGTTATCTCTACCTCGCTTTGGATCCGATAGGTTGAATTGCACTATTTTGCTTATTCATGTATGGAATGAATGTGAATCTAAAATCACACGTGCGTTTTCATTTGGTTCACAGCTGAGAACTCGGGACAAGATTCTTTGTACTCGGGTACTAATTTTCGAGGCGTTACAAGTTGGTATTAAAGTGGAGTATTGAGACAACCAGGACCTTGAGAATGAGGACTGCATAAACCACAATAACCAAGTATTTAGACACTTAAGATTATAGATTTGGACCTGTAGGGGATCTCTTTGATTTTAGTAGTATCCAGCAATTTAGGAAACTCAGTAAATTAGAGACAATGAACCCTATGAGCAAATTCCCCGGTTGACTACGATTTTAAACTTAAACTTAGAAATGATAAACAATATGATCAAATTTTTGAGTTTGTTTGACTTTAAACATAGCAATTTAAGCTTTAGGATCGCATTGGTCAATGTAATCGGGTATGTAGAAACTTCGATTTGTCCAGGTTCGTACTAGGACCACTTAAGCGTGTGGACTGAGGCAAAGATGGAGATGAGTTTTAAGTTGGGAAGTCTAGAAGCCCCAAACCTAAAAGATTTTGGAGATGGGTAGTCAGGGTTAACCTCAAGTACTCAAATGGGATGTCAACGGTTGGACATGGAGTTGGGGTCGACCCCAGAGGAACCCAGTTGATGCAGGGAAGGACGCGATGAGGTCAATCAGCGTCTTCCTCAAAGGTAACTACTCCGAATCCATGGAGCTCTCTAGACTCCTTCCAGGGATTCCTCGAATCCACAAGCAATGAAAATAGAAATAAATTCAAAATAAATTGATTGATGAAAAAAATGAATTTACAATCCTTTAAAAAATGAGCTCGAACCTATGACGACGTTTTAAACTCAAACTCCCTAAAAACGTGACTTACTATAAATAGTAAACTTACTATTTATAGACAGTCATGATTCCTACTAGACATCATGGTTTTAGGCCAAAAATAGTAAGTGTCCAATTTCGCCTAACCATGTTGTTCTCCTAATTTTTCCCTTTTCATGTTGGGCACGAATCCTACATCTCAAATGATCAAAAGTTATGATCGAAGTAAAACTTATTATTTGTAGTAGAAACGAAAATAAAATGGACTTTCGACCGTCGATCTGATGAAATCTCACAATTCCTCCATGGGAAACCCGAAGTATCAGGTTGGTTGGCTAAAGTAGCTTCTCCTACCATAAAATTATATACGATATGTCGAAAAACTCATTCTGGTTTGCGAGATACGACTGTTTTAATATTCCGATGGTCCTGATCACTTCTGCCTCCAATTGTGCCTTCTCAGGTCCATCTTTGCCATCAAAGTGTCTGCGAACCACCTCTGATTGACCCCATGTTGCTAGAAAAGAAGGGAAAGGGGGACCCGGTTGATCCCAACTCGACCAGATCTACCCCAAGCCACTAAAAAGGGGGACTCGGTCGACCCTGGGCCACTGGAAAGGGGGACCCTGTTGACCCCATCATGACCCGGTTGACCCTGGGCGGGTCGCTGGACAAGGTGACCCATTCGACCACATCACAATCTGGTATACTCCGAACCACTGGACAATAATGAACAGTATGTTCAACAAAAGACAATTTCAATGCACTTGTTTCAAAATTTCGTATATATTTTTTTACCATTTCAATTAAGGCGATTCAAAAGTCAGATTAAAGATTAATGAGTCTGGTTTTTAGAAAAATAAATCAAAAATAAAAATAAACTCAGATATGGTTAATTTTATGACGTTTTAGAAACTATATAGAAAGCCATTGGTTTCAGGCAGCTGGTACTTGTAGAATTTTAATAATTTTTCTAAAACTGTAAGTTGAATAAAATTTTGTGGGGATAAAGTAGACTTGATTATAAATTATATAAAACAATTATAAAAATGAATCATTGCTTAAAAGTTCTAAAAATGTTATAAGTATTAGACTTGTCGTAACTGAATGTAACGCCCCGATTTTCAAAACCCGAATACACGCCTCGCATTTCAAAAACCCAGGAGTTAACTAATAATATTGGTAATCAATAAGTAAATCAAAGTGCACAGATGCGGATGTGACGCATAGCATAAATATGATCCAAAATGTGAACAATATCCTGGCCCACTCAGCCCAATTACAAAACTTCAAGTTTCTAAATGTACTGAAATAATCGTGAAAAGCTAATCTACTGGTTTAACCCAAAATAGGCGGTCGCCTCCTGCTGCGGCTTCTCATCATAGAGCTCCTCCTCGACCTCCACTGCCTCCAGATTTGCTGCATATTTATCCACTCCTGTACCTGCATCCTCTCTACGGTTGAACATTGATGAATGAGTGGCCAGCTCAGTGTGATTTCCCCTCAAGATTTCACACCGCCGCTCTAGACGAGATGTAGCATAAAACAATATAGTATGCAAAACAGAGCAATATGCAAGTCTTATTTAATACATGGATGAATGTGTGCACATCAATTGGGGATGCTCATCCAGTTAGCTTTTGGGTAGAGCCCATGCAACGTGGCCGGTCACCAGTGAAAGTACATAGTACATGCGTAGTGCCAAACTCACCAAAGGTGGGTCGATAGTCGATGATCTGGGAGCTAGCTAAATGATACCCTGACTAGTCCTAATAGGCACGTGCTACAACATCCAGAATTAGCCATCCGTCATTGCCTGAATGCTATGTATGCATGATTAGCCAGTCCGTTATTAGTCCAATTATAATCAACCAATTTAATTAGGCTCACGGTCACTACGGGGAGCTTGTGGCCCAGCGTAGGCCGACGGCTCGGGCATAGTGTCGCATGACCACCATTCTCGGCCCATAAGACTACCGCCTTAGGGTGTGTGTAGTACCCACCAACACATGGTCAATCAACTTAATATGAAGGGACCACCACCAATGTCGATTGGGAATGAAAGGTTGAAATTATCAATTATGGCGATTAAACATAGCGGCATGAGTGGTTCAAGACGAGTAAACAACGGTGTTTAAAAGAGTGCAAGGATCATCCAAATCAGTTAGGTGAAACCACATAGGGATGGTAAACCCCATAGTCAATTACCACAACCCAAACCTCCATGTTAGGGTCCTACTCGTATCGCAACCAGTCTTGCTACACCCTAAGCACGGACTCTCCTTAATTAGGGTTTTTTATGGAGAGATTCCATCAATGTATGTGTTATAACAATATGGATTCGAAGAATTGAAGAACAACATATGTATTTCTACGAGAACATACTAAATGAGTGGACATAAGGTACATGAAAAGAATAGTTAGTTTAATCACCTAGGCAGTTCAATGCACATATTCAAGGGTCTAAACAACAATAAGCATGGAAGTCATTATGCTAAACAAATATGTCAAGTAAATGCAATGTAATACCATACAATTCATCACAAGCCTATCTAACCATCAAACCCTTATATTAGCTACTTCTAGTCTAATTGGAGATGGAAAGCTCAAGGGGAAGGAAGTCATCACCAAACAAATAGCAGTGTGCCCCTTGATCTTAGTGATCGTGAGTACCTAGCTGCCCAATATCACGAGAGTGGCCTCCTGGAGTCATTTCCAATACAATAACTGGTGTTAGGGGACATTCCCATCTATAGAATGAATAGGACGGGTAAGGACTCGATGGTTAAGGGAACATGGGCCTGATTTATGATGACCAGGCCCAATAGACTTATGTCCACAAGTGCCCCAGCCGGGGCCCCAAGTCATGCCTTATTAAGGGTCGGACTGGGCCCGGCCTATGCCCAGTCGTTAGGTTCAACATAAACTTAAATTCTGGGCTGGACTGGCCCAAGTCTGGGCTTGGTTCGGCCCATGCTGACCTAAGGTAAGGCCCACCGTTATATGGTGTGTTCTACACTAAATTATATAGAGCCCACTTGATCAACAGTGCCGATAGACCATACATTTTGGTCATGTATCAAGGAAGGACAAGTAATGAAAAAGAGGAATGGACGGAAACATCCTTGATATGTATGTTGGGGTCAAGACCCTTGATGAAAGGATACCGCATTGGATGGGAAACAAAATAACAGTTCACATTCAACTAGCAAAACTCACAACTGGACGGCTAGGATTGTGCAACATCCAGGTGGTTACCCACCGTGATTTGCGGCGTGGCCCACTGAGGCACGTCTCAGGTGCGGCCCGCTACGATATGTGGCATGGCCCACTGTTATATATGGTGTGGTCCACTCGTTTTCAAACTGGGTGCGGCCCACTGTTTTATACGGTGTGGCCCACCTGTCTTCAAACAGGGTGCGGCCCGCTGCGATGTGTGGTATGGCCCACTATTATATATGGTATGGCCCACTCGTTTCCAAACAGGGTGCAGGCCCACCTGTCTTCAAACAGGGTGCAGCCCAGCTGAGATTTCGAAACTCAGGTGATACCTACTACTATATGCAGCCCACAGTAGTGAGGCCCACAGGCGTACGTGGTACAGTCCACCCACAGCCTTGTTGTAATCGGCCTAGTTTTAGGCTGATTTTCAGCTTGGTCCAAGCCCACGCCAACCTCCTCGCACTTGCTCTCAGCGTGGCCAACCGATGGCTGCTTTCAACCCCTTTACAGTCCGCATCAGAGGTCTACTCGAGGCCTGGTTTTCGGGTCTCCCTACGCAGTTGGAACGGCGATTTTCAACTCGTTGCACAGCCACAACGGAGGCTAGAACCGGACCTCGATTTCTGGCCCAAATCATGGCTACTTCCTGCGTTGATTCATGGCTCAGATAGAGCCTTCTCCCTGCTTCAATCCCGGCCCAAGATCAGCCATTGATTGGCCTGATTCTGGCCCGAGATAAAGCTACATTTGGCCATCGTTTTGGCCTTCTGCATGGGCCCGATAACTGGCCGATCCTTGCTTGGACCAAGGCCTGATGAAGGTCCTTTCCTAGCTTCCATTTCAGTCTGATGAAAAGCATGATATCAGTCTGTTTTGGTTCCTATCACAGCCATTGTTTGGGTCCAAAACAGAGCCTCAACTCGGCTTGTCTCTCGGCCCAACCCACAACCATTATGAGGGCTGGTTTGGGGCCGGAGTTGCAGCCGTTAATAGGCCTGGATTCAGTCCGAACTATGGCCATTGTTTGGCCTAGTTCCAGCTCAAAATGAAGCCTCCATTTTACCAGATTGCAGCCCGATGCCTAGCCATTGTTTGGCCTGAACGGAGACTGCCTTTCCCATGGATTTTTAGCCATGCGTTGGGCCTGAAACACAGTCATTATCTAATGTGGTTTCAGCCCAAAACATCATCCGGGTGTGACCTGAGTTTGACCTGATTTCAACCCGAAGTGCAATCATTGTTTGGACTGCCATCGGTCTGAAATGCAGCCACTACTTGGAACACTGTCATTGCGAGCGGAAGAAGATGAAAGAACGGCTTGTTACCTGGTGGGTGCACAGTCCTCACCTTCTCTCCTTCAACCAAATCGGCTCACAGACGGCTGAGTCGACTCAACTTCCCTCTCTCCCTCTCACTCTCCTTGGCATGAATCCCAAGGTCTACTGGACCCTATTTATAACAATGGAGGAGAGAGCTCCCAATGGTCGGATCTCTCCACGCGGTCAGGGGATGGCCGCGATCGTGTTATCCTCTGTTTTTCCTAGAGAGGAAAGTCTCATCTAGCTTTTTTCCACCTACAGGCCTTGCCCGACCGTTTTTGGCAAAGGGAGGGCACGCTTTATCCCGGGAATGGACGGATGGGATGGCTTGATCAGGGCGATCACGGGCCACCCATGGGGTCTCAGATGGGTCCCATCTCACGGGTATCCACCACATGCAATGTATTGGACGGTTGCAACCAATCTCTCCCATCCGCTTACAAGGGCTCAAAAGCCTATGCAATTTTGATCAGGCGGGTCCCACGAAGAAGTTGGAGGGTTCGGATCTTTCGAAAAGTGCCCAGGGTGGGCCACTTTGGGGTTTGAAAAATCGTCAATTCGAATATATATTGGCGGGAGAAATCCGTCATTTCTCTCATTTTGCAAGGAGCTCAGTCAAAGCTAGTTTGACCGAGCCTATAGTCCTAGTGCACGTCATGCACATGCGCATGAGGTGCACATGCACTTGTGTGAGGTCCACCATGATGTTTGCGGCAGATCTACTCCGTCCGTTCATCTTAAGATCCCCATGTAGGGGTCCAGGCCTAGCTTTTGGCTGATGGTGAGACCCAGGTGGGCCATATAATACCCTTTGAGGCTCCACTTGGCCCATACGTCGCAACCCAATGGTCAGATGGGTCTGAGACTTTGTTTTGACGACTAAATGGGGATTTGAGGGGTCTTGAGTGTCTCTTTGATCACTATCTGATCCCCAAGTGTTGATAATAATATATTGTATCAATATCCTTTGATATAATGGCCCTAATTTGAAGTGTTCGGATAACCTTACCTTCTTAATTTATGTAGGGTGTGTTCTTGGCTCCCAGAGACCCTGATGGGTGGCCTCAATGTTGACCGGGAGTCTCATCCTACATCGATTTGATTTATTAGTCGAGTGTTGGTGCCCTTAGTTAAATTTCAAATAGTGACACCCGCGTACCAAGAGTGTGGGGTGTTATAGTGAAACTTTTTGCAACTACATGTGGCCGATGGACCGAACGTATATTTTTCATCTTAGAGTTTTATTGTTCGAAGTCTACTTAGGAATTGCTTAAAATCATTTCAGAAATTATCCTATGTGATTAAATTAATTTTTTTTAAAATATTTTACTATTTCGGATAATTTCTAATTTAGTCGAATTAGGACTCTTGATATGGGTTTACATCCTATTAGGTAGAGCATTGTTAGTTCGTTTTAGGGTTACATTTCAATATAACATTCCAAATTCTCTTATCCCCTTATGGATTTAAGATCCATCACACGTGCATTTTCATTTGATTCACACTCAGAAACTTAGGACCGGGGTCTCTATACTCGGATGCCGATTTTTGAGGCATTATAGTAGCCTAGACCTAGGACCACTAAAGTTTCTCTAGATTTGGGCTTAGGGGTGTACACGAACGACCCAACTCAGTCAACTCGCTCGACTTGGCTCGAAAAAGCTCAGTTTGAAGCTGAATTCAATCTGAGTCGAGCTGATTTTTAGAGCTCGAAACTGAGTTCGAGCCAAGTTCGAGCTAGCCCAAGCTCGACTTGACTCGGTTCAATATATGGCTTGAACTTGGATCGACTCGGATCAATTCGGTCCAATGGTATTATAAAAATAAATAATAATAAAAAAATCCTAAATTTACGTCGTTTTCCTTTTGTTTGAAAAAACCTGTCCGACGCCCGACCCTCTCTCTCTCTCTCTCTCTCTCTCTCTCTCTCTCTCTCTCTCTCTCTCTGCTCGTCCAGGACTCCCGCCCACCAGATCTGCCTCCCTCTCTTTCTGCTCATCCCAGACTCTGACGGACCCTAGCTCTGCCTCCCTCTCTCTCTCTGCTCGTCCCATACTCCCGTCGGACCCTAGCTCTACCTCCATCTCTCTCAACTCAAAAGCTAGAGCTCGAACTTGGCTCGAACTTGACTCAAACTGGTCCGATTTGTTGACCGAGCTAAGTCGAGCTGGAGATGATGGCTTAGTCATCGAGCTGACCCGAGTTCAAGTTGGGTGTGCCTGCTAACCGAGCTGAGTCGCGAGCTCAACTCGGTTGGACTCGATGTAGACCCCTATTTGGGCTACCAAATTGAGTTTGGAAAACCTCAAGGGCGATTTTGGTCATCCACATAAGTGTCTAACAACGTGATTACAAAACCAAGAATCGGCAAAGATTCTGATCTTGGCCTTTTGTGCGAAGCAGCGAAAAAATCTCGATGATGTCAAAGAAATCTACGCACTTGCCAATCAATCTCGGCCGTTCAGTAACAATTTAATATTTGCATCTGTCATCGTACACTTGGCACGGGAAAGTATCAATCTAAACCGTCCGTTAGCCTTCCCTGATGCGGATGGGCAACTCTTGTAAAAACACCGCCATTGGATTATCCTGGCCAATGGATCAGTGTCCTACAAACCGACAGATGGAATAAAAATCAACTTGAGATTGGGATATACCTCATTTTTTTGTGGGCCCCAAAAAGTTTTTAATGGTTCACGTTCATTCAACACCGTTTCCTATACGTGGTCCACTTGAGATTGGGATATACCTCATTTTTTTGTGTAATACTATAAAATGATCTAGAAAAATAGATGGACGGCATTGATGAAACACATACATCATAGTGGGGCCCACAGAGCACCGACCATCAGCCATTGGCTGGTGGCAGGGGGAGTAGCCAATCCGTTTACGATAGGGAGATCTCTCGACGGTGCACGTTAGCTGTTTTAATCGTGGCCGTCCATCTAGTGGACTATCATGGATGCCTCCTGTTTCAAAAACAATTCAAACTAATTAGATAATCATGTCCATCCAAAGAAGGGGAAACTAGATGGACGGAAGCGATTGATTCATTACTCTGCCACTTGTTCCGGAAGGGAACGGATTAGGTGCGACCCGTGCCATGGGTCCCACCTTGATGTATTTATTCTATATCCACACCGTTCATCCGTTTCTCCAGATCATTTTAGGGCATGAGCCCAAAAATTAAGCAGATCCCATTCTCATCTGGACCATAACATAGGAAAAAGTGTTAATTGACCATTAATGGGCCACCAAAGTTTTGGATCAAGCTGATATTTCTTTAACCCCTTCATCCAGATTTATGTGATCTTATTAACAGGTTGGATGACAAATAAACATTACATAAACCTTATGGTTGGCCCGATGAAGTATTTAATGGTAGGGCGTTCATTCCTCACTTTTTCCTAGCGTGGCCCACCTTAGATTTGGATTTTTTCTTTTGGGTATTGATTCCTTAAAATGATCTGGCAACGTAGATGAACGGCGTGGATATAGTATACATACATCAAGGTGGGTCCTACGGTAAGGGCCGCACATCAGCTCCCGTACTGGAGAGAGTTACTAAGGCGTGATCACGTGGAGCCAATGAGAATCCGCCAAGTGTAGCCTCCCCATGCCGTCTTGGTAGGGATCATGCCGTACGTGTTTCGTCCCTACGCGTGTGCCACGTCATTGACTCCGTCTGCCACACGGGTCCGCGGCCGGTAGGTTAGGTTTGACTCGGGCCCGAGACGGCGTCCCATTTTCAAACGGCATGGATTTTTAAAATGGCCGTTAGTCACCAGTTCACGGCTTGACGCGGTCGGCTTTTCCGGACCGAGCCGTGTCAAACTTACCCGGCTTAGACTAGCCGAGTCAAGAGTAAATCTGCAATGCTCGGAGAAAATGACACAAGTACCCCCCTCGCATGGAAACTACCGGTCGCGGGAAACGGATTGGCTACTCCCCCTGCCATCAGCCATTGGCTGATGGTCGGTGCTCTGTGGGCCCCACCATGATGTATATGTTTCATCCATGCCTTCCATCTATTTTTATAGATCATTTTATAGTATTAAAGAAAAAATAAGGTATATCTAAATCTCAAGTGGACCACATTACAGGAAACAGTGTTGAATGAACGTTGACCATTAAAAATGTTTTGAGGGTCATAAAAGTTTTTGATCAAGCTGATATTTATTTTTCCCTTATGAATCTTTATAACCTAATCAAGAGATTGGATGTCAAATAAACAGTACATTGGACCTTAGGACGATTTTAATGGTGGATATCCAATCATTATTGTTTTCCTGTGGTGTGGTCTACCTAAGATTTATATCCCTATCATATTTTGTATACATACCTAAAATGATCTGTACAAATGGATGAACGGAATGGATGAAACACATACATCTGTCTTTCCGGTCGCAGATAGCCTGCGACGAAATCGGATGGTGAACTGAGTACGCTTTTATCGTACTGAGTAAACTCTGTTGGGCCCACCTTGAATGTATGTGATTTATCCAAGCCATCCATTCATTTTTCAAGCTCATTTTAGATGTTGATTCAAAAATTTAAGGCTACCCAAATCTCAAATGGAACACACTACACGAAACAATGGGAATAATGATTTTCACCGTTGAAACCTTAGTAGGGTCCACAGTGATGTTTATTTGTTATACAACCTGTTCATAACATCACACTGACATGGATAAATGTAAAACATAAATATCAGCTTGATACAAAACTTCCGTTGCCCCTAAGAATTTTTCAACAGTAGATGTTCAATTCACACTATTTCCTGTGGTGTGGTCCACTTAAGCATTGAATATCCATCTTTTTAAGGCTCAAGCCCTAAAATTATCTGATAAAATAGATGTACGGAGTGGATAAAGTACATAAATCATGGTGGGCCTGACAGAGTTTACTGAGTTACTCTGATGCAATGGGCTTCCACATGCGACAGCAAATTCATGTGCTTAGAAGTTAGGTGGGACCATTATTATGTTTTTTTTAGAAATTACTCTATCATCCGTTTTCCAAATTATTTTAGGGCATGAGCCCAAAACTACAACAGATTCAAAGCTCAAGTGGGCCACGACTGAAAATAATGAGGATTAAATGTACACCATTGAAACATTAGTGGGGCCATAGAAGTTTTGGATCAGGCTAATAGTTTTTGGTTGGACCATATGAACTATATGGATAGTATATAAACATCCCAATGGATCCCAAGGAGGTTTCAACGGCCATTTTCCTTCTGTGAGGATCACTTGAGCTTTCGATCTGCCTCATTTTTAAATCATGTCCTAACATTATCTGGGAAAATGAATGAACAGGGTGAATTTTTCACAAACATCACAGTGGGCCCCAAATATAGCTTCTTAGCTCAAGAACTTCTAGTGATGATAGGGTGTCATTTGCAATCGGCGACGGAAAGTACCATACTACCTGCCTGTTAACATATACGTGGCATGTGTGCCTTTGTCCATCTTCACCGTCTTGCATGTGTTACTATTCATCTTTTCTAAAGCCCCCACATATGGGGAAGCATATAATACGTACTGATTTGCCACATGTACTATTATCCATACAGAGTCCTCGTATATGCCACATCAGCCAATGTGCACACGGGGCATCTACCTTCAAAATCCCACGAGCCTGTATTTCTTACGCCACTTGTTTCAACCATTCCACATGTGGCTTCAACTTCAATCTTTGCATGTGCGCATCTCAAAGTGTATCACATATGCTACATATGCTAATATGGGACATGTCATTAACTACAATAAAATTTTTCTAAAGAAATTTTTTTTTTGCCAAACAACAAAGTTAAAAATAGCCTCTAAATTTTTAAAAGATCTCGAAAAAAAAAAAAAAAAAACTACATTTCATTTTCTATGATTTCTTAAAGAGGAGATTTTTCCTGTAAATACTTCCTTTCCCACATGCTAGCAAAAAAGTGTTTAATACTGACACAGAGAAAAGCATGAAACAATAAAAGAGATTATCATCTTCCTTAAGTGATTAAAACCTTGAATCCAAAGGGAGAGTTCTTGAGTTCATAAGAAAATATAAGAGAAAATTCAGGTATTTTATTGAATAATAATCTAAAACTTTATGGATACAACACTTGTATATATGACTCAAAATCTTAATTCGAAAGTTATCCAAAATAACAAAATTCTTACCTTAATTCGAAAGTTATCCAAAATAGTAAAACTCTTCTAAAGTCTAATTTGCCAAAAATAAAAAGGTCTAGATAAACATTACTGGAAGACTCCTACCATGATTATGAAAATCTTAAACCTCGAAAAATAAGGAGATGTGATAAAAATAGAATCTACTAAAAATAGTGATTTTTTTTAAACCACAAATTTAAATTGAAAGTGTTTTCCTGCAAAACTGATGGGTATTTTTCTCCTCATTGTTGGGATCGATGAAATCGAACAGGTTTCGATATCATCGATAATTGCAGGATTTTTCATTGCTGGTTACTGGACAGTTTTTTGTCTTGTCGATATCATCGAGAGACTTTCAGATGATATCGAGGCTGTCATCGAGAGTGGCTCGATGGCATCGATAATTGTTGGAATTTCCACCCTTGGTCGCTGGACAGTTTTTGTCCCGTCTCGATATCATCGAGAGACCTTTAGAGATATCGAAATTGTTATCGAGAGACCTTCGATATCATCGACGAGTTCCGCAGATGCGCTTGCGGAAACGCAAATTTTGCGGATTTTGTTTCCTATTTGGATTTTACCTCTTTCTATTCTTATATAAAGGGATGTATGCGGGATTGGGGTGTATTCCAGAGCATTCTAAGTTTTCTAAAGGTTTTCTAGGAGGGCTTAGGACTATCAAAGGTGAGAGAGAGAGAGAGAGAGAGAGAGAGAGAGAGAGGAAGCTTGTGGAAGGCAGATTCTGCTCGTAGAGGTGATTTACTTCGCAGTCCACGTCTCAGCGCTTCTACGTTCTCGTGATCGGTGAGATCCCTCTGTTTTCTCATTATTCTCTTATTGTTCATCCACTCCCGCGTGAGTAAAGAAGGTTTGATCCAAGCGGTGTGTGCTTGTGATCGGTTGTAACATTCTGCTTTATAGTGAATTGTTGATCTGGACGAGGTCCCATGGTTTTTACCTCTTTAAGGGTTTTCCACGTAAAAATCTCTGGTGTGGTGTGGTTTATGTTTTGATTTAGTTCATTGCATTATTATTCCATAATTCTGGTTTGTTTCGGGAGGCTAGATCCTAAGGTTTTGTGCGAGGCCCCCAACAAAAACTAAGGTGTGCAACCTGCTATGCAAGTTACTTGACCCCGAAACCATTGTTCCATAAAAATTGATAGGTTGTGTGCTTCGTAATGATACTTAGATTAAAAGTAATGGCTCTTTATGGTCAAAACTTTAAACGATAACTTTCTGTATCTAGAATGAATTTTTTCAAACTAGACATGCCCTATGTAGGATCTAGTTATGTCATGCCCTATGTAGGATTGAGTCAGGTTTTGATGAATTACTTCTACTTTCGTTTGGGCGTCTTTTAGTCTAGTTGTGCTAAGAATGCATTTGTGGCACATTCTATATCAATCTCCTCCACTTTGAAAGAACTTGTCTTTGAGTTATTCAACGAACTTGATTCATGATACTCATAAAGGTCTGCTACATTGAAAGTCTGTGAGATTTCCATGTCCTCTGGAAGATCAACAACAAATGTGTTATCATTGATTTTCCAGAGTATCGGAACATAACCTATCTTTTTATTCCTCAACTTGTTATATGTTTCAAGCGAAAACCTCTCCTTGCGTAGGTGAAATAGTACGTTATCACCCACTTCAAACACCTTCTGGCATAGATGTTTGTCAGTCTCTTCCTCATACTTGACATTAAACTCATGTAACTTCTTAGGCGTTAACAAGTCTATCACAACACACGAACTCATGCTCTCTCTTATTAGATCTTTACGGGTCAGTTCATCCACTTGTCCTTGTAAGATCTCACATTCTTTCGAACTTATCCAATAATGTGAGTGATTAGGCAGACTCGCCCTTGGGACAAGATCAATATGGTGTTGGATAATACGTATGAAGGACAACTTGTCAGGAAGTTCATCAGGCATAATCCTTTTGAACTCCTACAACACTGGTTTTAACTTCTCTGAAATGTTCATGGGTTATACTTCTTTTCCTTTTACAACTAATGCATTAATCTCTCTTGTCTCCTCGGATCTTTAACGAAATTACCTATGGTTATGAGAGACTGCTCCTCCACTTTATTTGTCTTATGTTGGCTATTCGTTCTCATAGAGACAATGATAATCTTTCTACCACACACGCGCGCGGGCGCACACACACACACAAGCATGGCCTCTATACGTGGCATCGATATCGTACTACCATAATTGACCAAGTAACATGTGACAAGCTTCCATATCGATCACATCACACATTACTTCGTCCTTATAATATTTACTAATGGAGAAGTCGATACAACATTGTTTAGCTAGCTTTGTTTCACTGCCTTTTTTTTATCTATCCAATAATGTACGGAGAGGGGATGCATTCCTGTATTTAATTGTAGCTTTTCCACCATAATCTTCGACACGATGTTATCGTTACTCTTGCCATCTACACTCAAATCACAGATCTTTTGGTTCATGGTGCACTTCGTTCGAAAGATGTCGTGTTGTGGTGAATCTATCTCCTTTTCCGACGTTTACAATAGCTTCCTTGTGATCATAGTGGTGGCCTGCGATTCACCATTACCAAGTGGTGACACACAATTCATCACCAGTGTCGCACCATGAACATGATGATCGCAAGCTCCATCGTTGATCTCATATTACTCATCATTACGATCATGATCTATCCTAAAGCTTCTGTCAAATGGTTGATCGCCACTTGCAATTCTTACATGACCTGCAGATTCTCCTGGTGGTAAGCTTCAAACATTGCTACTGTCATAAGATTGTCCCCTAGAGCACCATCCGTGGCGTTGTTGCTCAAACCATTGTTAGAAGACGTCAAACTAAGGAAGATCATCACTCTGATACCAATTGACATAGGGAAGAGTGTGAAACAATAAGAGAAAGATTATCTTCCTCAAGTGATCAAAACCTTAAATCCACAAAGAGAGTTCTTGAGTCCACGAAAAGATAAGATTAAAAAAACTCAGTATTCTATTGAATAATAATCTAAAGTTTATGATTACATCACTTATATATATGACTCAAAAGTTCTCCAAAATAGTAAAATTTTAACCCTAACTCAAAAGTTATCCAAAATGGTAAAATTTTAACCTTAATTCAAAAGTTATCCGAAATAGAAAAACTCTTTAAAAGTCTACTTTGCCAAAAATATAAAGTCCAAATAAGCCTTACTAGAGAATTCCTAACCTGATTACAAGCGATTTTAAAAAAGAATGAAAATTTAAAACTCTAAAAAAAAAGAAAAAAAAGATACAACAAAAATAAAAATTACTAAAAATAATAAATTTTCCTAAAATTCTAATTTTGAACCAAAAGTACATCTTTTCCTATGAAATAGAGGTGTGCAACCTTCTATGTAATTTAGTTAACTCCCGAAACCATTGTTGCAGAAAGATTCATAAGTTGCATGTTTCATGATGATGCATGGATTAAAAGTTATAACTCTTTTACAATCAGAACTTGGAATGACAATTTTCTCCATCCGGGATGAATTTCTTCGAACCAAATATGCTCATGACCCAGTTACATCATACCTTATATGGGATTGAGTCTGATTTTGATGGATTACTTCTGCTTTCGTTTGAACTTCTTTTGGTACTACATTACTAAGAATGCATATAAAGTACATCCTACACCATGTTATAAGTGGAATAGTGGAATATATAATAAAAAGAAGTTCAAAATTATCATTTTCTTTTGATAACTTTAAACCTTTTCATTATAACTTCTACCTTGTCACGTGCACACATTGCCCTGCTTAACGCAGCAGCATCTCCCCTCCAATTTGGACGGTCTGGACCACCCTACAAGTATGCCATTTTGTCTTGAGCTTAGAATAGGCCCCATCATGATGTATGGATTTTATCCATGGCTCAAGTGGACCACACCAAAAAGGAATCATCGTAATAATGATGCCCACCTTGGAAACCTTTTTAGGGCCCACCATCATGTTTATTTGTTATCCAACCTTTTCATAAGATCACATAGACATGGATGAAGCTATAATACAAATATCACCATTGATCAAAACTTTTAAGGCTCTCAAGAAGTTTTTAATGGTGGGCGTTCAGTCCCATTGTGTGGTCCAAATGAGCCTTGTATCTGTTGCATTTTTTTAGTTTATACTATAAAATGATACGGCAAAATGGATGGACGGTATGGATAAAACCATACATCAACGGGATGTAGATTGGATATTACCCCACTGTACGGACAAATTGGGCCTTTGAGGGACCACAGTGATGTATGACTTTTATCCATGCCGGCCATCCATCTTACTATATTATTTTAGGTTATGAGCTAAAAAATAAAAATAAAAAATAAAAAATAAAAATAAAAATAAATAAAAGCCAGGCAGATCTAAAGCTCAAGTGACCCGTGACGATGGAAGCACCTGTGCTAATGACACTCATAGTTGAAACTTTCTTAGGTCTACCATGATTTTATTCACCATCTAACTTGTTAATAATATTATATAGGCTTAGATGTACTGAAAACACAAATATTACCTATCCCAAGCTTTTGTGGACCCATGAAGTTTTCAACTATCGATGTTTAATTATCAGGTCCACTTAAGCCCTGTATATGAATTTTTTAGACTTCTAACCTAAAATGATATGGAAAAATGGATGGACGGTATGGACAAAAGCCATACATCAATGTGGCCCCTCATACTCCCCGGAGGGAAAGGGATTGGCTACTCCCTCACCATGATGCGTGTGTTTCATCCATGCCGTCCACTCATTAATCCAGATCATTTTATGGCATGAACCCAAAAATGAGGTTGATCCAATTCTCAAGTGGACCACACAGTGTTGATTGAACGCCTACCATTAATAACTTATTGGGGTCACAAAAGTTTTGGATCAAGTTTATATATATTTTTTCCCTTAATCCAAGTCTTTATGACCTAATCAACAAGTTATATGTCAAATAACCATTACAGTGTGCCCAGGAGGTTTTTAATGGTAGGACATTCAATCACTATTGTTTTCCCATGGTGTGGTCCAACTAATATTTAGATCTACCTCATTTTTGGGACCAAGCCCTAAAATTATCTTTCAAAATGGATGGACGGCATGGATAAAATACATACATCAAAGTGAGGTCCTCATAGCACCGACCACTAGCCACCTGGCTGATGGCGGCGTCACTAGCCAAACCGTGTCCCCCCAGGGGTTGGAATGCAAACCGCGTACGCAAGACGGGGGAGTCTCGCCCTATATCCGAGGAGGGCTGTCAACGGTCCGGGCCTGAGGTTTGTATTGGCCCGGATATTGAACTATTTGGGCCGGGCCATCGGGCTGATCTATTAAAATTTATGCTTTTGCAGACACAAGCCCGGCCCATTGACATCTCCACATACGAGGTCTCCGTCTCCCGACTTTGGAAAAAGTAAGCAACTCACAGGAGTATTGTAAAGTTGTAGTCCACAAAACCTCAAATCATACATGGGCCCACCTCAGATGATTCTAACCGTTGATTCGTCCATTAGCCTCAAAACGACTTAATGGGTAAGCAGTTCTCCCCATTAAACTTCACAAACGGATGGTTAAAACTAGAACGCCAGTGATTCCCTCTTGTATCTTTAACCATCCAATTAAAGCCATTGATCTGATAACTGTAATTATCAAATAACTAATATTTTATTTAACGGTAACATCAGAATAGTGGTCACTAATTGAACGGTTGGGATCATGTTGAAATCATTATAGTGGACCTAATCAGAGGGTCGTATGAATAGTCTCATGAATTCCGGTATTACATTGCATGCCATTCCCACCAAGTTGGACTACTTCACACCTAAGTTGTAGAATAGTAACCGACCCGGTCATGTAGTCCGCGGACTACCAAAGAAATATCGGTATTCCAATAACTTGGCTATAATATGGAGGATCCAAACCGTTCAAAAGGTTTCATGGACTAAGTATGAGTTGCCAAAAATAATCCTAGCCATTGAAATTACAGAATAACCGTTCGAGTATATTTTCCATAGAAAGTGGACTGTACGGTCCCACCAGGTAGGGACAACCTCCTGAAGTGGGCATGATAATGATCCACATGGCTTCAGTAGTCCGAGGGCTACCTAAACTTTTTAACCACAGCAAGGAGACTGACTCCAGAGTCCAGATCAAAGCCATGTCAGCCCCACCTTCAAGCTAGTTTTTGAAGAAAAAAATAAAATAAAATAATAGCCGTCGAAATGGCTCTTGTCCTTTTTGTGGTTGAATCTGAACCAATTTCAGGTCTGAAAAGGTTGGACGGGTGTGGCGCGTGGGCCACCAAAGCCAGGGAAAATCATTTTTAAAATAGGGCTAGTAGACTGGGAATGCCTTAGACCCAGTTCCCAACATTACACGTTGAATGATACACATCGATCAGGACCGTTACTTTTGGGGACCTATTTTTCTGAATTATTTATCAAAATCTCAAACATTTTAGGCAATACCAACCTGTCCAACCATCACTACTATACTTCAATTTCCCCCACTTGATGTGGGTCGTTAAGCTTTCTTGTTTTCTACCGTCTCATGGAAGGACACTGGTTGGATGGATAGTGTCATCTGATCTACATATATTTTGATAATTTTACCATCTAACATAGTTTAAAAAATATGAACGGTCTAGATTGATATATCATCCTTTCATTTGCTTGGGGTAGATCTGGCCCTACTATATTCCAGTCCTCCTTACTCTACTGTATCAATTCCCTCTATAGAAAAATTTAGAAAACCGGAAGCTTTTGCGTACCTCGCGTAGGTACCGTACTGGCGTCACTTTCTATAACATGGTTACCATACATAAAATCCAGACCGTCCATCAGGTGAATCATCCATTCTTATCCTTGATAGCAGAAAATAGGATGCTTTAAAAATCAGGTGGGCCATCCCATAAGATTATGCCTGGAAACATCTAAATTCACTTGATATGGCACAAGAGAGTTTTATAAAAATGTGATTTCTAGGAAATTATTTCATCCAGTTGAATAACACCAGATGAACAGATTGGATGGAATATATACACTACTGTGGACCCTACAAAAACTAATGGTGGACGTCCCATTCCAAAATTTTCCCAATTTGTGGCCTATTTATTTTCTTTATGGTCATTATTTTTGGACTAAGTGTGAATATGTGGTATCATGCCATATCGACGGTGTGGATCTAATTAAATATAGTCCACGTGTATCTAAGTCCGCGAGGCACCTAGCGCTTGTTATGCTAGCACGCGGTTCATAAAAAGCTAAAAAGAAGAATAGAAATTCAAAACGCACAAGCGTTTGGCATCGCTTTCCTGGCTGCTTCCGTTTAAACTCTCTCTCTCTCTCTCTCTCTCTCTCTCTGGAATCGCAGACCAAAAACACGCACAAAAGAAACTTCTTCTACACCCGACCAGTCAACAACCCCAACTCCCTCTCTCCTCCTTAAAACCCCTAATCCCCCTTCTCTTCCTTCCACACACACTGCAACATTTCATCTAGAGATCTGTTGAGTGTTTGGATTTCCTCCCTTTTCCATCTCCAAAACCCAGTTTTCAGATCGAAAAATCTCATACCCAGTAAAGAGAAAACCCAGGAAATCTATCTCTTCCAACCCCAATCTCACTGAAAGAAGATAGATAGAGAGAGAAGGCCCCATCTTTTTTCTTCGATTGATTCTCTATCTGGGTATTTGGATTTTTTGGAATTCCTCTTTTCTATCATCCCAAAAGGATTTTTTATCCAAAAAAATCAGACCCAGAAAGGAAAACCCAGAAAAAAAAAAAAATTCACTTCTCAATCTCAAAATCATCTGAAGAAAAAACCCAGATCTTTTCTCTGTTTCAGGTTCTTCAATCCAAAAATCCAAACCCCAGAAAGTGAAATTTGAGTTTTTTTTTTTTTCCAATCCCCATGGAGATTTCCTACAAACCCATCCTCTTCTTCTGCCTTTTGATTTCTCTTTTCCTCCCTTCCTACTCGCAATGCAACAGCTACACCTTCCGGAATCGTAACTTCCAATCCTGCAGCGCTCTTCCCGTCCTCAACGCCAATCTCCACTGGAATTACACAGCTGCAAGCAATAACATCCAGATCGCTTACCGGGCCACCCAATCCACCGGATGGATCGCCTGGGCAATCAACCCGACCTCGACCCGGATGCAAGGCTCACAGGCTCTCGTCGCCTTCCGGCACTCCAACGGGAGCATGGTAGCCTACACAACGCCGATCAACACCATGAGTCCTACGATGCTGCCAGGTACTCTGAGCTTCCCAGTGCCGAACATCAGCGCCGAGCAAGTTGGTGACCAGATGATCATCTATGCCACTGTGACGCTGCCGTCTAACGGCAACGGCCCGACCATCAATCAAGTGTGGCAAGAGGGGCCCGTCTCCAGCGATGTTCCACAGGTTCATACTATAGGTGGGAACAACGTTCGATCGACAGGGATGTTGAATCTTCAGTCAGGGGGGACGACTTCCACAGGCGGGGTTTTAAGGATTCGACGCAAAAATGTGAGTAGTTTCAGTTCTCTGCTAATAGCTTCTTCTGAGAAGAAAATCTGCTGCTGTTATTATGATTTTTAGTTGTTTGGTTGAATTTGAATTTTGGGTATTTCTATCTTTATATGATCACTGTGTTGGATTGGTTTGTCTATTTCTATGCGATGGATGGACCCTGTTTGATCAATTAAGGCCCGCTGATTGGCGATCTAAACCAGCGACATGGTCCCCTTAGTGGGATTGTAGATACCCAAAAAGACTTCATCAGAGCATGATCCTAACCCTCTGAGGAATTTTCCATTTGGATGGCTATAATCATCCAATAGGGGGAGATACAGGGACATGAAAATCCAATCATGGGCTGCACCATACTGGTTTTTTTTTTCGATTAAGCATTTATATGGTTATTGGGTGTTTTCAATTGTAATTCAGGTGGTTTGGATTTTATTTTTATTTTTATTTTTTTTGGTATTCTGGAGGAAGGATTTTGAATGATTTGGCTTGGATTTCTGTTATTGTGGGCTTCTACAGAACTCGAAATTTTCAGATTACAATTGCCTCAAAAATCAATTGCAAAACTCCTAATTATGCTGATTGAATTGCGATTTTAGTGTTTTTCATTTCTTCTTCTATCTTTCTATGATATTTAAAGACACCATCCTCTTTTGATGAATATCTCTGTGAGAGGAAAGGATCTAGTACAACTAGTTATGTTCTAGGCTGACAATATAACTAGCTGCTTTCGACACATCGGAACATCCAAACATCAACCTGGACACTTCAATCATTACAGCCCACTATTAATGAGCCACTATGCAAAAATCATGCGGATCAGACGACCCTACCCCTCCAAATGCTGATCATCATTGTCGTAACTTTGGAAGCAATATATCGAAATCATTTAGATTGATAAGTAATCCAAGGTGGGTCTCATCCAATAGATGCTTCAAGTTGATGATTTATTGTTTGGATGGTTATGATTGTCTGATTGGTGAGTTTATTGCATATTCACATGAAAGTGTTGTCTTTGAATGAAAGAACAGCCCTTTTTTTTCCCCCTAACATGTGAACTACATCCCCAAAAAGAACAGCCCAGATTGACATATGGACAGTCCCACATTTCCGAAGCAACTAGTTGTTTTGTAACACCTCTTGAGTTATGTAACATCTTAGTCATGCCTCAATGTTTTATTTGACAGATTGATTTTCAAATGAAACCTCATGTTTCTATCTAATTATACTTATCTGACCATTTGATTTTCACGAATATCGGATCCTGATTCTTACTATGATTGGAATTGGAATTCAGGCTCATGGAGTGTTGGCTGCAGTCAGTTGGGGCACTTTGATGCCTATTGGTATCATCATAGCAAGGTACCTGAAGGTGTTTAAGGCAGCTGACCCGGCCTGGTTTTACCTCCACGCTGCTTGCCAGACCTCAGCCTACATCGTCGGTGTTGCTGCCTGGGGAACCGGCCTGAAACTCGGCAGCGAGTCTGCTGGGGTCAAATACGGCCCTCACCGTAACATTGGCATTGCCCTCTTCTGTCTAGGCACACTACAGGTACTCTCTTCTTTTGCCTATGTATGTCTGCATGTATGTACATATCTCTACTATATATGATGGCAACAGCTTTGGACACTTCCTGCCCTCTCGATTAGCCTTCACAACCTTAGTTAGGAGAGGGTAACTTCTCCATAAAAATGTAGCTGATTTGCGGAGAATGCTTGAGATTTAGAGCACAAGCAACTGCATGGATTGCATCGCTTCCTTTCACTTCTTTTAATGCGTGTAGCCTACATCATTTCTCCTCTTCTCTAATTATACACACAAAGCGTTTAATTAGGGAGACGGTTAGAGAAAGGCTTGGTTGGGCCCACCTGATGACTGTGTAACATCCACTCTATACATCTATTGAGTCAACTCATGTTATGTCCCAAAAATTGGGCAAATCGGGAACTTAAGTGGGCCACAACAAGGGGAATAGTGAGGATGGGTCACTCACGTGTATGTAGCCCAACTTTCCTTTCGCCACTCTCTTCTTCTTTTTCTCTCCTTTCTGAATCTCTCCCACCTTTCAAAGAAAGTGGGAATTGCAACACATTAGAAAATGGGATTTTTTTACTCTATGAAATACATGACTGAAATATTGGCCATCATTGGACAGAAGGAAATATGTGCTCACTGACTCTAGATTGGAATAAATTAAAAAAAGAAAAGAAAAAAGAGGCATTCTTAAATCAATCAAAAGCCAATATGCTTCCTTAATCTTTTGCTTGAATGTGTATTAATTTACCAATGAGCTTGGATGGCCATGCATTGAAATCCATCTAAACTACACTTGGGATGGTCTTTAATGGCAGCTTTGCTTCCTGTGTAGGTGTTTGCCTTGCTTCTGAGGCCGAAGAAGGACCACAAGTACCGTCTCTACTGGAACATCTACCACCATGTAACCGGATACACTGTGATTATCCTCAGCATTGTCAACATCTTCAAAGGCTTCGACATACTGGAGCCCGAGAAGAAGTGGAAGCGCACATACATTGGCATCCTCATTGCATTGGGCGCGATCGCACTCACTCTGGAAGCTATCACATGGCCCATTGTTATAAAGAGGAAGAAGGAGGGCTCTGAGAAGTCCCACCATGGAGCGAATGGAACGAATGGTTATGGTGTTAGGCACCAGGGAGCATAGGCTTATAGAGAGAGTTTTGTTGTAGGTTATCTTGTATACACGGTGTTTGTGTTCTTTGCTTGTATTTGTCTTTTGAGCATTTTGAGGGTGTTTGGTTACCCTGATTGCATGTACTGATGGATCTACTTATTATTTTAGATGTTATTCTTTCGTAGTGAATGCTGGAGTAGACTTACAGATTTACTTATGGATGTGGTTTAGATACTTCTTCCTCTTCTTCTTCTTCTTCTTGGTCATTTCAAAAGCACCCAAATTTTTGGAATTTCTACTCTCAAGGCCTGTTTGGATACATTGATTTCATGGATAATGTGATGATTATTAGGTTTGCATGTTTGACCAACAAGTAGTATCCTCAAATCCATTAGATAATTGTCACCTTGTTTCTTGTGCCAGATAATTTTGACCATCGATAATATAGTAATTATTGTGTGAATTCAGGGTTTTCAAACAGCTCAATTGTCTTGTCTATGGAAACCAATATTATCCATTTCTGCATGGATTATCCAAACATGCCTAGAATCTCAATAATCTTGAAATGAGGTGTGTGTGTGTGTGTCTTTATAAATAAATAAATAAAACTCTTTTGCATCCACACCAGATTCTTATTCACAAAGTTGTTTTTGGTGGATGGCCATTTCAGGAGTGGAGAAATAATCTCTACTCTTAGTAGAATTTTCAAACAAAGTGAAAATGGAGCTCTTTCTGCTGTATTAGAATAGAAATTCTAAAAATCAGTAGGTGGCTAACAAAGAAACGGTTTAGAACTAAGGTTAAGCAACGGTGCCCATTTGGCCAGATCTCCAAATCTAGAGGACTTTTATTTATTTATTTGCATGGTTTCTTAATCGAGTCGACATTTTTTACCATCAAACCATTGGCCCCACTTGTATAGATGGAAATCCCCTCACCAGCATGATTAAAAAATAAATTATTAAAAAAAAAAAAAAAAAGTAGTTTCTATGTATCATATGGCTCACCGCCTATACGGGCTGTTTCAAGCTGACACATCAGTATTCATTCATGGATGATATAAGATTGCGACACTTTTCAAGCATCTATATCATTTATTTGGTGATTGGGTTACCCTTATAAAGCAAAATTTGCAAATCTTTTAAGCATTTATATCATTTGTTTTCAAAATGCATTCCCACTCATTATCAGGTCACGAATTTCTAAAAAAAAAATTATAATTTATATACCATCATTTATGAAATGCCACTATAAATTAATAAATTTGAAACAGTCCCAAGCCTGATTAAAAAAGGAAGGTTGATGTCAAATAGGCCACCAGGAAATCACAAGAAGTAAATCCCAATTAGTTGAGATAAGGCTCCAGAGATGGCGATACCTTTTTTATTTTATTTATTTCAAATTTGATACCATCTGCAATTCATTTGATTGCAAAATTGCTGCCTATTTACACCATTTATTCCAAAAATACCCTTGTGTATAAATTATAAATAGGCAACCCACTTTCAACATCTTGTCCACAATGCCCTACTATTTGTTGCTAATTAAACATCATATTTCTTTCGCTAAAATGATATGAATCCATAAAAAATTTTCTAAGCCTTAGTCACAAGTTTTGAAATCTCTATTAAACAACTACTGAAAGATTACATCAATCTATTGATAAAGACAATAATAATAATAATAATAATAATGGTGGTGGTGGTGGTGGTGATTATGATGATGATGATGATGATGATGATGATGATGATGATGATAAATAATGATAATAATAATAATAACAATAATAATAATAATAATATATACTATATAAATGCAAGGGGGACAATTTTACCCTTGGAATTAAAGAAATTTACATATTCTAAGGTCATAGGAAAATATTTCAAAAAACAGATAGGAGTATTTTGGGAACTGAAGTTTAAATTTCACCTGCAATAAAAGCTTCTTTATTTTCATTTTAAACATTTTTTTTTTTTGTTGATGAAAGGCTATTCTGAAGTTTTTTGGGCCAACCTATCGAATCAACTGTTTAGTTCATATCATCATTGCCCCACAAGTATGCAATCATGCACATCATAGATTTATATTATACATTTGCTGAAAATCTTCCTGGATACACATACTTTAATTAGTTGATCAATTCTGAAAATGACTTGGAAAGTCAATGAAATTAGATATTTAGTCCTAGCTTTTCAATAATGTCATATGCCATGCATTAGATTATTAGGATATGCTAGGCCCACATGCCCACATGCATATACAAGCAAGAGTACCTTCCAAGTCATGTTATTGGTACAGTTTCAACGGTTGACCATCAACCCTCCAAATCTAAGAAATGGCTACTGTTGAGTCTATTTTTTTAATGGAAGATAGTTCACCATCATCTTGAAAATGGTGGTGGTCCGTCCATCTTGACCATTCAAACTGTGGGGTACATTGCAGATAAAACATATTAATAAGATCACAGTAATCAAGAAATCTTAACCATCCATTGATGGCTATCAAATTAATGGTTAAAAGTAAAATTGCAAGCAGTAAAATTTCCAAGGGTAAAAAAAAAAAAAATCAGATGGTTACCATCATCTCCTCAACAGACTAAGGGTTTGGATCAGTGAACCATAGGCCCCCTTCTTAAAACCAAGAACCACAAGAGTTCCCTTGCAGCAGTGCACATGGGTGAGAGCCGGGCAATCGTAGGTGGTCCAATAGCAGATGTTATTTAGCATCCATCCGTCCATTTATATGGAGGGCCCACACATGCGTACGTGTAAGAATGTACAGTGCATTCAAGGCATATGTGTCACTCACATAAATACTGACAAGTGACAACTCATATGGGTGCAACTCAAATTTTAGATGGGTTTGAGGTCGGATCCAGGTTGTATGACACACATGATATAAACATAAAATCATAAAATCATGGCTCAGAATGAAAAAGAGATTTGACTCAAATCATCTATATGAGTGACTCTATGCTATTTAGCGTTTATGATCAGAGCTATTCATGAATGAAAATAGGGTTCATGTTTGAAATTGACCCGAGACTATATAAGACAGCCAAGGACAATCCCATGGATAGCAGAATACTACAGAAATTGTCCAGAAAATTCCTTATAAGATTTAGCACACATTATAGCTTCCGACGGATATAACTTATTAAATAGGTCATCCTTTTCACTCATATAATATGTTATTAGAAACTATCAATGAGCTCTATGCATTGGTTTATAATTCTGAGCCAAAAGGCCAATCCTAGTTAACCATTGGGGTGAATGTTTCCCAAGATGATCCATCTCATTGCTATCTTTTATTTAAATGAGTGCCTATCTTGTTGTTTATTGTCTTACGAGAGTGTGACCATGAAGCATGCTATCTCAGGTGCCGAAGGCAATTGGCTCCAAATGATTTTTCGAAAGTGGTCACTTTAGGAGTTATAATTGAGTTTGAAATAAAAATTTTCATTTTTAGTAAGTTACATTTTTTTTTTCTTATTTTCAAGATGTTATACAATTTATTTTTCTTATTTTTAAGATGTTATATATATACAGATTGAAGAAGACCTTATACTTAAGTCCTTGTTTGAATCATGCGAAACAGTTTGAGTTAGTTTAAAAGTTTTTTACCATTTCTAATTTACTGTCGAGGTTATGTTAAATCGTAACAATTTTTTGTAAACATATTCATAATTATTCAATACCATTTTCTCTTTAAGAGTTTGGGGTCTTTTTTTTTTTTTTCTTTATATCCTTCTTTTGTCCTTGTGGATTCAAGACTCCTTGTGGGTTACACAATTATCTTATACGAAAAAAGATAACCTTTTCCTATACTTTCCACCACACATCCACTACGCTACGAACCGACTTGGTGAGTGGGTTGATGTCTTTTTAGTAGTCTTTCTAAAAGTTAGTGAGCTTGCTTTTTTGTTATCTGTCTTTACCTTGATTTGTTTATGAAAGACTATTGTAAATATTTTTTTACTAATGTCTTTTTAAAGTTACAAGTATTACTATAACTAGGAAGCCAGGAGGGGATAGAGATGGAGAGAGACATTCAGAGAGGGAAGAGAATCTCAACAATTTCATAAGAAATTGTTTTTGTATATAAGAAAGGATGAGCTCTTTTGCATCCACACAAGATTCTTCTTCACTAAGGTTGTTTTTAGTGGATGGCCATTTCAAGAGTGGAGAAATAATGTGATTTTGGAATCTCTACTCTTAATAGGATTTTCAAAAACTATGAAAAATGGGGCTTTTTTTTGGTATTAGATTAAAATTTCCAAAAATCAGTAGGTGGCTAACAAACGAATGATTAAGAACAAAGGTTAAGCGAGGGTGCCCATTAAACCAGTAAAAAGCCAAATATTATATAGTTAGAATCTCTAAATCTCAAGAATTTTTTACACATAGCCATGAAAAGTTTCCCAATTGAGGCGGCATTTTTTACCATTGAACCATGGGCCCCACTTGTGTATAGGCAGAAATCATGTCATCAGCATGGTTTAAAAATCCCCTTTCATGTATGGTATGGTTCACCACTTGACACGGGATGTATCACCTTGTATTGGGTTGTTTTAGGATGATACGTCCATATCATTCACGGATGTATTATAAGATTATGACGTTTTTCAAGCATTGATCATTTATTTGGCAATTAGGCTAACCTAAAAAAGAAAATTTTGCAAAAAAATATTTAAAAAAATCAAGTATTTATATCATTTATTTTCACAATGCACCCTCACCCAATAAGTTGCAAATTTGTAAAAATATTTTATGGTTAGTATACCACTTATTTATGAAATGTTACTACAAATTGGATAATTTAATACAATCCCAAGCCCGAGTAAAAGAGAGTTGATGTTACGTACGTGGGACACCACTCCCAACAAGTTGAGATAAGGCTTCAGTGATGGTGACACTTCTTTTTTTCTTTTGCAAATGGACACCATATGCAATTTATTTTATTGCAAATTATTGCTTTATATAATATATATATATTATATATATATATATATATATATATATATATATATATATATATATATAGGGTTTAGGTACTATGCGCTCGAGCTCACGATAAGGGTTTGTGAGGTAGAGCTGTGTGGGCCCCACCGTGATGCGTGTCGACCATCAACACCATGCATTGATGGGTCCCCTTTAAATTATGAGATATCCCAAAAATCAGCCGTATACGGAACTCAGGTGGGCCATACCATCTAAAATCATGTGAAGACATGCCAAAAACATATAAAAGCACTTGGTGGGGCCCACCTGAGTTTTCAATGCTGCTGAAACTTGGTCTGAACCCTCATCCAAGTGAGACACACATAATGGATGGGCTGGATTTGCAAACCACATCTCGGTGGGCCCAAAAAATGTCCCATGAATGTTTTAATGGTGCACGGCCCCTCTCCACTTCTGTATGTGGTGTGGCCCACACAAGTCATGGATTGACTTGATTTTTGAGACCTAGGACCACGATGGAATGGTGCATCTGACTGATGGGGTAGATGTTCGAAACGCATCACGATGGGGCCCACACAGCTCGACCTCATGGGACGTTAAAATCAGCTCGAGCGCATTGTACCTTTTATATATATATATATATATATATATATATATATATATATATATATATATATATATATATAATATATAATATATATATATATATACAACCGCTTGTTCCCTAAGTAGGCTGCAATTTCTTATGCAGCCTACTTTCACCATTTGTCCACAATGCATCTCTCTATTCAATTGCTAACTCACTATCTTATTTCTGTTTTGTGCATCCTAGGTGTCTTTCGCTAAAGTGATATAAATGTTGTTGATGTCTTAAATTCATTTGTAATAGGGTTTATTGATATCATTAACAGACCACTCGATCTCATTGAGCAGATGTCGATGTTATCGATGGAGTTTTGATGTCTGTTCGATGCCATCAAAGGTCCCATCAAGCGCGCGCAAAATTGTGTAAGTGCGGGATTTGTTTCCTATTTTAGTTGGGTAGTATATATAACGAGTGTAATCGGGATTAGGGAAGGATTAAAGTGTATTATGGCTTTCTAAAACAATTCTAAGGGTTTAAGGGCATAACTAGAGTTTGAAGGAGATTCGAGGCTTGTTCGAATCAGTAAGATTATCTATCTCTTGTAATTTTGTTTTCATAGTGCATTACTCATCGCTTTGTGCTGTGGTTTTTTCTCGCAAGGGTTTTTCCTAGAGCTGGGCAACACCTGACTCGTCCGACTCGGTCGGATCCGACTCGACCCAAACCAAATGCTAGAGTCAGGTTCGGATTGAGTAGACCCAGCCGGATCCAAATCTCGACCGAGTCGAGTTCGGGTTACATAGTAGCCCGATCCGACTCAAACTGAAACTCGATCTAGTCAGATCCGAACTGATACGAAACCCGACTCGATCCATGGTGGGGCCCACGTTCTACACTTTTCTGTGGTCCAGCAGACTACTAACCTGTTTGTTTTCTCATCTACGATCGAGGTAAAGAAGCTGTAAATTAGTAATTATTACTTACCTCTCTGTATTTACATTCTGCAGCCACCCATTGATGTTGACATGATGTTGACGGGAAGCTTGTTTGAAAAGCTTCTGCATTTGAAAGGTGTAAAGAAAGTTTTTTCTCGTTAAAATATATGGAGCCCACTGTTATGTATGTGTTTAATCCATACCATCCATCCATTTTTCCCACTCATTTTATGGCATGAGCCCAAAAATGAGGTAAATCCAAAACTCAAGTGGACCACTCCATATGAGACTGGAGAAATTGAACATTTATCGTTCATTTCTTCTTTGGGGCCACAGAAGTTTTGGATCAAGTTTATATTTGCATTTTCTCTGCGTCCATGTCTGTGTGATGCAATGAACGGGTTGGATGACAGGTACGCATTCCTGTGGGCCCGTAGCTCATTTTTACTTTCAATGGTAGGCATTCACATTTCTCTTTGTTTCTTATACTGTGGTCCACTTAAACGTTGTATCTACTTCATTTTTTTGCTCATACCCTAAAATGGGCACGTAGAACAGATGGATGACGTGGATCAGACACATGCATAACAATGGGACCCACAAATTATATTGCCATAATTTCAGTCCCTTTACCCACTATTTTCGCCACAGTTTTCGAGGTCAAATTACATCGTAAATCACTTTTTTAAAACAAGTGTAAAAAGAATTAATGACTTATTTACCCTTCATTTACAATGGAATTGAGAATGAAGTGTTTGGCAAGTGCAAGCTTCTATTTCTGTAATCAAAATACGATATTTTTAAATTTCAAATCATAAAAAAGAAAAGAAAAAATCAGAAAATTTCTTTTTTTTGATGATTTGGTGACCCGATCTGAACCGTAGCCAACTCGATCCGACTCGGTATCTCTGACCGAGTTAGACTTGGTTCAGATCAGCCCAGCCAAGATCCGGTTTGGATCAAGTCAGGCCCGCTAGACTCGGTCCCGAGTCATATCGAGTTCAGGTCAGGGTTTTCACAATACTGAATAATCGAGTCGAGTTGGACCTAACTCGATTCGACTCAACTCGATGCCCACCTCTAGTTTTTCCATATAAAATCTGATCGTTCTTGCTTGGGTTTGTTTATGCAATCACGTGTACTTTACTTGATTCCGCTCTCTATGCTTTCGTGGTTCCTAACAAGTGCTATCAAAGCTAACATTAGGAAGCGGATCGAATTTGAAAGCAAGGTATCAATGGCATTTAACATGAGTTCAATATGCAGAAGTATTCCGATAAAAATAATTTTAAACTATGGAAAGTTAAGATGAATGTCATCCTGATTCAGCAAAGATTGGATGAAGCTCTCCTTGGAAAGTGATCGGAAACTATGTCAAAAGAAGAATATAACAAATTACATAAGAAAGCTAATATATTTATTCAATTATGTCTAACGGATGAGGTCCTTATAATGTTATGAGAGAGAAAACTATAGCAAGTACATAGGCGAACCTAGAGAACATTTATACAAAGAAGTCTCTTGAGAATCATTTGTACCTGAGCTATTGTTGTTTAATCAGAAGATGACAGAGGGGGTTAATGTTGAGGCCCACATTAGTAACTTCAATAGGCTTGTTTGCAAGTTGTTGGATGTGGAGAAGAGGATGGAAAATGAAGATCAAGCATATATCCTATTGAACTCTCTTCCACATCGTATGAGTCGTTTAAAGACTCTTTGTGCACTGGTAAAATGACCATCAACATTGAAATTGTTATCTTAGCCATTCAGTTGAAGGTAATGAGAAAGAAAAGCGATGATGTTAATATTTCTACAGATGTGTTGGTTACAAGGGAAAGAAATTATAAGTATGATAGTGGATCTTCAAGATTGAGGTCCAAATCCAAGGGAAATGGCAAAGGAAAGTTGAAGTACTGGAATTGTGGCATGACAGGACACATGAAGAATGGTTATAAGATTCTTAAATTAAGGAATGAGAGTTTAGGGAGTTCTTCCAAGGAGGTCAACACTGTAGAATCCAGTGAGAAGAAGAATGATAATGATGCACTGATCGCATCAAAATCTTAGTACTTCAACGGGGATTTTGGATACTGAGGCTTCGTACCACATAACCCCTCATAGGAGTTAGTTCACCAGTTACAGTAAGTGCGATGGTGGTCAGGTGCTTGTAGGCAACGACAATGCCCGTAAAGAGTTTGGTGTTGGATCGGTGCACATCAAGATGTTTGATGGCATGGAACGTGTCTTGATCGAAGTGAGACACGTTCCTGAGTTAAAAAAGAGCATGATACAGTTTCAATCGTGTCCTTAAAGTTTCAAAATGGGCACTTATAATCATAAAGGTAGAGAGGAATAGAAACCTTTACAGGTTGATCGGGAATATGTCATCGGGTGGAGCTGAAGCATCTGTAACGGATTCCACATCTGCACGTATGTGGCATACACGCTTGGGCCACATGAGTGAGTGGGGCATAAAGGTACTTTCTAGCCGTTGTTTAATCCAGCTTTTCGAAGTATTAATTTTAATATATGCAAGCATTTTATATATGGTAAACAGTCAATATTGTCTTTTCAATATAGGAAACATATTTGTAAGGGAGTTCTAGATCGATGTGCATCAAAATGTTTGATGGCATGGAGCGTGCCTTGACCGAAGTGAGACACCCTCCTGAGTTAAGGAAGAGTCTGATATCTTTAGATGCACTCGAGGCACTTGGGTGCAAATTCACAAATTTCAATCGTGTCCTTAAAGTTTCAAAATAGGCACTCATAATCATGAAGGTAAAAAAGAATGGAAACATTTACAGGTTGATCGGAAATACGTCATTAAGTGGAGCTGCAGTGTCTGTAACAGATTCCACATCTTCACGTATGTGGCATACACGCTTGGGCCACATGAGTGGGTGCGGCATGAAGGTACTTTCTAACCGTTATTTAATTCCAGCTTTTCAAAGTATTAATTTTAGTATATGTAAGCATTGTATATATGGTAAACAGTCAATGTTATCATTTAAATATAGGAAACATATTTGTAAGGGAGTTCAAGATTATGTGCATTTTGATGTATAGCAGCCATCACTCATAATTTCTAGTGGAGGGTCGTTATGGTTTGTTACATTCATTGACGACTATTCCAGAAAAGTGTAGATTTATTTTATGAAAAATAAATCCAATGTTTTCACTAACTTCAAACAATAAAAGGCAATTGTTGAAAAATAATTAACGCGAAAGGTGAAAGTGTTGAAAACAGATAACGGTGGCGAATTCACTTCTAGAGAATTCAATCAGTTTTGTAAGGATAAAGAGATCGTGAGGCATAACAAAGTGCACTACACACCAGAGCGGAATGGTGTGGCTGAGCAGATGAATCAGATTCTCTTAAAGAGGACCCAATGCATGATGAGCAACGCTAGGTTGGACAAGAAAATATGGATTAAGGCTATTAACACGGCTTGTTACTTGGTGAATCGGTCCCCTTCTACTACTATTGATTATAAAATTTTAAAGGAAGTGTGGAGTAGTCAGCGGGTAAACTACTCATGACTGTGATTATTTGGTTGTTGATGTAAAGCGGGTCGCGGACAGTTTCATGGCCAAGATGGATCAGAAAAGGTCCGGTTGAAGACGAAAGTGATCCGGACCGTCTGACCTTAGATCGAGCGTATCTCGCAATCCGGAATGAGTTATCTGACGTAAAATATATGATTTTGGGGTAGAACAGGAAACATCTCAGGCAGGCACTGCAAGTCCTACAAATTAACAAGTTGTACCTCAACTTGAAGAAGTGTAGTGTTTTAACTGACAGCCTGTTATTTCTAGGATTTGTTGTAACGTCCATAGGCATTCGTGTGGACGATGAAAAGGTGCGAGCTATTAGGGAGTGGCCGATCTCTACAAACATTCATGAGGTGAGGAGTTTTCACGGGTTGGCGACTTTCTATCGTCGATTTGTGTGAGATTTTAGCACCATAGTCGCGCCTATAACGGATTGCATGAAAAAATGACCGTTCCAGTGGACCGATAAAGCTGACAAGAGCTTTCATGAGATCAAGCATCATTTGTCTACAACACCGGTTTTGGTACTTCCTAATTTCGACAAATTGTTTGAGGTTGAGTGTGACGCTTCATACGTCGGAATTGAAGGAGTGTTATCACAGGAAGGCAGGTCGGTAGCCTTCTACAACAAGAAGCTCAGCGAAGCCCGAAAGAAGTAGTCGACTTATGAGCTTGAGTTGTACGCAGTTGTTCAGGAGCTGCGACATTGGCGGCATTATCTAATTCAAAGAGAGTTTGTTTTATACACTGACCATCAAGCATTAAAGTTTATTAATAGTCAGACTAACATGAATCGTGTGCATGCTAGATGGGTTGCATTTTTACAGGAATTCACGTTCATTCTGAAGCACAAGTCAGGGCAGCAGAACAAGGTGGCTGATGCACTTAGCCGTCGTGCATCACTACTTGTTACGATGAGCAACGAGGTGGTCGGCTTCGACTATCTCAAGGAGCTGTATGTTGAGGATGAGGACTTTAAAGATTTTTAGATGAAGTGCCAAGAAGGTCACCCCAGTGACCTTCATATACAGGACGATTTTCTCTTCAAAGGAAATCGATTGTGCATCCCCTAAAGTTCTTTGAGGGAGCAAATTATTCAGGAGCTACATGGAGGTGGCCTCGGTGGACACCTTGGGCGAGACAAGACGCAAGCTCTTGTGAAAGAGCGGTATTACTGGCCGCAATTAGTATGTGATGTGGGAAAAGCCGTACAACGTTGTTATGTTTGTCAGACCTCCAAGGGGCAATCTCAGAATACGGGCCTCTACACCCCGTTACCTGTGCCTAACGGTCCTTGGGAGGATTTATTAATGGACTTCGTGCTTGGTCTCCCACGAACACAACGCGGCATGGATTTAGTGTTAGTGGTGGTAAATCGTTTCTCCAAGATGGCGCACTTTATCCCATGCAAGAAAACCCTCGATGCGACACACGTGACGAATCTATTCTTTAGGGAGGTCGTACGGCTACAAGGGGTCCCCAAGACCATTATTTCTGATCGTGACACGAAGTTCATTAGCCACTTTTGGCGGACTTTGTGGACTCGATTCGATACGCGACTTCAATTCAGCAGTGCTTACCACCCACAGACTGATGGGCAGACCGAAGTTGTGAATCGCACGTTGGAAAACCTCCTTCGCTGTATTTCAGGAGAAAAACCGAAACAGTGGGATTTGACCTTATCTCAAGCAGAGTTTGCATTCAACAACATGGTGAGCCGCTCGACTAGGAAATCACCATTCCAAATTATCTACGGACGAGTGTCTCGCCACACACTTGACTTGGTCCCTCTGCCCAAGCACCCAGGCACGAGCATTGCAGCAGAACATATGGCGGACAAGATCATGGGCATCCATACGGAAGTGCGGACCAAGATACATGCCTCGAACGAGAAGTACAATGAACAAGCGGACAAGCACCGGTGACAAAAGATGTTTGAGGTGGGCGATCGCGTTATGGTCCATCTGCGTAAAGAGAGATTTCCGACCAGGACATACAACAAGTTGAAAAATAAGAAGATTGGATGTCACGTCCCAAACTCGAAAATCGAGCTCACAAAATTCCCGATCACCGAATCCGGCGCCGACTGCCTCCGTAGAACCCCATTCTCGGCTCCCAGCGCCCATACGCCAGGTTCCGATCCTGGGATGCTACAAGGAGGATTTTCAACATCAGTTTAATTCGTAATAAGCATAACCAAAGGCATAACCCACAAATAACAACCAAAAATTCCATCACATTTTCACTATGATCAAAAACTTTACAAGTACAATGAGCATAAAAGGAAATACAATGAGAATTGACAAAAGCTCCAAAAAGATCTGCTCTGGCTCCTGCCTCAGCGCTGTTGCGTCCCAACGCCACCTGCACGCAACGGTCGTGCATAAGCTTATAGAAAGCTTAGAGGGTGGTGAAAGTGTGTGCACAAGGTAGTAATGCAGATATGCAGTATCAAAGTAATGCGGAATATGCTGATGAATCCATGAATACCACTAGCCGTACCAAGGCTATGCGATGCAAGGCATGAATGATGTCGGCCATACCAAAGCCATGCGATGCGAAATGCAACTCAAGCATACAAATCCTCATCTAAGTCCATATATCAGTACAGCTCAAATATGGGATATAACCGGGGTCTAGTACACTCTAAACTAGATTGCCGCCCCATCGCGCGCAATAAGGTAAGTGGAAGAGACCTCACTACCCGCCTGCCAATATCGAGCGCGGCTCGTCAATAGCGGACCCATTCCTCGAGCTGGTCAAACTCAGCCTAGCATTGCCCCCTCCTCTCGGGCGGGTAAGGCCGTACCCCCTTCCAACGGACCACGACATAGTGGAAAGCGCAACCGTCTGGTAATCGGCACTCGGCGCTCATGCACCCATTCGGTCTAAACGTTGGAGCAACCTCTTGGTACCATAGGGTTTAAGAACTTTCACCCAGGGATATCTATAGCACCCCATGTAGAACAAGATTTTCGGTATCCAATCCTGCCAACCACGATATGCCTGTGAAGGCTACGACCCTGATGTCGCTAAGGCGTACAGTAACCATATCACACGATGCGAATGCATGAATCACACTATCCAGTCATGCAGCAATCCTGCGCGTCTCGTGCGCTCATGTGGGGCAACCCCGCCTAACCGGGAGCCCCTAAACAATCCGTCCGAAGGCATATGCTATGATCAGTCACTTCTCATATCAAGCATACATATGATGCGTATGATCATGAATCATGGGACTATGTTAAACATGTTATATGGGATAGATGTTGTTCATAAAGAGATGGGCCTCGACGGCCTACAAGTATGGGCCTAATAATGGGCCCTAGGGAGAATCATAATGCGGACATTTAACCGACATTATTCTACAATGTGGACGTCAAACCAACATTGCTCCCAAGGCATTGCCCGTTGTAAACATCATTACATAAACATTGGGATCACACATTGCAATGGACCTTAGGTACATCTCATTGGGCCTTAAATACATCAAATGGGCCGTATCACATGGGCCTTACATTCATCAAATGGGCCACAATAATGGGTCTCACCAATGGGCCTTATGTACATTGCAATGGGTCATAACCCATGGGCCTTAGAATACATCAAATGGGCCTAGTCTCATGGGCCTTTCATTCACATCAAAGTGGGCCTCAACTGATGGGTCATAAATAAACCAAGATGGGCCTCATAACATGTATCAAAGTGGGCCCACTTGAACTATAGATTTGACACACTCTTTAGCTCATGCCAACAACAATGAACTTCTAAGACGGTTGGACGGATTGGATGTAACCCAAGTATCATGGTGGGGCCCATGAAAGCCCACCATCCGGTATATTACCTAATATAATATAATATATTTGTATATATATACAATAATATATATACATATATACAGTATTATATGTATAACATATATATATATATATAGATACAAAATATATATAATATATATATATATTATACATATATATATACACACACACGCACCCACGCACACACACGCATGCACCCACGCACGTGGACGGTGGGATAAAACACATGAATCATGTGGGCTCCACGTGGGGCCCACCGTAATGTTTACATGCCATCCAACCTGTTGATAAGGTCACAAAGGCCTGGATGAACAGGAAAAACAAATATCAGATTGATTCAAAACTTCCATGGCCCAGAAGGGGTTTCAATGGTAGAGTTCAGTCGCCGCTGTTTCTTGTGGTGTGGGCCACCTGAGATCTGGATCAGGCTGATTTTTGGAGGGGACCCACCTAAGGGGGTGGTCCACCTCATGGATGGTGTGGATACAAAATATACACCATGGTGGGGCCCACGGCTGGAGCCGTGGGTCCCTGCCTCTTGGCCGCCCGTCGTGAAAATGCAGCAGCGTCTGCTGCTGTGTCAGTGGCAGTAGGCGCTGCCCTTATATATATTTTTTTATTATTTTTTTAAATCCCATGTTCTTGGAGTTTTTCGAGTGCGGGGCCCACATCAGGTGGATCCGTCCCAACCTCAGTTGCTGGGGCTTAAAACAAACTCAACGAGCCCAATATTGGGTATCTTTTGGTATTTTAAGACGTCAGGTGGATTTTTAACAGTGAAAGCCACCGTTTGTTATGTTATGGCCCGCCAAAACATCGGATTGAGTCCATTTTTCGGCCCAACGCCTAAAATGAGCCAAAGAATAGGATGGACGGCGTAGATTAAGTCCATACATCCAGGAGGGGCCTACATGAGTGGGCCACCCATGAGCTTGGAAACAAGCTGACATTTGTGTTTTCCAAACCATGTCCAGTGTCCCTGGACGCTGGACGTTGCACGTAAATACATTATAGGTGGGCCACCTCATGGAGGATGGTGTGAGTACAACACACATAAAGTGGGCCCCACTTGTAGATGGTTTGGATAGAATACATGCCTCATGGTGGGGTCCACAATACAAGGAAGATCGAGAAAGAGAGAGATAGAGAGAGATAGAGGGAGATCGGTGAGGATGGAGGGGCCCCGCCACTATGGGCCCCTCTTGCATTCAACATACATCAAGGTGGGTCCCACTACACATGGGCCCATTAAATCCAAAATCCAATGGTGGGGATCCCTTCTCCACTAAAGTAAATGGTCTAGATGACCCTAGGTATACAAGAAATAACATCATGATGATCAAAGTGAGCCCGTCGCACCATCATTTAGGCCAAGTGAGATTCAAACCATTGATCGGTTGGCCTCACTTGGCATCTTAAAAGAAATGAAAACTAACTCTATCAAAGCACCCACCATTCGATCTTCTTGCTCCTATGGGTTCCTTAGCTCATTAACTTCGATTCCAAAGGAGGAGATGAGGAATGGATGTGGAGATAGGAGATGAGAGGGTGGGCCACACTTGTGGTTTTTGGGAGAGATGGGAGAAGCTTGGACGTGGGATGCTTCTCTTGCTTGGAGAGTGTTTGAAAATGAGAGAGAGAGTTGTAAAGAGGGATGGGTGATGGAGTGTGTTGTGGTGGGAGTGATGGGTGTAAGAGTACCTTTTTGACTTTTGGGGTAAAAGGTGTAAGAAAGGCATGGGTGTGGTGTAAGAAATTCTTGACTTTAGGGATTGCTTGGGGAAGAGTGTGAAGTGATGTGTACTTGACATGATGGGATTGATTGATGGATGATTGATGTGATATCTCGTAGAGATTCTCTTGGGTTTCGTAACGCGCGGCGTTTTCCTCGCACCGAACGTTAGCCCACATCTCCTGACCAGGGTATCGCCTCGGCGCACGAGTCGCGGCATCGGAACCGCAGAGACGGCGTGGTCGCAATGGTACAAGTCTCGGATTGAGTCGAATCATATTAATGACGTGTGAATCAAGGTCGCGCGCAACGCCGGTTAAG